>JAVDPK010001340.1:189089-235116 GCA_034780415.1 Cichlasoma orientale | reverse complement strand
GTGTGTGTGTGTGTGTGTGTGTGTGTGTGTGTGTGTGTGTGTGTGTGTGTGTGTGTGTGTGTGTGTGTGAGGGAGTTAAACTATTCCTTGGAATATAGGCCAGACTGGTTTTACGTCAAGTCTAAGATTGACTCTGTAATAAAGATGTTTTAGTTCCATAGTAGCAGTTTGTAGGCAGTGGATAGAGTTACATGCATGAGAGCTTGTGTAATCGTTGCATGAGACTTGTGTTTTCAAAAGCATGCATAGATCAGTACTGAGTACTGCACAAAGTCGAGTTCACTCACTTGTAGCTGTGACAGAGAACAAGGACAAACAGCATCAAAAGAATGAAAACTGTTGTACGTTGATGAAAATTGCCATTACAGTTATTTTGTCACTTTAAAGCTTTGCAAAATGTGTACAGAAATCCATTCAAGTGAACTTCAGTCAAGCCGAAATAATTTTCTTTTACAATAAATGATTTTTGTTTTG
Source organism: Cichlasoma orientale (assembly GCA_034780415.1). Lineage (NCBI taxonomy): Eukaryota > Metazoa > Chordata > Actinopteri > Cichliformes > Cichlidae > Cichlasoma > Cichlasoma orientale. The sequence goes on along the minus strand of JAVDPK010001340.1, from coordinate 234,642 downwards.
TTTTGTTTTTTTAATTGACCCAGGGCAAGGGTGCACATGAAAACTATTCAGACCTGACCCCATCAGGAGCCCAGGCCGGATCAGTAAGGGCTGGATTTCATATGAATATGTGAGGCACACTTTCATGGGCACCTTGATTGACAGGCACACAGAGCAAGGGCTGGTAAAAAGGCCGGGGAAAACTTTATGGATTTTTTGACAGTCCACCGATGCGACGGTCCACTGGGATTTTCCAAGTATGCCTGAGGGTTAGTACACCACTGACTGAAGATACAACAGCATAACGTCATTCTCAAAAACCTTTCTCTCAACGCGGTTGTTATATGAGGCTGTTATTCTAGGAACATTTCCCTTAATTGATCATTTTAAAGAAAATGAAATTTCAGGATTAAACTACACCATTATGTCATCATTCCCCAGTGTGTGGGGGGAAATATGAGCTATCATAGAAGCAAAGAGGGTAGAGACAGATCTGAAGTTCTTTATCAGAGAATTCAGTTTCCATCCTACTTCTGCAAGCGAGGCTTAGGGGACTCTGGTCTCCCTGGACTTTCTCTGTGTGCCAGACTTCACTGGGTTTAGCACAAGAAGCACAACTTATTGGATTATGGAGTCCAGCGTCTATGCTCATATTGCTAGAGGCTGTTAGTGTGTGTGTGTGTGTGTGTGTGCGTGTGTGTGTATGTGGGTGGGCAGCTTGTGAAGATAGAGATGGAACAGTAAATACACGGTAAACTCCCATTTACTTTCCCATTTTGAAGGTGGGCTTTCTTTATGGAACCCTGCCTTTTCATGTTCAGAGGTTAGACATTTAAACAGGCCAGAGGAGGGCTGTACTGTAAATGAAGCAGGACTGTTAAGGCTTTTCTTGTTTCACATCGATTTAGCTGCACCTGTCTAATTTCATTCCTCAACAAGTTTTATGTCTGCATGGACAGGATAAGGTTTTTGGCACTCGTCCTCGGTTAGATGGACTCCAGGCTGCCGAGAGAATGCTGCATAATTGTGCACATGCAGATTCGCAGTGGAAGCGATGGCACGCTCTCTGTTTGTGTCTGTGGTGCCTGTAATTGCTGTTGCATTGCATTGCATGAATGTTCTATGTTTATGATGCCTACTTGATAAATAATTCCATAATTGAATCTAATAAATAGATCTGTTTAATACTTCTGCTCTACTCGTAGAACGCCTTTCGTTTTGTGGATTTGTTTTCATGCTGTGCACTGAATCACGAGCTGATGTATAGTTGCATCTAATGCTCTAAAAGTTGGTTATATACCACAAATTCTCGGTAAAGCTCCAATAAATCATCTTTATGGTTAGTTACTGTAATGCGCATTACATTGTATGATAACACTGAGTTATTGTATGCTTTGAAATTGCAGTAATTTCCTCTTATCACAGAGTGCTCATTCTTAAATACAGTTCCCACAGAGCGGCTAAGGCATGGGCACATCAGAGACAAACAATGTTGCCAAGGAACTCACCTATGTCTGTATAGTTATGCAGAGAGCTGTGGCACTTATTCACTGTAGCAACCCTTCTCCGCTTCCACAGATTTCAGCCTAGGTAGGGATTATGTATCTTTAGGCTGAAGATAATCCTGATCTTGCTCTTTTTCTCTTTTGTTCTAAACCACTTTCTGCTTTATATCCTCTTTCAGTGTGTTATGACCCGGCTCACAGCACCATAAAAGTTCAAATGCAGGGAAGGCATAAGAAAAGACACGGCCAGAGGATGATGAGTGTTAGCAGCAACGAGTGGGGTATTCCATATAATATTATTTTGACACAGAAAGGAATCATGGCTAGATCATGATCGTGGTATCAAAATGCAGATGAAACTTTTCATATGCTGGCACTTGTTTTTACCAGCAACCTATCCCATTAGGTGATATGAGCACTGATTGATTTTACCTGGAATGACCCAGTGGTGGCCACACCAAGCTGTCGCAGATATGCCTGTGCACACCTTCTCGTGTCAGCTCCGTTAGGTCCTAGTCACACAGGCCTAGAGATTGGTTGGCAACCACTGGGCAGCCATCGGGCAACCAGCAGTCACAAGGGGAAAATGTGTATTCCCAGACCGGTTGGCAGGTGGTTTTTAGAGGCTGTTTGCATGAAACTGATCACAAAAAAATATGTGGTGCTGCACCAAAAACCTCCTTGCCATTGCTTTGGTAGCTAGCGGGTTGCCACGGTTGCCTGTAGTTTCCATGGAAGATACCAACTACTCGCCAAGCGGTAGTGGAACTGTGAAAAGTCTGACAACTGCTTCCCTTCAAAGTAAAAGTAAAAGGTGCAATTTTTACTTTGAAGATAAACGTTCTCTGTTTATGGTTTAAGTCACTTTTTCAAGTTTCACTATAGCTTGGAGAGTGAGTGGCGAGTGTTTGATGACAAGTTGACGTCTTCCATGGAAAGTACTGGCAACTGCGGCGGCCTGCTAGCTACCAAAGCAATTACAAAGAGGTTTTTGGTGCAGCTGATTTCACCCAGCAACAGCAACCACTCAGAAACCTCTTGGGGAGTATACATTATTCCCTAGCAACTCCAGGGGGCCGTCAACTGGTCTCTAGGCCTGTATATGAGTAAGACCTTTGGCAATGAAGCCCATGCACCACCCAAAGACAGAACAGGTTGCAGAGGGCCATAACAAATGAAAGAGACATAAAAATAATGATCATACTGTCTGCACCACTTTCAAAATCATTACTGTATAAGAATGAAAGCATATTAGATAACCAATGGGATTTCTTCCTGCTGTGTATGTGCCATTCAAGTATGCTCTGATGGTAGATATGCCCTTTCCTTAGTGAGTTACTTATTGAGAGGATGAATCACAGAAGCTGGGAGGAATCCTTGCATTTCCCTTTTTATTATTTATTTGGCAGCACGGCACATGGAAAGCATGCAGTGCTGGAGCAGCAGTAAAAAAGCCCTGCTTGGAGAGCAGGACTAATCATACCAGTCTCACAGCATAACAAGACAACAGTTAGAATTGGATGGCGACTGGAAACCCTTAAAATGATGCTAGCTCTGTTCCCATTATTACACAGTCTAACAAACACCAACCAGGCTGCAGAATGTGTTTCTGATCTGCAGGACATCTGCAAATACAGACTGATTGCTATAAAAGAAAAAGACAAAAAAAATCAATTTCACTGTCGGAGTGGACATTTAACTGCTGAGTTTCAGGAGGTCAAGAATGAAGTGTGTGGCGCAGATTGCGCTGGCCGTATTCTGCTCACGTAGCTCTTTGAGGGGTTGAGTGACTGCTCCCCTCTGCCAGAAGCGCCATCCTTGTCCCAGTGGTGTTCCACCTTAAAAAGACGAATATATGTGCCCAACTGGCTCCCTGACATTGACACACCGTGAGTCACGCTGCTGTGCTATTTCAGTATGGCTGCTGGCAAGCCCAGTCTTTCTGTAGCCTCTCCCCTCCCTGCTTTGGTCATTTGTTTGCCTCCCCTGCTATGCTGTTTTCTTGTAATTTGGACATCTGTCAAGGTGGTTTGTTTGCAACCCTGTGGTGTGATTAGGCTACCTGTGCCAAATCCGGTAAGAGAGATGTGGGTTGAAGCAAGCCTTGGCTCTAAAGACAAAGCCACAGTATGGCTGCTCCACATCTACCAAGTTTAGTAGGATAATTACAAAAGCACTAGGAGATCAAAATGCTGTGAAAGAGAAGCAACAAGTTGAGAACATTCAGGTCAGTGATCACAAATGTATTCATCATGCTTGTCTACACTCTCTCCTGCAGTGTTAATGGTGGTCTTGTCAGTGTCCCAGTACTGTCTATTCAGTCCCGCCTCGCCCTGTCACACAGCTTGCTCAGCTCAGAGCTCCAGTGCCAGAACCTCCTCTTACACCAGGGGGGAGGAATTGGGGTAATTAGCCACCTGCTGGAAAAGCAGCCATACCGCATAGCCTTGCACATACCCTGATATTGGAAGAATCACTCATGGACGCATTCATACACAGATTTATGGGTGTGGTGTCACCCAGGCGCGCTGCATGAAGCTCAGGCATGAAGCTTGCAAACACACAGTGAGCAACAAATGAGAACGGGGTGGTGCTGATTTCAGATTTGCGTTCTGATCATGTTTCATACTGAGCGTTACTAATTTGTTCATCTCTTTAATGAACACTATTGGCAGGATTGCATTAACCCAGCACTTAAGTTTCCTAATGGCCAACGTCACGCTCCGTGCTCATATCATACTGTACGATGTCATTCAGTCAATACTGAACGATTTCACTGGCCCATCTAACTTCATAGAAAAGGTCTTTTTTTTTTTTTTTTACATCGTTAGCCGGAGAGATTTATTGTATGTTGAAACAAATTAAATCAACCACAATGAGCTTCTTAAAGGGGGCCCATTATGCTTTTTCCTTATTTTCTGCGATAGATTTAGACTGTTCTTGGTCGATGCCCATATTAAACATGGCCAAACTGTCAAATAATGAGGTCATCTTATGTGCAAGTAATCCTGTGAGCCAAAAGCTCAGGCTTTAGGCTAAAATATTTGGCTTAATAACGTTTTTTTTCCTAGTCTTAGATGTAAATGAGAGTGGAAATCCTAATATGGTCATCTCCGTCTGTGAGCGCAGCAGGCATGTGTACCTGCTCCTCAAACTTTCTGTTTACTAAGAGCAGGCAATCAGAAGTAATGTGGCTCAAAGGGATGGGGAAGGAAGCTAAAATGGCATGTGGATGAACAGGAGCTTTACCAAGCACCAAATAAGGATTATTTTTGAACTGTAAATCATAAAATCATAAAGAAAAAAAACATGAAGATGGAAATCAGAGCAATGGGTGCTCGTCAAGTCCAAATCACAACTTTCCGTTTTGGTAAATCATTCATAGCTGATAAGACATAAGACACCCTCACTAACATCCACGCTGCAGTTTGACGCTCTTTCACTTTGTTGCCTTTTAGTCACAAATCTGCATACGTCTCACTATGTGCCAAATGTGGCGAAGCAACAAAAACAAGTCACCATATTTTCGTGGGAGCGTCAGGAAGGTGTGTTGTGTCGAGGTGGACAACATTTTTCTGGCCCATTCAGAGTTAAACAAGTTGCATTGCTTTCCTGTTACCTTAAATGAAAACACAAGTACATTACAGCATGCAGAAACCTTATCATACTGTGCTGTTAGGAGGAGCTGTTATTTGCATTATGATGAAACAACAGATGATAGATATGTTGAACTGCCAAAAATAAAATAAAATAAAATAAAAAATAGCAAGGACGTACAGGTGGGTACTCATTGAACTGCTGTCAGCTAATATACAAAATTAGAAAGCGAATACTTACAAAAGTTCTTCTTATTGTACATTTAAATGATAAATAAAACAAGTATGAAGGAGATTTGGCATGTTTCCAACTCTAGGAGTGGCAAACAGATGTACTATGAACAGAGAGGGTGTGGCCATAGCTGAGTTTCACCTGAGGACAAAATAATCCTGCTACACCTGTACCGACAGACTGGCAAGCCTCGAAGGCCATAATCGTACTCTGGATTGTTTCTTCACTCTAAGGTATGTCAGAGTTATTATATATATTTCTTCCCTTCATAACATTATTCTTCAGGTCTGAAGTGGATGTAAGTATAAGATAAACAACCGAGCGAGAGTGAGGAGGGGGGGGGGGGTTGTTGGATGACGCCACTCATCTTTCCATTGCATGGGAATTAAAGGCAAAATACGGACATTCAAATATAGCAGGTCAAAATAAAACTCTATTATTTCTTTAATGGTTCATTTGCTGTCAGGTTGAAAATGGAGCCGGTGTTCACAGGCGTGAGGCTGAAAGCCGCCGTGCTGTTTCTGATAACAATTCAACTGAGAACAGGTGAGTGTTTTTTTTATATTATATATATATATATATGAGGAGTGTGTTTCAGGTTTCTGAGTATGGGGAGCAGGGAATAAAATGATAACAGGCAGAACAGGTGTTTTCAGGAAGGTTTATCTAGTCTGGTCTGTGATCCACTCAATAGATATAGTTCACTGTAACATAGCTGATGATCTGACCATTGCACGTATTCAGTGAACCGTGTGCTTCTAATGTGGGAGGCTGAGGAGTACCTCACATAGCATTCATACCTTAAATTATTGTTGCTGAGGGTCAAACAGCTACGCGCATTTGCAAAGCGCGACCCTGAGAGATTTTATTGTCCCCAGGGGAGAAATTAGCCTCGGGCCCCCGTCCAAGCTGTCTATTTTAATATAAGAGCAGCATAAAAACGCAACATTATATCAAATATGTGCACAAAAAAAACCCTCAAGGCCTCCTGATTATTCACATAATGCTTCCTAATTGGACCAAAAGTTCACTGCGTGGTGTTAAGAACCTCGATTGATTCTTTCAGTTCTGTGGTGACTGTTGGAGGAAAGGATCTGGGTGTGAGGAGTGTTTTTGACAGCAGAAACTTTGACAGGAGAAGCGCAGCAGGAATGAATGACAATAATGATGGCTGCATTCCATTTAGGGAGAAATACATACACACAAAAAAGAAAAGAAAAAACCCCACAAAGGGGCCCTTGTCTCGGTCAGTAAGGGAGCGCAAAGGATTTTTGTGTATTTGCAGCTATTTGTGCTGAGCTTAGTGACTGAACTCTCAAGTTAGCTTATTGGCCTCTTCACATGTGAAACACATCTTCTGTAGATCAGTGTTTTGCCCAGGAGGGGCTTTCACAGTGTAAACATTTGACTGACTAATTTGGGCTTTTTCCACACTCCCTTCATCTCATCTGCCATTTGTACGCTTTCATAAATACCTCTGACATACTCTGTTTTTGTTTCAGTAGCACTAAAGTGCATTCTGAGTGCTTTCAGAGTGTTATAGTGGATTTAATGATGAGCGATGTCAAAACAGAGGCTGATTTGATTTGAGCCCCATCTAGATACTTTCTGAAGGTTAGACATCCGAGCAGAGAAAAATGGCGAGAAGAGCGAGCGGAACATTATGGAGATAAATACCTCTGATCTGTTGACATGTGTTACCATGCTATCAGCACCGACTCCAGCAACAGTTAAATAAAATCCATGGCTATAAAGAGTGAGTCAGCAGGGTGTGTGTCAGCTCAGAGACGGCTCATAACTGGCTCTTGTCGAGCACATTTTTCACATTTGCTCATGTGTTCAGCTTTCATCATTATTTGCTGATATATTTCAGACAATTAATAAGCCTCCGGAGTTTAAATTTGATATGTAACTCTTTTTTTTTCTTTTTTTTTTTGCAAAAATACCACTTTTACTTTTAATTCATGTCCAAGCCCTCAAATCTTCAGTTTGACTTAAAAGGCCTATTAGTCTCACATCAGCACTTCTTCTCCTCCCTGAGACGGCACAGGAGCACAGGCCCAGAGCTTGAATGCCATTAAGTGGGAGAAATATTAATGCGTTTGAGAGTGAAATTCATTTTATTCTGTCTTCTTTCTGTCTCTTAACTTGGGTACACCATTATAAGAATCCAAGGGAGGAAGAAAGTGTTGTTATAAGTTAGATGAAGCTTAATGGAAATTTTTGGTTTCAATCCATGTTAACAGAGGCGATGCAGGTAACATCCACGGGTCCGCAGACCATTCAGAAGGCACAAGGGGAGTCTGTCATACTGGGGTGCACCTATGCTCCAGCCTCCGGAGACACAGGAGATCTGGATATTGAGTGGTCCAACGTCAGTCCGGACATGACACAGAAAGACACACTGGTATGTTGTGTATGTCTGACAGAGGGGAATGATATTTATAAAAAAAAAAACTTGTCTGTCTGGTTTGGAAAGATGATGTAAGCATGCAAGAGTGGAAATGAGCTTTTACCTTTAGGCTCAGTAAGTTGTAAAACCTGATTTGAAAACGTGGCTTCACTAGAATCCAATTCTTGCTTCTCAGATCTTATCATATTCAGGGGGCCAGACGCACATCCACGACCCCAACCTCGCCAAAAGGTTCACTTTCACAAAGAGCCTCGAGCAAGGAGACGCTTCCGTCTCTCTCACCGATCTGAGAGCCTCAGACACGGCCACGTACCAGTGTAAAGTCAAGAAACTGCCAGGCGTCGACGCACGAAAAGTCACTCTGGTGGTGTTGGGTGAGGAGCAGATCCTTCTTTTTTTTTCTTCTTTTTTTTTTTTACCGGTCTAACCTGTTCACTTTCTCGGCCGTCTCCTTTTAAATGCGCTCATTCACATGGAATGTAAAGGCTCCTCCATTCTCGCTGTCTCAGTAGATTATCTCTCTGTAGCCATACCCAGATGCTCCTGTGTTGAATCAGAGCATTGCACTAAAATAGTTTATGTGCCATATGGGATTTTTTTTTCTTTCTTTCTTTCACTAGTTCCCCCGTCAGCGCCAAAGTGTTGGGTTGAAGGTGGAGAGGAGAAAGGAAGCACAGTCTCCCTCCGCTGCAAAGCCTCTCAGGGATCCACTCCTGTCAGTTATGTGTGGACGAGAGAGAGCGGAGGTGCAATGCCCTCCACTGCTACTCAAAGTAAGCAACTTAGCACAAGAATGCTTTTCTCTAAAAGCCTTTCTCAAGAACGCTGTTCTCTAAACCCTGATGCTGCTGTATTTGTGTAGCTAATGTGCTTGTGCTCAATGCTCTCTTCTTTCATTAAGACCCACAGAGTGGGGAGCTTTTGATAAAGAACCATACAGACAGCAACACTGGAAGTTACGTGTGCGAGGCAAAAAATGCTGTTGGCAGTGCAGTGTGTAAATACTCCCTGAATGCATATAACCGTAAGTCTACATCATCTTATTTTAATTTTTAGAACACTGTATACTCATATCCTGAAGGTGCCTTTTTTTTTTTTCGGTGGCTTTTTATGTAAAATCATATGCGAGCCTCTTGTTGACGCTGGAATTAAAGAAGGTGAGCTGCACATGTTTGATTTATAAACACCACGTTGTCTCTTCCAGCTACCAATAAAGCAGGTGTCATCGCTGGTGCAGTGATAGGCGCTCTGTTGCTGCTGCTGCTCCTCCTGCTTCTCATCTGGCTCCTCATCTGCTGCTGCCACAAGCGTCGCTACGAGAAGGAGGTCGCGAATGAAATAAGGTATTTGATGACTGTTTAAAGCATCTGTCAAATGATCTCAGCTCAGTGCACCAGCTAACTGAGACCTCCGGGATTTTTGTTTTCCTAGGGAGGATGTGCAGGCCCCAGAAAGCAGACCCCCCAGCAGGCAGTCCAGCAGGCACTCCAGCCTCCGCTCGGTGATGGGATACCGCACTCACCACGGCATGTACAGTTCTGTGAGGAGCCACCCGGCCAGTTTCAGCGAATCAGGCCCCGTCTACACAGGTGGAAGTAATGGGGCAACCACTGCAGGGGACAGACTCGCCCACCTCAAATATGACCCTAAATATGGATACCCTGTGTGACCACAAGCCTGGTGCCTAAAAGGCTCTTATTTTTTTAGTGCTAAACTACTCCTTATGATGAAAGACTTTACACCTTTTAAATAATATTCTGTGTCTAAAAATATGTAAGAGGTGCAATGGTATTTTTTTTAACTAGGGAATAATGAGAGTGCCTGTATAGCTATCCTATCCCCAATAGACATGTGAACATACACTATATTGCCAAAAGTATTCACTCAGCCATCCAAATCATTGAACTCAGGTGTTCCAATCACTTCCATGGCCACGGGTTTAAAAAACCAAGCACCTAGGCATGCAACTTGCTTCTCGAAACATTTCAGGAGCTCAGTGAATTCCAGCGTGGTACCGTGAAAGGATGCCACCTGTGCAACAAGTCCAGTTGTGAAATTTCCTCACTACTAAATATTCCACAGTCAGCTTTAAGTGGTATTATAACAAAGTGGAAGCGATTGGGAACGACAGAACGGGCTCAGCAGCACTGTGTGAGGCACGTAGTGCACATAGGTCACCAACTTTCTGCAGAGTCAATCGCTACAGACCTCCAAACTTCATGCCAAGCAGCTGCATCCAAGCCTTACATAACCAAGCACAATGCAAAGCATCAGATGCAGTGCTGTAAAGAACGCCACCGCTAGAGATGTATTTTCTCTGGAGTGACGAATCGCGCTTCTCCATCTGGCAATCTGATGGATGAGGCTGGGTTTGGTGGTTGCCAGGAGAACGGTACTTGTCTGACTGCATTGTGCCAAGTGTAAAGTTTGGTGGAGGGGGGGGGGGATTATGGTGTGGGGGTGTTTTTCAGGAGTTGGGCTCCAGTGAAAGGAACTCTTAATGCTTCAGCATACAAAGACATTTTGGATAATTTCAAGCTCCCAACTGTGTGGGAATTGTTTGGGGATGGCCCCTTCCTGTTCCAACATGACTGCACAGCAGTGCACAAAGCAGGTCCATAAAGGCATGATGAGTGAGTTTGGTGTGGAAGAACTTGACTGGCCTGACCAACATCATATTAAACCCTGTGGATTAAAAATGGGATGCCACTCAAGTTCATACAGTATGCGTGTGAAGGCAGACGAGCGAATGCTTTTGGCAAAATAGTGTCTGTACCAGCTGACCTTCATGAAGCACTTTAGCACCTCAATGCTATTGTAAGCAACAAAAAACAAGAACGGGTTCTCATAATCATGAATAAGATTTTCTTTCTTATTTTTATTTTGTAAAACTGTGTGTAAAATGTATATAGCAAAACAATAATTTTTATTATGGTGCTTTTTTTCTATGACGTGTGTCAGAACTTAACTTTAAAAAAAATTGTACAGTTAAACGTTTTAATTGGTAATTCGAGGAAAACAATAAATATAAATTTTATTTGGGTATTTTTGTGATTTGGTCACTTTTGTGTGTGTGTGTGTGTGTGTGTGTGTGTGTGTGTGTGTGTGTGTGTGTGTGTGTGTGTGTGTGTGTGTGTGTGGAGGGGATGACAAAATATAATAGGATAAGATTTGAAACATATCCAGTTAAAAGTACAAATGTGACAGGTCTTCATAAAAAATAAAAAATAAAAACTTCTGGTTTGGCGTGCTGCTGAAATCAGGTATTTTGTACCGACATGGAAATTTTCCCGTGATTGTACAGAAAATTTTGCAAATGCAACTTAAATAAAGAGATTTATTAAGAGAGATAATAGGTTAAAATAAATATAGTGCAAAACTAGGTTTGAAAACCTCAAATCTTGGTGCATTAACATCCTCAGTGTGTTTTTGTAGCTTTTTACAGGAGTGGCTATTTCCAGGGGTGTAACTGGCTCGATAATTGAGAATACTTCGGTTGGTTAGTTTTGCCTCTGACCGTCTTGTGTGCATTTGCCTTCTGGAAAATGTTTTTATTTGCAAACAAAATGCAGCAAAATTGTCTTGTTTGTGTTGCATGAGGGCAGCTCATCTCTCTGTTTGGAGGAAGCCAGTGAACTAGTTCTTAGTCTAACTGTTGAAGCACTAACCTGCAGCTGACACCTTCAGCAGGCAGAGTCAGCACTGTGCCTGCGGCCCCACCTCTCTTCAAAAACTTCCCGTCTTATCCTGATCCCATCTTCAAAAAGGTGCATATTGAATTAATAAGAGCTGCTAGTGGTGGTGCGGCTTGGTCAGTAATAAATTCTGCCTACAGTCGCCTTCAGGGCAGGGTGCACCCCACCCACCTGCACCAGCACACTCACATAATAGAGTGCATAATGTGCCTCTGCTGTGCTTGACTTTGTCATTTATTTGCTTCACGAGAAGACAAACATGTCCTCCTCTGTGGGTCCATGTTAATGTCTGTTTGCTCTAACCAGTGGTAGTGTGTTTTTTTATATTCAACAAATGCACGTCCATCAAGCTTTTTCATGTGCACACATGAGCCCGTCCTTTGATCCACGCACGAAGCGGAAAAATGGACACAATAATTAATTACAAACACTGTTCTGGAAGCCTCGTTGGGAAAAAAAACCACACAATTTCTTCTTTAATACTAACTTTCCTTGGAGGGTAGAACTTTTAACAGGGTTGGCATAGTAATTATTATTTTTTTAAAGAGAAGGCTCCCACTGCAGATTCCGCTTTCACATCTAGATTCAAAGAGCTTTTGTATGGAAAACTGCTTCTTCATGCTCTTGTGCAAAAAAGGCTGAATCTGTCCTTGAAATTTGGCTTGAGGTGATTTTTTTTTTTTTTTTTTTTAAAGAGAAGTGTGACTACAGGCCTTGGGAAGCCATGCTGTGTGCTTACGAAATCAGCACATTGCTTGTTTTGACTGGATAGTTGCGCAGGTAAATCGAGTAAACAAAAAAATCTAAATAGAGCTGAACTGTTAATTTAAGTCAACATCTCGTTAAAAAGTCTGCCTCCAAAGTTGGGCTTCTCCACAGCACAAACTGGAGCGATAAGGTGCGGCATAAACATGGCTCGCGAAGGTGATTTAAAGGTGATTTGCTGTTCTTATCAAATAAATAGGCGTGCCTGTGGGGTGGTGTTTGTAAATATGTGGCAGAGCAACAGGAATAACCATTTGCATGCGGAGTGTGTTGGATTGCGGTTTGGTTGAGCTGCCATGCTGCACTGACAGACATACAGTAAAGTCATTGGCCATCAGTACTATACAGTGAGCGCATATCCTGTCTAACCCATGTCAATGCAAACAAGCTGTCACCACTACCTGTGGTCAGAGATGATGCAAATCGTACCTAACGCTAACATATAAATCCCCAAGAAGGAACACTTAAATCCGAGAGTTTCACCTTGCGTGTGCGTCCTGCAGACGACTCCAGGCAAGGATTAATGCTCGGATAAACAAAACAAAGCAAAGGATTCTTCAGCTGCGCCTGAAGTTATTGAGCCAGACAGCGTATTGCCATGACTTAGCGGGCAGAGAGAATGTAAGCAGAGACCTTCAGTTGGATTTGCGGTGATAAAAAGCCACATGTAACCCAGGTGAGCGTCGCTTGAGGTAAAAATAAATAAACAAATAAAAAAATGGGAGGCATTTCTTACACTAATTACTCTAAACCGTCTTGCCTCACTTCTTCGCTTTGCATACGACCACCTAAATTTCACATAAAATTGATGGAAGATTTTAATTGGGCCTATTTGTACCTGTTTAATGCATTTCAAATGCTAAACGTGTGAATCTCTTCCTCAGGCCCTTCTGACAAACGGTGACTGATTCAATTCTGTGACAGAAATGAAGAATCATCTGGTCTGGAGTGTGTGTGTGTAATTTTTTTCCCCCCCAATTCTTGTCATCTCTTTGAACGCGGCAAAAACAAAGCACTTCAGAAGCCCCCACACACTGCTGAGTGCTGCATAGAGATTTAAAGACTACGGTATCCTCATTAAACTTTAAAGTACAGAAGAGTTTGGGGTAAAAGTTATTATGTATGTGTCAAGTAAATTGGCCTTGTGGGTAATGACGGGTCTGCTGGCCATCACCACTGTCTTCTTTAACACCTATATCTCTTTGATGAGTCTGTGGAACTACAAGAAGAAAAAGCAGTGGACTCCCTGTGAAACTATCATCATGGCTCTGTCGGTGGCCGATGTGGCTCACCAGCTGATCTCTTACTTTTGGATGACCATGGATGAGGTGGACAGTAACTGCCAGATTGCCCAGATGGGCTACAATGTCCTGCTGGTGCTCATCTTCAGCTTCAAGTTCACCATCATGTGGGACAGCAGCTTTCTCACTTTCTACTACAGCACCAAGCTGGTTCACACACCCAATCATTGCTACACACACATCCAGGATGTCATCCTCAAGCACGTGACATTAGCCGTGTTTCTCATCCCTCTGTGTGGCCTGGGTACCTGCATGCCAATGCTCGTGGTGTTCAACACTGACAACACCACCCTCAGAGCAAACCAACAGTGTGGATATTTATTTCCTGCCAGCAACTCTGTTAAGATTTATCAAGCCTTGTACTTGCTCCTCACTAATATACTGCCGGGGGTGATCATGGTGAAATGCTGCATCTCCATCTCCGTCCACCTGGCCATCCATCTCCAGCACATGAAAGCTAGCACCAATGGAGCCCACGCTCCCAAGCTGGGCACTCAGATAAGGGTCATCCGGATGGCTCTTTCTCTAGCGGCCAACTTCCTCGTCTACCTCATGGTCGACCTGTACGCCAACTACGAGATTGTGATGAACAACGTGAACGAGCTCACTCTCACGTTCTGCACCACGTCATTCTACACAACTGTGACTGCCATCGTGCTCATCTACGGCAAAAAGACTCTTTGGAAGACGCTGATTCACGATTTTAACGTGTTTCTGGAAGAATATCCGTGTTTGTCTTGTCTGAAGTTGCCTGAACAAAAGACTCAACCCAGCCTTCATTCAGAAGTTAAAAACTGAGGGGGGGGAAAAAAGCCAATTTGCTTTGCGCTGAAGGTCTTTGTGCTGAAATCAATTGGTCATTGTCTGAACTTATTAAAAAAAAACTTTGAAGTATTCTTTTATCTTTTGTACTAGCAATTTCAGTAATGACTACTGTCCTGCTGCATCACCGTTAATTACAGTTTCTTGCATCAGAATGGGATTTTAACTTTTTTGGCCAGTTAGAGGAGAGAAGGTACAGCTCTGCAAGTGATGCACGCTGGGTCCAGATAACCAGCTGACCGGACCATACCTATGAATATTAATATTTCAATAGTACAAATAATAAGTCAGGCCTGTAAAACAGATCCCAAAGTATGCGTGCGTAGACATGATGTAACTCAGTGCCCATCTGAAAATGTTAAAAAATACATGCAACTGTGGTGCGAGTACAGAGCATATTAATAAAACAAGAATATATGCACAACCTGGCTTTAAGAGGTTCCCCCCCCCCCCTCACTCAGGTTGTAGATAGTTTAAGCTGCACACAGGGACTGTAGTAGTCAGGATGTAGCTGGACGCTTGCCAGGCCAAACCCGCGCACCAAATGAGGGAGGAAACATAAACCTGATGAAGAAAAGCCCCTCTAATATCCTCTTCTTTACTATACGTGCTCATTGGCCCTCAGCAGAAATGTGCATACCTGCACCTGACAGCACCCAGGTGTGACTTTATGTAGCTGTTGTTGTGAATGTGGATGAGAAGCTGGTATTCCTGAAAAGTGCACTCATGCCCAGCAAACCTACTCTGAGTAAATAGAGGTTTTAAAAAAAAAAAAATGCAGTAGACCTCCTTGCAATGCTACATTAGTTCACACCCTCTGGCACCACCTAGTGAGGTTCAAAGCAGAGATACAATAGTGCAGCTAATCCCACTGCACACAGAGGCTCGGGATCCCTCTAGCTGTTAAATGGACAAAGTAAGAAAGGGCATATTATCCTTTGATGCGGGGGGAGTTAAGTCGTACCAAGGCCCTCGCTTCCATTCCTGTCGTCTTCCTCGCTCTCTGTTGGAAGGAGCTGGATTCAGCATAACAAGGGCAAGTCGGGTTAAACATAAGGCCAAGAAAAGCTCAGTATAATAAAATACTGACTAATATGGCTGCAATATCATCAGCGGAATAGATGTTTACATCTCACTGTTGCGGAAGATAGACCGTAATGCACTTAGATCCTTTTACTATTTATACAACAACAAAAATGAATCAGATAGTGGAAGAACTGATGCATCAGCGAGTCTTACAGTGTCAAAAGTGAGTAGCATTCAACTAAGAAACTCTGTGACTGATGTATAACATTACAAGGTCATTTGAACCGTTACTCCTGTTCAGCAACATTTTACTGCTGTAGCTGGTCAAACCGGACCCAGTTTTAACTACCATATCCATAAGTAGCTTTAAATCTGACTATTAATGATAACTTTTGGACTTTTGCCTTTGACAGTAAAATAAAACACTTTTTTGTTTTTGTTAATTACACTGCATTGACTTAAGACATAAAAATGTAAACAGAGGTTTAAAAGATAGACAAAAGACAATAAACGGGATCATTAAAATTTAAAATTAGGAAAATAAAAATGCTAGCCGGCGGTGCAGCGGTTAGCAGTGAAGGTCCTGGGGTCAAATCCAGGATGAAATCAAATCCTGCAGGTTGAAAAAAAAAATGACGTATGAATTTTCTAGGGCAAATGCCTCTTTGCTGGAACTTATGACAACTGGTATTCACTGGGAAACATCCCGGATTTCACATGCACCAGATAAAAAAGGTTAGAAAGCACTGAATTGGTAAATATTATTCTGAAAATCAGCTGTCGGACATTCTGGAGTGAGAAGTACATAAAATACAGTGGTCTGGACTAAAAGAATAAAATAACAGAAATATCCAAGAGGATTATCTCAAAATTGAACTTTAGTACTTAGTCGAGTCGGGTAAACGATGTGTGAGAGTTTGCAGCCGTGTTCTGGAAAAGGGTTTCAAATTGCTTCTTACTGAGTGCTGTGTCTCAAGGAAATGGAAATTGTGAGTGACCTCAGACTATGGAATGACTCAGACACAGACGTGTCACTGGCGCACAGTCAGGTGAGAGGAGGCTGGAAAGCTGTCTGCGATGGAAGGGAACAATGCTGCTGTGATTTCGGCCCTTGGAATTGTTACAGTATAAAGCTGTAAACATGTTACACTATGGAGGTTGTTTCCATGGAGATGTTCCCGAGTACCCAGCCAAAGTTGGCAGTTATTGCGCTGCTCCCTTTGCATGAGTGAATCTCCTCAAATGTCCACTGCCCACGAGACTTGAAGGGAGAAAGATACCCCCGTACCTCGGTTTCTAACAGGAAGGAGCTGGCCATTAACAATACAGTTTAGCAAGACCAGCACTATCGCACAACTCCTATAAACATTGCATAAAGTCCTCCCTGCAGGCGGACTCCACACATAGAGCCCCTCCAGCCTTTGCACCACCGAGCTAAAGCAGCATCATTTACCTACACCAACTCTAATTGCATTTAAAATGCATAGGTCACCACTTCTGTGCCAGTTTGCTGATGTTTTGAGCTTGAGTGGGTAATTTTTTTCACACCATCAACAGCATCCAAACAACTGTCTGTGTGAGAGCTGTGTTTCCACTGAGGGTACAGAGAGTAATCTGTATTCTGTATGGTCACAGGATTGCAGCTAAGAGATGAAGAAGATGCTTTTTTTTTTTCTTCTTCTTCTTCTTTCTCCAAATAATAACTGTCAGAAAAAAAAAAAAATTAGAGTCTGCAGGCATTTCAGAACGGCTTTATTTCTGTTAAGTCAACAACAGCTTGTTCTTAAAAAAAGATCACCATATATCTCTTGAGGCATTGTTTGTATAAAATGTCTTTGATGCCTGTTAAAGAATTTTTACTGTACAAAAGAAGTTAATCCCTTGTAAAAACAATGTAAATCTAAAAATAAAACACTGGCAAATTAAGTGAAAATTCAACTCCATTTTCAAAGCACTCTAAAGCACATGCTTTCTCTCTTTTTTTTTTTTTTAAAGAAAATGACAGCGCACAATAAAACAGTATATTGAAATCATTCTAAAATTACTCTGCATTAAAAATAAACCATGTCTGTGCACACTGGGTGTGCAAAAATTATGGAAATACTCAATTCAATGCATAGCAATAATTTACATTTGAAAATGATAATTAAAAAAAAAAAGAAAATCTATCAAATAAAATATCAAACTAAAGTGAACTTCAGAGGTATTTATGCTTGTAGCATATAGTATTTAGGGTTCTTTAAAGGACCAGTTAGAAAGTTTGGAAAATGTGCCTATTTACTCTTTTAACAAGAGAAAGATAAGGAGACTGATACCACTGACATGTCTGAATGATGACTCAGTAACCTGGAGTGTGTTAGCTTAGTTTAGCATTAGAACAGGAAACAGCTACTTGGCTCAGATGACAACAGAATCTACCTGCTAGAAACTCCAAAGTCTGCAAATTAACAATTTAGATCTCATTTGTTCACAAATGTCATGTTTTACTGGAGGAAGATTGAGTATTTCTTGGCCAAGAGCAGCAACTTTCCGGTGTTATCTTTGATTGCCACACATACACCCTTTTAGATAAATTATCATGTTTAAACTGAAGGGTTTTTTTGTTTTTCTACAGATTACATGGTGTAATATATTAACTGAGCTTTACAGATAATAGGTGCTCCAATGCTAAGCCAAGCTAGCCTTTTGGCTCTAGTGCAAACAATAAGCTCTGGGCTTCGAAAATGAAGATAACGTGGAAATGCAAAAAAAGAATCACTTGGGGCTGGCTCCAAAAGTGAGTCAATCCCCATAAATATATATACCCAGAGATAAAGTGAATGTTTACAGCCTGGTACAAAAAGTGTTTTGGGGCCATATAGGTTTAGTTATGGTTTTAAGTTAAGGACATGGTTGATTTTTGCGATGTTTGACTGATTCATCGGCAGGCCGATATTATCGACAAATATTAGCTATTTGTCCAGCTATCGATACTGATATAAAAGCAGATAAATGAAAAAAATTAAAAAAGTAAAGAAAAGACAGTAGAAACACCCTTCAACCATGTTATGAGTGTTGATTTTGCATAGTTTCTCCACCAGAGGGCAGTCTGCAACTTCCGTGTTGGCAACACACAAACAACAACCAGCGGACCCAAGCAGAGTCGGGCAGAATGTACCAAAGTAAATAAACATAACAAATGTAAAGTAAATCTGTTTCTGACGTGCGTGTCTGAAAGAAAAAAAATTATCATCTGATATATTAAAATAGCAGATGTTTAAATAATCAAATATCGCAACCGGTCTTTAAAATGCTTTATCGTTCGGGCTCTAGTGCAGACACAGGCAGCGGTAAGTGATCGCTGTCTTGAAGGCTTAACCTGCACAAATCTGACTCACAGAACTGGACCTCTCACACGCGCCTGTGGTGTTGCGGTCTTGTGGAGCAGTTTTTACTGGAATTATCTGACAAATAATATAATCTACTGTATGTTAAAGCACGTCTGGACTCCAGTTTTGTTGAAATTCAGCAGCCAGAAAGCTAAACCGGAGGCTTCAAAATACAGAGATCACAAGCCAGTCAGTGATGTCATTCATCTTTTATATACAGTCTATGCTCCAGCTACATGCTGACTGTGGAGATAGAAGAGTGGCATCCATCATCTTGTCTCCCCCACAAGAATGCAAATAAGCAGATTTTCCAAAATGCCCTTTCACTGAACTTTGCCATCAACATGATGCAGTTTCGTTTGGATGCGTGGGTTACAGTATTCAGTTCATCGTCAACATCAAAACACATTCAATAATGCCTCCAGTGTCTCTGAAACATTGTGGTTTAGACACCATCAACAAACGCTAACTACATACCAAACAGTTACATTCTGTACATTGTTTTCCCTGCTCTCAATCAAGTTTGATATGAATCGAATGCAGCTTTTTCCTGTTCAAATACGAAATGCTGGTAAAACAGCTAGAGGGGAAATGAATCATCCAGTGTCACTCCATACACACATACACTGATCAGCCAGAACATTAAAACCACCTGCTTTGAGTAGGTACGCCTCATGATGCTCTGACTCAGACTACTGACAGGGGATCCTCGCAGGATGTCTTGTGCTGTCTGGCACTGGGACGCTGGCAGCCCATTCTCTGGGTCCTGTGGGTTTTGGGCCATCCTGTGGCTGCTTGATAAAACTAGAATCTGGGAAGTTTTGGAGGCCAGGTCAACGCTTTGGGCTGTTTTGGATGCTTTGAAGTAGGTTCTGCACAGTTTTTGTGGTGCAGGAGGTGCAATGTCCTGCAAAAAGAGGACACTGCCACCAGCACCAGCTGCTTTATCCACGGGTAGACGTGCTTGGTCTGCAGCAAGATTTTAGTGGGTGTTGCTGGTTAAAGGAACATCCACATGAATGCCCAAACTTCCCAGCAGGATAATGCATTATCATGCATTCGCTTCTCCTGCCAGTGGTTTAAATGTTGTGGCTGATTAGTCTATAAATAAAATATAACATTACAATGTCGATCACTCCTCGTTCACCAAAGGGATTTTTTTTTTAAGACAAAACATCTTATTACCCTTTAAAAAGAAAACAGAATAAAAAGCTGTACCTGAAAATCATACATCCATTTTTGCACAGTAGTACCTTCTTATCCCACACACATCCTTCCTCGCAGCTTAACAACAAGATTAAAATGGAATGGCTTGGAATTCTAATAGACTTGCATCAGAAAAATCTTTCCCACTGAAAATCCGGCAAGCATCCCGTGTAGATGGTCCTGCAATCTGCACCTTAAAGTGGGGTTTCCACAAATAAAGCTGTGTTTTTAATCACAGACAAATCAGACAGTCAGTGAAACTTTAAGGCTTGGGCGCAGGTATAAGCTTACTGGGCGGTGCGCTGTTAGGACGGGAACATTGACTTCCGCACCTTTGGAGGCGGTGGAGGAGGCTTACTCTCGATTTTCATTGGGAGCGGAGGCGAGAACTTTGGGGAAAGAGAGAAGAGAGCTCGTGTTAGGACATAAAATAAAAATAAAAACAGAATATTTTAGCGTTTACATGACATTAAATATGTATGAGGGAGGGAGTGTGATTTCCTCTGAGCAGACATACCTCTGTGGAAAACCCGGGGTTGTCAATCTCGTGTGGGTATCTCTTTGGTGGCATGGGTGGAGGAGTCCCTGGGGTGTCAATGGTACTGACATCATTGTCACTGAGAAGTGATGAATAACCTACGACAGGAGAGAGGAAATGAAAGCTTTTCAGGCCACATGCATCAGCGAATATGTGTTTCCCTGACCTGATTAGGGCTTCAGACCAAAATGTGTTTATACAGCGTTAGAGCTTATAAGAGGCCTCCTGTGTCTGCGTGCGTAAGGCACAACTTTAAGAGAAAATAAAATGATGACAAAATGATGATGATAAAGTGAGAGGTAGGATTTTTTTTTTCTTTTTTGGCTACATACTGGAGCTGCGCGGTGTTTGTGGTGTGTGTGGAGAGGCAGGTAGTGGACTCAGAGGGTTAGACAGGCTGAGCTGAGATGAAACACCCTGAAACAGGGAGAGGGTAAGCCGTCGGTCTCCCAGCTGTAAACTCTTGGGCCTCTGCTGCTTCTCTGGAGGAGTCTGGAATGAAAGTGGAAAACACAACAATGCAAAACAATTTAAGCACAATGGGGCTGCTCCCAATTCACAACTGAAACACTTCATACTATAATAATATGGTTTTAAGTACCTCAGTTTAGTGTGTGTTACAGGGGAATAACAATAACAGAAGAAACGTGTAGTTTATAAATAGTTCTTGGACATAAGGCCTTACCTCATCTCCATCTGACTGCCTCTCCAGGAGGTTCTGAGATTTGCTCACACTCCACTCCTTCCTGTTCTTTCTAGCGATCCTATTGTCTTCTTCTGAGCGGGACAGAACAGAAGCCCTGCGATCGCTGGGACGGGACAACAAGGAACTGTTTGTGAAACAGAAAGATGCACAATCAGATGCACTGACGGTGCTCTATATTGGAGCAGAGAAAATGATATCAATGTTAAAAATAAGCAGTGTCTAGACAGGATGGAAAGGTAGATAAAATAAGCAGTGAATGGATGCTGGGACTGACTCTTGGGAGGAAATGCAGGAGGGTCCGTCTGAGGAAGCAGAGCCGCTGGAGAGCCCTGAGGAGGCATTGGAGAGGGTTGAGACAGTGGACATGCGACGCAGGGTGGAGGGCAGGATGTAGGGCATCACCATCGAGCCTACGCGACTCTTCTTCTGCTCAGTGAGAGAGTGGGGCTGGGACACACAAATGGGATTAAGCATCACTGGAGGAGCTTGGCAGGGGAGGAGCACAATGACAGGCAAAACACAGGTTGCAATAGATTGGCTAAAGGAAGATTTATGGTCCTGCACTAATATAATGTACGCTCCGCTTTGAATGAGAACCATTTGATAGGAAGGCAAGAGGGCCAATAGCTTAAGTTGGCACCCTCTTACATTAAATTGAGTTTTCAGCTGGCAACGCACCAAAGTTATGACGCCACATTGCTTCTCCACTTTCTCCCGAAGGTCTTGGAAGCAAGTAACCAGACGATTGTGTAAGGGTTTCAGCTGCTCCGTCGTCTTCTCCCCGTGGATGCGAATTCCATCTGCCAAGAGAGGGATCTGGAGGGGGAGGAGGAGCACTTAAGTGTTACAAAACATGCTCTGATGGAGGCCGGTGTCAATGACAACAACAAGCGAAGGATTTACCTGCAGGGCGATGAGGCGTTTGAGTTCCTCAATGCGTCCACGGTCCTCTGGGTGCTCTCGGATATAGGTGTCTGTGAAAAATGCCTACAAAGAATGAAACCAGAATAAAAACTTGGCTTTTTTGTTTCTTTATCTTTTTGTATGATCACTTGAAATGCAGCAGCGAGCTACAATGAGCAGAGTTCCAAAGCATGACAAAGAGGCCATGGTGTACTTATGAATACAATCTTGTAGCTCATAACAAGCAGCAGGCCAGCCAGAAGTTTTAAGTGAGGAAAAAAAAAAAAGATTTACAAATTGAAATTCCCCATTATTGTTTGGAGTTGAATTAATCATGTTTTATTAGAGGAGTTTGGCAGTAGTTGGTTGATTGAATGCATTACACTCTGTTCCAAAACAATAACTTCAGAGCTGTGCAAGCAACATGAAACCAATTCAAATACAATGCAGTCTGGAAGGAGAAGCACTGAGAAACTGCGCCCGTGCTGCTCTGTACTGTAGTCTGATGGACGTAAAGGGCGGTTTCTAGCATGAACTGTACGTATTTAATTAAGGGAGGGGAAAAAAACATTTGTCCATTTTGTACAATTTGCGGTTTTGCTGTTGCTGGCTGTAGTAAATGATCAGTTCACACAGCCTACCAAACACTTTTGCGAACAAAATTCCCCATGCAGTATTTGAACACCACCATCTCCACCAGAGATACAAAAGATGGGTGGATTTTTTTTTTGTGTGTTCTGCTCGCTGTCATCTAGGTCACGGCTGACTTTGTTGTCGTTTCTTTTTTTCCTTCCTATGGTGAAAAACTGATGTGACAAAAGCCACAATGATGAAACCTACTTCTATTTAATGACTTCATTTGTTAATGTGATATCTGAAAGGCTCAAAAACTTCTGTGTATTTTATATAACACAAAATAATTACCTTATAATGCAGCGATAAGCCTACAAAGCTAATGATTATGAGAGCATATGGTTAGAAATACAGTCAGTCGGTCGGTTTGTTTGTTCACCACTCGGCCCAGACTAAAATACTGTAATGTGGTGAAACGCACCAAAATCCATGTTTTCCCAGAGAACAGGGCCTTCTCCCTGTGATGCCCTTTTCCACGAGCACGACTGTTCGTTTAATTCAATCATCAGATTAGCGCTTGAATCTGTCTGATACTTTAGTTAACGGCCATATAATTGCCTTCACATCAGCATGAGCTGTACTTTGAGATTAGTGCTAATTACCAAGTGTGACCAACCTTATACACACTAGCTAAAAAAGGTGTAATTGAAACAATACGTCTAACAAAACGAAATGTAATTTGGAAGCACGTTAGCATCCTAGCATCCTTTTAGCTCAGCCTCGTGCAAACAAAACGAACCCGGTGAAGACAGTAAACGATACTGTATACCAACTGAGTGTTGTAATTTCCTATGAAGCTTGAGATTATTTTATATCTGCTTGTTGTGCAGAAACGGTCTTGCTTGCCTCAAGGTCACTCTAAAGCTTCCACCCTAATAAGATGACCCAATTACAAAAAAATTAATTAATTAATTAATTTTAAAAAAATCCTTTTTAATTTTGCTGCCGGTTTAAGAAAAAAATTCATTCTGGAGAGAAAATGTCATATTTAAAAAAAAATGACCTTTTCGTAGTTGGAGAAGCCACCCATGACTGCAGGGTCAACTATGCCACTGAGCATCATGGACAGTGGGTTGACGGACAGTGAGCGATCACAGGCTTGCTGCTGCACAAGGTTACTCAGCTTTTCATTGGCCGTCTCCATGGTTTCTACAGCGTTTTTCAAAGGACTGATTTCCTCCTGCCCATCAGAATAAAAAAACATGAAGAATAAGGTCTTTTTAGGACTAATTTTAGTGAAAGAAACTAAACACACAGTGTGAGCATCAAGGCTCCTCGGTCCTTTGTTCTTACCACTGAGACAGATTTGACTTCAAACCATTTGAGAATCCCTGGGAAGCGATAGGCCGTAATGTATGTTGTTCTCTCGATCCACATGGTCTGCAGGGCAGAATAAATAGCAATAAAATATAAAAGGCTGACGTTTTCATGTCTTTATCAATCTTCGAAGTGCGGCATGTGCATACGCAGGATTTTTTTTTTCTTCCCCCTTTTAATTTATGAGTGTATGCTTACATATGAGTCATTGCGTTAAAGTAAATTTAAAAAGTCCTCACCGCAAATTCATTGTCTGGGTCCTTTTCACCTTTCCTGAAGGGCCTGGAATACTGGAACTGGCCCACTTCATTGGTTCTGTAATAGCTGAAAAAGAACAGGAAAGGACAACGTTGAGTTAGCGCTTTGCCCAGAGAACCATAAATCCCAGGATAGTCATGAGGAAATAAATCAGCCTTTAAGTGTTCTGTTAAGCACTTTAATATCTGCTCTGGAACCCCCTTGTCTTTAAACTGCTTCGGCACAGTGAGAACAGGCTTGACAGTAAAGCACTGGATGTCTGAAGTTCAGCTAAGGATAAGACCAGGAACATTGTGGAGGAGCAGAGACAAAAGACAAATCAAACTGAATAAGACTTCAAGGCCTTCCTTAATTGGCACATAAAAGCAAGTGCCTTCACATTTCTTTAAGGTTGTACTACAGAGCTAACACAAGCACTCATAGTGCTGACATGCTACTCCTCAGCAACTTTACCATTTTGGTCTACTCTCTTAGCATGCTCACATTTGCTAACTGGCCATGAACAAAAGCTAAGGCTAAAGCTGTAATGCAGGTATTGGACATAAACACTGGTCTGTGACAGGTTATTACAACTCATTCTGTATGTTTGTACCACAGACATATAAAAGATGGAGGTAGCTACCATGGCACAGCCAGTGTTTTTCAGACTCCCGTTTTAAAGCCTCAACACAGCCTGAACTCTCCTGGGCAGGCTTTGCAGTAATTTCTTAGCAGTTTTCAGGAATAGTTCTGCAGGCTTCTCGAAGGACATTCAAAGCTCTTCTTTGGATGTTGGCTGCCTTTTGTTCCATTCTCTGTCAAGATGACCCCACACTGCTTCAATAATATTGAGGTCCAGGTTTTCAGATGGTATTACCTCTAATACAGATGGTATTACATGGTGGACCAATATCTGACTGAACCTTTCTGCATTCTTATTTATCATAAGAGCCCCAAAACCACTGGCTGAAATGCCCCCAAACCACGACAGAGCCTCCACTGTGTTTTACGAATGGCTGTAGATACTCACTGTTGTGTCTCCTGACCTCCTCTGCACATATTGATGATGATTTGAAACAAAAAACATCAAATTTGGATTCATCACTCTATATAAGACCTGTTTGCTACTAATTGTCAGTCTAATTCTTGTGTAATTTGGCATACATATTCTTCCTGTTTCCTTTCCTTTAGACTGGTTTTTGGCAGCCACCCTCACTCAGGTGCTGTGTCAGGTCTTTGCTGGATTTGTTAGACTTTCAGATACTGTTCATCTGCTGTAGATAGTTTTCTGTTATCTGTGGTATTTTTCATAGATTCAACTAAAGAAAAGGCAGCAAATGATGTGTTTTTTGCGAGAGGCTGCTAGTAACAAAGTACCTAAAAGTGCCAAAGTGCCTAACTCCAGGGACGAAGAATTGTTGTGTTAAGTGCCTTTTTATGCTTAAATGACCCCTAGGTCAGTGTAAAGTAGCTTACCTAACAAAAAAAACATTCCCTTGAAAATGGTCAGGTACAAGGACTGGACTGAAAATGTCCAGTCCAGAGTCCAAAAATCCTGACATATGAATGAATAGCATGTCCTTATCATTAAAGGATACACTGTCCAGGGGAGTTGCTGATGTTCCCTTTGGGAGGTGCCGTGCTGGTCATCCGGACCGCGTTCGGAAAGCGAGAGAGCAGCTTTAAGCTGAAGTCCTCGAGCCACTCATACTCTTTGCCTCTGTAGATGAACATTTTATTCTGCAGCAGAAAATGTAATTGTGTAACACATCAAATGAAAGTCAATAAGAGGCAAGAATTATGATCAACCTTATTTTCCATGATATATGAGAGGTGCGCTCGTGTGGCGCTGTATTCATGCTGACATTCTCTTGTGTCATCAGAAAGCCAATAACCTTTATCGGCATTACTGCACATTGCCCCAAGACATTTTTCAAAAAGCCAGCTCACTGCATAAGCACGGGAACATGAGGGCTTTTCCTAAGTCTCTATTTATTGAGATAGGTGTTCGTTTTCTTACCCTGAGGAAGGACGGGAATCCAAGGCCATAATATCCAACAGCAAAATACTCTGGCTGTGGCCGCATCGCGTGCATTATTTTTTCATAGAAGTCGGCTTGTTTTTTCTGTAATTGAAGGCAAACAAGACTGTAAAATATGGTACAAACACTAATTTGAAATTAATCTAACAGTGGTTAAAACAAACCCAAAACATTCGCAATAGTATTCAAAGAAAAAAAGAACTTTCTTTTACCTGATTTCAAGAAAAGGATTTGAAGCCCAAACATACAAAATGACTAACGCTGAGAGACTTCATAACTAGATTGCGCATAATCAAATTAAACTCCACACTATCAGCAGACACCGTTGGAGTGAAAATGAGCTGAGTAAAGGTTACACCACTCTTCTCCCCTTCCCAGAGAACCGGCTGCAGCCTCGAACAAGCTGGCACATAATTCTTGTCATCGCGCTCATTTAAATTAGTATTAATGAGGCTATAAACAATGAGAGTCTGCACTTTATATCAGTTGTTTTCCTATCTGTTTATGAAGGTGACTTTCTCTGAGGTTGCAGTAATCACAGGGCTTTATTTGTAGTACTCAATTCAAATGCATCTCTCCTCTTACCAGTAGCTGGCTCAGCTCCATGAAGTCAAACATGTGGCTCTCGTGCATCTTGGCCAGCTGTTTGCCCAGCTCAATGGCCTTTTCCCACATCTGAGAAGACATGTGAACCACTCAGTCATAAGAGCAACTACTGTAAACATAACACAAGGTCTGCATCGCCATCTGGCTCCCACTGCTGTCCTCGGTAAAGCCCCTACCTCACAGCTTCGAGGGATAACAGCTGATCGTTCATGCGCCAACCACAGAGAGACCTAAACACTATCTCAAGAGTTTTGTGGCTGGCGTGTGAGCTTTTGCAACTTCCTGAGAAGTTTCCCAATGCTGACTCACTGGGTACACGTTTTCTGGAGTGGTTTAAACATTATGCTAAGACAACAGCTCACATGCAGAGCAGCTAATAATCACCTTGCCCTTGTCCAAGTTATATATAATCCCCTGGAAGAGCCTCTCCTTCAGCTCCTGTTGGGTCCACACATGCTCCTCCTCTCCACGAGGTATCAGATGAGATGCACAAGGTTTGTCAGACCACTGTCAAAGCGAACGGCCATAGATCAGCATTCAGTTCAACATTTAGAAGCGTACTAGGAAAGACTGAATAGCTCAGACTTAAAAGAGACCTCTAGTAATTCAGCATGCAGCAGCAGAGTATAGGCCGCCTCTGTGTAGTTCTCACAGTCCAGGTGCAAATCTCGCAGCTTGTACAAGTACCTGGTTACAAGAGCACAGCAGTCAGACACAGCTAGCCTATTAGTCTGAAAACCAGAAACTTTGTGTCTCCATCTGACTCACCGGATGTAAATGTCCTCCCTCTTCTTCTCCTTGTAGAAATTCTGCAGGAGGGGAAAATTTCATATTGCTGAAAACATTTTCTTTCAAGCAGTTTGCACAGCTTTTATGAGCAAATAGCATTAAACCTTTGGTTAACGTAGGCAGAGGGCATACCAGCACATTGACGGTGCAGCTCATGCGGTGCTCAGGACTGTCATCATGTGTGATGGTGCGGTACGCCAGTAGATGCTCCAGCAGGCTGCTCAGCAGCAGAGCCAGCTCCTCTCCTGACTGGGACAGGTATCTGTGGCGTCTGCAGTGCTCCAGTAATCTGCACATACATAAATATAATTTTAAAAAGTCCTTTATAGACTGCTGTGCAGTTGTAAAAGGTATATTTCTAGTTTATCAGTTTGCTAAAGCCTGACTTTCTTTCTGACCAACACATTAAGATGTGCTTTATTATTCCTGAATGGTGCATTCTGTACCTGAGAGAAATCTATTTATTACACATTGCATACTATTCTAACAGGCTGTCTCGCTCTTCTGGCTCCTTGTCAGCGGAATCAAAATACAATCAGAAAGGCCTTTGTATTATTTTTGAAGCAATCCTGTGCGAATTCCCTTTGAGAAAGAATCAGTTTTTTTGATCGCTGCGGTGTACTCCTTAAACAGATTTCAGAGTAAAAGAAATATTTTCTGTTTGATCTGCTCCTCTGGCTTACGTTTTCTCCAGCAGGACTTTGTACTGCTCATCCCCTCGGCCTCCCTCTACCTCTTGATCCAATTTTGTTATCAATTCATTTTCAAACTGCAAAGATGAGAATATAATTAAAAAAGAAAAAAAAAAAAAAAAAACAGACCACCAGACACGCATCACAAATGTCATATTTAGCCAGGAGCAGCTTTCGCAGAATTCAAACAAAAACACCAAAGTGCCAAACTTCTGAGGCGGACTTTCACCGTTTCAAACGTGCGTCCAGGGCTGAAGTTGTGCTCGCACTGCATCATATCGAAGAAGATGGGGATGGTGGCTTTCCTCAGTTCGGGCTCAGGCACAAGTGTGACCTCCAGAATGGGTCCGACCATAGCTGGGATGAACTTCATTTTGTGGGGGCCTGAGGGACAACAGGCATTATCACACAGAAATTTCATAGTGTTATTTGAGGAGGCAATAAGCTGCATCTTCATTCTCAACAAACAAGAGGACAAATCTAATAATGCGGCAAACAAAACAACAACAAAATATGAAGCTGGACAATAAAAAATATTGTCTTGTTATTCCCCTTCCATTACTTGCAGGCAATGAATACACACTTCCACAAACTCTGTGATAACAGAAGCATTACCAGATGGTGCAGCATACTCACCGAGATTATACCACATATCTCTGATCTTAAATCCCGTAGCCTTCCTCATGTCTCCGTATCTGTGGCAAAATTACATCAAGGATTTGTTCAAATATGGCAAAAGTGGTGTGAAAGGTGCGAAAAATGAAAATGATAAACTGCAATTATTAGCAGATCATTTGAATCTTAAAATTTAACCGAACACTATACAAGAAAAAAACTTTTTTCTGAACCTCAAAGTATGTCAGAAACTATCAAAATGCAACCGTGTGCAGTGCTCCCTTCATGGCTCTTACAGGTTATTTTTCATGCAGCTGCCAGATAAGGGCCTGTGAGGCATCTCGTTTCTCAAACTGGAGAATCTGACGTGTTCGTGTACGCACTGTGGCCTCCCACGTCTCCTTCTGGATAAAACCAGTCTGAAGGGAGCGGTGCGCACACGAGATTGCCGTTTATCGCTCAGAACTCGGGTGAGTTTCTGAAGAACGTTACATTTTTATTTTCTGGCCTTTTCAGCACTATAATTTGACCCGCAGAGCCTGATTCTCCACCCGCTCAACTAACCAAATGTACTGCTTCTTTAATCAATACAACAGCGAACATAATAGGAACAGGGGTTTTCAAATGATTAATCAGTCTTTTAACATGATAAACTCGGGCTCGGTGGCACACTGTGCCACAGGAGAACAGAAGTAATGGTTGGTAATAAGGGGCGATGCATGCCTTTGTGGATACGCCATTAAAAATCATCAATGATTTATGATGAATTATTCCATTAATCATTATTTGCCATTTACAACGTTTCCAATCAATTTCATATTATGTTAGAAGAAAACAAATGTGCTTTCAAAAACAAGGACTTTTCAAAGTGACGCCAGCCTTTTTTGTTGCAGTGTAGATTTTTATTAAATAAACACTTAAATTAAAAACTTTCAACATTTAATATTCCTTTGTTCTTTCAATCAATTCTGAAGTGCATTCTGGGTTTTTTTTTTTTTTAATAATCTGTTTGATGAATAGTAAATGGTCTCACTTGTTCAGTATCTTATTTCGTTTTTCCTGAGAGAAGGACTCCAGCTGCAGCGTCTTGTGAGTGAGAAACGCCACGGTCAAATGAAAGTAGTTATTCCACAGCTGCGAGGGAAGCAGGGTTTTCAAATATTAATACCATAATTAACCGATTTTGCTTTTGTGTTTAATAAAGAATGTAACCTCTACCGAGGCGGGGGAGGACGAGACAAACCTGTTGTTCAAAATGCGCCTGGTCCAGGAAAAGCTTGTTAAGGACGTCCGAGTACTGGTTAATGGCCCTGAGGAAGACTTTCATCTGCACCAGGTTCATGACCATCCAGTCAGCAGGGAAGACATTTCCCATGAGGTCTTTAAACATGATGAATGTCTCCATGAGGAAGTCCTTGGGTCAAACGTACAATAAAATCTTTACTGCATGGGTTTGCTCTATACTCCTTTAAAAGAAATAAAATATGCAACACCCAAAAGACCAAAAAGACCCCCAAAACTAAGCAAATCCACAGCATTGCCGCTACATGTCAGTCTCACATACGGCTCCCATGGCTTAATTGAGGCCCACAGACATCCTCATCATGTGTCCTTAATCCACTGCATGAAATGTCTAGAATCAATATTCTCTTAAGAAGCAGTAAGTGGCCTGGGTGGTTTAATGCCTGTTATTGATGAGATGTTTCAGGACAAGTTGTAGCCAAGAGGGGAGGAACCAAGACACTTACAATGATATCCTGTCTCGTCTTGAAGGTGCTGATGTAGTGGGTGTAATGCTTGTCATCCATTTGTTTCAGGATTGCCGTCATGCAGGCAAGATAGTGGCCCTGCCGCGGAAGAGACACAGTAAAATATCTTTTTAAGAAAGCGCTTTCAGCACATATTTTACATATTCAGCTATGTATAGCTTTTGTTGATGTCAGTACTATTAATATTAAAATCAGTGCTGACAGGGTGGTTGTCAAGGACACATTCCAGCCGTAACATGAGTGCGTCTTACGATGAGAGGAGATGATCTGTCCATGCTGATGACAGTGCGATTAACCCTGCGAAGAAGCCTCTCCATTATCAGCTGAACGTGCCCTCTGGTTGGACCCTGCACAGACGGCACAGCTTCAGGTACAGTTACCGGCTACGCACACATGCTGCAGCGCGCTGTCAGAGACTCACAGAATCCCCTTTTTTGTTGAATTGTTAACAGCGCCGCTTTCATTATTTTTTAAATATTAATATTTGACAGTGCAGTCTCCACTACTGTCCTGTGATTCCACTGAATTTTTTCACATTCAACAATCGGTCACAAGTAGTTGCGGCAACTAACTCCTCCTCCAGAGGTTGATCGGGCAACCTCTGCGCGACCTCTGGTCACCTGGTGGGAGGCAACCTGTCTCCAAACAAACGCAATTCAACTTGGACTGCCTGCAATCACTCTCAGACAAACCGGTGGAGGTTTGCAAATAACTGCAGTCTAATTTAGAAACGCAGACAGACTGCCAGCACACTGCGACGTCGTCAGTCTGTGCCAACGACTGATCGCACAGACTGACACAGAGTTGGGACTCGACTCGACTGGTTGGATTCTGGTGATAATCCTTTGTAAAAGAAAGGTTGCCAAGCTCCTGTGTCAGTTTCCAGCTGAATCGCCGTCCTACAACAACTACATGCGTATTTGTTGAGGAATTTCTGAATTTCTATTATAAAGCCATGAGGTTCTCGCTGGATTCTGAATACAAGTAGTTAATGTGAATTTCTGTGTATGCAGACAGCAACACTTGATTTACCACAGACTGCAGGCAACTGCCAACTTGACCCCATTTAGTCACAAACTGACAGCAGATCGACTCCACCTTTTAACACCATCTCGACGCAACAAAGTCGCTTTGAAGATGGCAACTGAATCGTGATCATCTCCGAGGCATCAAGAGTGCAAGTTCATTGCTCAGCGTGTCATCGGCTTGGCTACATTTTGTTAAAACAGATGACTAAGAAGTTGCGCGTAAACTCAGCAGCAGTTTGTATATTGCCGAGCCAGATTTGAAGCCGGCTCCCTCATCTAAATAGAAAAATGATACCACGATGGGACTTGTGGAATTTATTGCTTTCTGCTTTATTACTCTGTCGTGCTCGTGCAGAATCACCCGTTGATATAGCTCTATTTTGGGGACTCATGAATATGGGCAGGTGGCTGGTCGGCTACGGTCTGTTGTTTTCAGTTAAGTATAAAATAATAAGGTTAAAATTATTTAATATGCTGCAAATATTATTTTTTATCTTTATTAACGCCGGCAGGTAGAGAGCACTCCACACTAGTAAACGTAGGTTTTTGGATTACCCAGACAGCCTTTGATGGAAGAGATGTCACTGCCATTTTTCTTCTCCGAGCATCAAAGAAGAAAATTTCATTCATCTCCAGTATATTAGGGTGGAAGGGCGATATTTCAAAACCTGGGCAAGTAAAACTCAAATTGGGATAACTAGATATTCCACTTAACCGTCCATCCATTTTGAACAGCTCATCTTGGGAAAGCAAAACAGTGCAGCAGGGTAAACAAAGCAGCCTAGGCATTCCTCTCCTTAGTTATCCTCCAGCTTCTCCAGAGGATCCGTATGTTCTTCCAGGTCAGATGAGATCTATAATCCCTCCAGCATGCTATGGGTCTGCCTAAGGGATTTTTCCCTAGTTGAAAGTACCAGGATAAAAAAAAAAAAAAAAAAGGCTCAATTCACCCCAACTGGCTCCCTGTGATGGTAAAGAGCAGCAGTTTTACTTTGTGGTCCCCATGGATACCTGAACTCTTTACACGGTCTCTGTGTTTAAAACGAATTTTGGCCGCGTATATCCACCACCTCATTTCTGACTACATAATTCCTGCTGTAATATGGATGTGAACTGGTAATTGCCTCACCACGTCTTTGCGGTCCAGGTTGTCCAGCACTGTGCTGAGCAGCTGGACGCAGGCCTCGTAGTCAGGTTTGGTAGAGTGGTCGTCCAGCTGCCCACTCAGCTGGTCAGTGACGAGCGGCAGAAGCACATCTCGACACTCTGAGGGAACACAGCGCATTTCCTGTTAATGGATCTAACCTAATAAACCTGCATGCAAGTGTAAAAGTTGTTAAGTTGTTTTTTCCTCTGTCATCTCATATAAAATGTCATCACATTTTTCTTTTAACCTCAAGGACTCCTACCTGGCTGCCTGAAAAGGTCACTCTCCACCATCTTACACATGCATCCGAGCTTCTGACGCACGAGCTGAGAGTCAGGAATGCTCTCAATGAACTTCGTGAGGAGAACGCTGAAAGAAAAGAGCCAAAAGAGCAGCTGTGACAATTTTAATGCTATTCACATTTCACATCTAGTAATTATAGTCGCGGAGGACTAATGAGCAGCGCACACGACAGGTTGATTTTACAGCAGCAAGAATTGAGGAGAAAAAAAAAAAACGCCTCCTTTGCTCAGAAGTAAATATGACAATTTGCACACAGACAGGCAATTATCATTTCCCGCTGTGCAAACTCTCTGGAGAGTTACCTGAGCTCCACAGGATCAAACACAGTCTGGATGTCATTAATGATGCTGGGGAGGTATTTCAATATAGCCCCCTGAAAAAAGCAAAGAATCGGGTCTCATCAGGCTGAAGACGAGTTTTATTCTCCAGTCAAACAAGTTTTTTAACAGAGCTTTTCCTCACCTCACCTCGCCGAGTCTGCCAGCAGAGAGCTCGCATTATTTTGCAGTTAATTTGTAGAGCTTTTCAATAACTTGTGTACAATCGTGTAACACATTTTCACAGCTGGATTGCCGCGGTTATCAAAAAGCAACAGTGGGAAAACGACGACTAAAAACTAAACAAAAATCTTCATGAAGTCTGACCGGCTGCATTTTAGTTTTATTTTAAAGCTAGAAAATGGCAATTTGTTAAAATGACATTCTAAAATGTTTCCACGTGATATTCAGTTTTTTTTTAAAAAAAAACCCAAAACAAACACCTTTAGTGTACCTTTATCTTTACTCCCTCATCCAGTGGCCTGTCCATAAGAGTGTTGAAAGAGAGGAAGAGGGTACGGATGGAGTTGAAGAAAGCATCTCCGTCTTCACTGTTCCCATAGAATCTGCGAAACACGGCACCGTTAAAACACAAAAAGTCCTCCTCAGAATATGGAAGTGCTAAGTGGATTCTTGTGTTGCAGTGCTTCATATACCTGAGATAGAGGACTCGGGACTGTACAATAAACCTGAATAGGTACTTGAGAGCTTTAAGTGCTGTATAGAGTTTCTCAGTCAGGTCAGGCTCTTCAGCATGGCCCACGTAGTGGTTAAGCACCCTGGTTAGCTTCCTGAGAAAGTGAATGAGTTAGACATTAAGGCCTGGGGGTGATTACGGTGTGGGAGGAGAAGAGCAGCGAAAAGAATTAAAAATAAACAACACACGCTGTTAAATATAGGAAAGATAGGCGGGAAATATAGAACAGGGACTCACATGTAAGCCAAGGTGGCACTGAAGTGCTTGTTGATGTAGGTTTCTAATACTGGGTTAAAGTGCTGGAATTTGATGTCGCCAATAAGTGTGATTATAAATACCTGGTCAAAAAAACAAAAAAACAAGAAGGAAATAAAAGCCTGTGCACATTAAAACAGTTGATAAAGATTGTGATTTTATGCAAACGAAAAGTTGTTCGCTGTATCTAATGTTAATACGGTCACTGGTTCACAGGAAGGGCCGGGTTTTGGTAGAAAAGTACCAGTTCAAACAATGCAGGAAACATCAAGAGGCAAATGAGCTCAAAGCTGTTACGAATGGCCACATTTCAAAAAGTCTGCCATCACAGAAAAGAGGGAGACATGATATAATTTAAATATAGAGATGACAACACACATTTTCATTCAGTCTGTCCTAGAAGGCACTCGCAGTGTCCCACTAAGCTGTTTGCATGAGAAGTGCCAGATTCGGTTATGTTACAAATGGAGGAAAACAGAGCAATGAGAAAGTTTTAACCCTGATTATTTTGTCACCATTGCACGCCTGGGTGTGAAAGTCAGATTGCTGCTTTCAGAAGTCACAGCAATAATAAACAGTAGGACCTTCTGTCGCCAATTTTGGCAGAATTAAAATTGTGTTTTGGGGTGGGGAGGGTTTCAGTCATCTCACAGGCAGTTCTGATGGACTACCCTGGGGCCTTAAACATGTTCAAAAGGAGAAACACCAGGTGGCTTTTAAGAGGCAGTCACAGGAACTGCATTTATCATCAAGGCCTGGTACTCATGGCAACTTTCACCCAATTTTTGTAAATCTTAGAATGAATTTAAATTTGTAAAAAAAACAAAAAAAAAAAAAACAAAGTGTGGAAAAAAAATTGTAAAGCCAGTTTAGTTTTATTATTATGATCTATTTTCCATCACTGTGACATCATAGATTCAGCTTGAGGGAACTGAGACTGAAGCGCCACTGCATAATGCATCTTCTCATTGAAAACTGAACGTTAGGAGTTAACACATACTGACATTGGCTGCTATTGCATGCATGCATTTTTTTTTTTATCCTGATTGGATATTTTGGGCGTGTGATTTAATCCACTCTGGTATTTACACAAATGTAAAAATGCATTTAGACACAGGACAGTGCAACGTGCACAAAAGTGATAAGAGCGTCGTGCAATCGTTTTCAGCAACGGTTGTCTTTGATATGTTTTGATCAGCCGCCTGCAGATGGATATATATAATGCAAAGTCTGTGCAGTTCCCATCATCATGCTGCTTTTAATTCTTTAAGAATCAAGCACTCAGCACGGGATCAGTTCAGCTCAGAAGCTGCAATTTTTGGAATGGGCAGAAGTACGCGTCCTTCCACACTGACATCAAGACAGAGGACATCCACAGGAAGAACTCAGCAAGCCACTAATCAGGTTAAATAATTTACATGATACACTTTTCCTCTGAGGGGATTATGAAAAGGTTTATTCCACACATCTGCAATTGACTGAAATTTGGTTTGGGCCTGATTATGGAGCCTTTTTATTGTGTTTGGGCTTTTAAACCAATGAAAATCCTAATATTAGGCTATATGTAAATGTAGCCAGTGTGGCTTCACCAAAGACTAACCAAGGCATTGAACACCAGAGTATCATAGGTGTCCTTTTCTGAGGTTTCCATCATGATGTTGAACAAAGCATCAAGCGTGTCCTGGAGAAACTGTGGATTAAACATAAAGCGGTTACAAAAGCGCCATTAAACCTATAAACTATAACATCATATGACTTATTTAATGTAATATGTGCAGGGACATACTTTGACTATCTCCCCTCCTTCCACCTCCATGAGTCTTTTCAAAATTTGGTCAAGATCCTCAGGGTTAGACCTCCAGTTCAACAGGCCAAGTAGATCCACTAAAGGAGCAAAGAGGCAAAAAAAAAAATAAATTATAAACACAGCAGGAGCAACGCCTCCTCTGTTACAACATCAGTTAATGTAATGCGCATTAAAAGCCTGAAATTTCAATATTAATTGAATCAGAAAGCATCAGAGAGCATCAACACATCAGCAAAATATTGGCAACACACATAACTAATTCATTTCAAAGCAATCTGCGGGGAGGTCAAATGACGGTATGCTCAGCTATCCATCAACAAAGCTGTTTCATTTCTTAAACCGGACATCTTTTCATTATGGCAGACTGGAAGGGTGGCCAAAAAAACCAGATGAGCCCGACGGTACCATTCTGAGTGAGTTTAGTGGAGCAGGTGAGCGTGGCGAGCTGGAAGCTGTCTTTAGTCACGGGAACGACGCCGGAATGGTGGAAAGGCTTCCCCATTTGCTTCTCCTTTTCCTCCACTTCCGCCCAGGTTGCTGGCAAGGTGAGATAAACCTTTGCATCCTCGGCTTTTTTCACGTCAACCTGAGAAAAACAGGAAACTAGGGAATGAATCGTGAGGTTTATTGATCAACGGAAATCTAATTTCATATTTATTGACTGAGGAGAGATTCATGCATAATCCATCCATCCCACTGTCAGCTATTCAAGACAGGCTTTTTGCATAATTAGATAAAAGCAATAAACATTCTCTTGCTTATCTTAAAGCTCAACGAATTACCTTTAACACAGAATATATATATATGAAAAACATCCCATCCTATATATCATCCTCCAAAGCTACCTTATAGACGATAAGATCGTGTCTGCCATCTCTCAGTGTGGTTCCATCTCCTCTCATAAGCCGAACGAAGGCCATACCAAAGGGCTTCTCTGACTTGTCCCTAGCTGAAGGGCACACAGGAGTATAAGACGGGAACTAATCCAAGAACACTCACTCTAGCTGTGTTTAACATGGTGGCAGCATTACACGTGGGTGTTTGTCATACAAATAAGGCACAGCCACTCACAGTCCTGGGAGGATCTGTGTCTAAACATCACCCTCAAGTGGCAGCGGCACACATCTTCAATGGGAATCGTCACCTTGCAAGGACAAGAAGGAAAAAAAAAAAGTCAGTGGTATTATGAAATGTGTTAATACAGGATTACACATATGGAACAAATGCTATTTGGTGGGAGATTTGTATATATAGCGCATCCCTACAGATTATTTCATAAACTGAGCCGTGGCAAATCCATTTTGAAAAGAAATCTCATTAGATAACATGACGTATAACGTTCACGGCACAGAGCTGCGCACGCGGGTCCCTGATGTGAGCTTACCTTCACTGTTTCATTCCAACAAGGCTGCTTCACCTGGTAGTAAATGACAGACTTGTACTCTGTTATGCCATCATAGCCGGCTCCAGGAAATATGGCTTTCTACAGACATTAAAGGAAGGAGATTAGCTTACGTGACACGAACAATCTAAATGTTCTTTCTGCTCTTTTCAATTCTCTCTTACAAAAAAAAAGTCAAAGTACAGTTGAGCACATATGGACATGCGTATAATCAATACAAAGTTGCCAACTTTCAATGATCAGTCAGAGTGAGACGGAGGAAATGATGGTGCAGCTGTATGGTTGGTCTACCACCTGAAGATTTTAAGAAAATATTCAGCTTTAGCAATTTGGGTAAACTGGCCCTGCATTTAACATATTTAAATAGTAGCTTTAAATATATTTAAAGCTCCTTTTGGCTGCTCCCGTGCCACGAGGGATCGCTGCAGCAGACAGCTCCGCATGTTTTGATTTGGCCGATTTTTACGCCAAATTTATGAAGGTGTTTATTAAACTTAGGAGGAAAGACTCCTGCAAATACCTGCAAGCAACAAACAAAGCTTCAACTCCTAATGAGGCTTTGTCAAACCCAGATTAGGCCACGTTCACTGATGAGTCTGAGCAACGGAGAGTTTATTGAGGCAACCTAAGCAGGTGACCTGTGCTTTGGGCTCTCCATTTTTCACTTACCAGTGTTTACTAAATAGAAAACTGAGCTTCCGACTTGTTGATAGGTTAAATACAATACAACTGACATAAAAAACGTTCCCATCTATATGGCAGGATAGTAGGATTATATGAATTATAAGAAGATGCCATTCAGTTAGCTGAAAGCTCAATTTAAATTATTTTTTTAAATAGTTTATTCATCGCATTCACTGGTCCATTTTACCTCCACGGGATTGCCTTCATCATTGTGCACACTTAGCATGACCTCTACATTTTTGGGGGTCTTCTTTTTACCACGGTCAAACTCTCCTTGTAGCAAGGTTACGTAAATATCGTTCCTCACGTTTCCTGGAGCAGGGATAAAAGATGGTCAGAAGGTTGCGTTGAGAATTTATGAAAACCTTCTCACAGCTCTGCGAGCAATTATAATGAACATGACCGTGAAGAGAAATGCCCATCAACAAAGGCTTGAACTCACCTGGGAGGATGATTTCTGGAAAGCCCATTTTCCTGACGATAGCTGTGCTGCGGTCCACAAAGTGGGGGTAGTCCTTCCTGACTTGGGCAAGGTCCCCTGGGAGAAGCTTCAGGGTCACAAACAGCCCTGCCAGCAAACATGTAAAGAAATTCAATGAGGCAGACTGCAGAACGATACACTTTACAGACCCCCTCACACATCATTTATTTTCCTCAAAGCAAAAAAGGTCAATTTAGAGCAACCCTCTAAAATCACAGGGGAACACATTGTCTGTGAGCACTTCATTTTACCCTGGCCTTTGTGGTTGACCTCCCGTGTGGCAATGACTTTGTTGAAGACAGCTGTGAGTGGCTCATTCTCTCCTATGACTCGAGAAGGGATGAGCGGAGACATGATGAGCTGCCTCTGACGGATGTAGGTTTCCATAGCTATCCTGAGAGAGAAATAAAGAGATGACAATACCCCCCAAAAAAAAAAAAAAAATAGCTGCCAGCATCTCTGACAGGTGACAAACAAATGGACGGAAGAGCTGCATAGGCATTGTGAGGCTTGCTGGATTTTTTGACAACATGCACCATCCCTCCCAGCACCCCCTGTTTCGCTCGAGTGACTACAAAAGAGCAAAGTTGCTCAGAATACTAGTGCTATACTGACCTTTAATAAGAACACTACCAATGCGTATACTTTAAAATGTAAAATCTCCTTAGAGACCACCAAATAAAGATCCAATGATACATTTTGATCTTTAAAGTGCAGTAGACAGCACGTCCATCTTGATTTGTTTCCAGTTCATCACATTTGTAGTTTACAGCCACACCTCCACAGAATACAGTAGCCAATGAGGTTAGCCACAGTTGAGAGCTACTGAAAACAGAATCACAGAGTACCGACGCTGATTATACAGAAGGGAATATCTCAAAGTCTATTGTAGTGGTTTAGTCAAAAGCAGAAACGTGTCGAAGAAGGTTCCACTATGTCAAAAGGGTTTTCCGCACCGCAAAAGCAAATGTCACAATAGACCATCGAAATGCTGTGTTTTTACTCTTCTCTATTGTAGGGCTGCAGCTTTTGATTATTTTGGTAATTAAGTATTCCACTGATTATTCCATCAATTAATCGAGTAATCGGATAAGAAATTATTTTGTCTTATTAATGAGCAATAATAAATATTCAAACACAGCATAAAATAAAATAGCCTTTACTCTGTCCTCTTACATTAAGAGGGAACAAAAAGGGTTGTATGTTCTGGATGACGTAGATGCGGTGTGTGTTCACGCGTATGTGTTTTTGTTTCCGTTTTCGTGTGTGTCTGCGTGTTTAAGCGCGCTAATGAATGAGTGAGTATGTGTGGTTGTAAGGCTTTAAAGGAGCATGCGGTGGCTGCAATGAAGCAAAGCGAGGTTTGTCCTGTGCTTTGATGCAACGTTTCGAGCTGCAGAAAACAGACGTTCTGATGGTGTACATGTGAAAAATTAATGTTAGTAATTCAGTGTCTAGCCTAACAGCCTCAGGTCAGTGGCTCAGAGTTTTACTGGCGCATGTATATTTTTACTGAGCTGCAGAAAAAAAAAAAGCTTTTATTTTTAATAATTTATTTATGTTAATATTAATCTGCAAAATAATGTTACTAAAGCCTTGAAATAGATATGATCTAGTACACTCCATGTTCCCCTTTAGACTCACCCCTGCTTCCTACAGGTATCGCTGCCATATAAAGCAGGACGGCTGCTGTCAGCCTTCAGCGAGCTGCCTGATTTAAACACCGTATCTGACTAAGGTAACAGTTCACCTGCATATTTTATTTTAACTTCTGCATCTTTACTGTGGCTTTTTCTCAGTGTAAAACAAACAGCGGTGGTGGATGGGAGCTTGCTGATCAGGTGGTTTGATGAAGGGCTCCTCCAGCTTCTTCCCAGTAAAGGTTTTAATGATGAGTACGGAAGCCGGCGCTGCCGTTTTGGACGCTAGAAAAACGTTTCCCTTCGCGCCACCTGAGCTCACCTGAGCTCCGCCTCTTTGTGCTTCTCCGTGCGTGTGTAGACAGATCATGTTGGCGTTATCTTCGATGCTGTTGTTGTGTTAGACTTTTTGTTGAGAAAATAATCAAGCCTTTCGAGTTACTCAAGGAATCATTGCAGCCCTACTCTATTTTACAATGTTGGATTAGATTTCAGTTTTCCTTCATCACACCACTGTTACTCTAATCTACCTGTGACTACACTGCAGATCGGGGTGTCAAACATGGGCCTATTTTGGCCCAGCAAAGGGCCCCACCTGGACCAATGGATGGCTTTTCAAAGGTTAAAAGCAGCAGAGAGAACATGTCACTGTATTTTACAGCAGGAAGCACTGTGTTACAGGCTGCTACATATGGGTCACGTCACGATTAGTTGTTGTCCGAACTGTTAATTTAATCTGAGCCAGAGGTCTGAGTCATCATCATCAGTTTTACAGCCTTTTTACTAACAAAGACATTACCCATGGCTTGCCATATGACATCAGACTAAAATGTTTAAGCCAAAGAAATGTGCTGATAGCAGACTGACTGGATGTAGAAGAACTGCGGCACATTGTTGCAAATTGCATGTTTCTTACAGCATCTCATGCTGTTCATCATTTGGTTTTTAAAAGAAGGGTTTATTAAATATGAATGCTTTCAGGATGCACTTCTCCTTTTTTTTTTAGACTAAAACAAAGGGAAACATTTTGAGGTATTTTTATGCAGTAGCTTATTATTCAGTGATTCTACTTCTGCAGTTCAACTGAGATCTAATTGGGCTACGTGCAGCCCATGACTCTCCTGCTGTAGACAATTTCCCAAAACTGGTTCTATTATCAGTTTTGATTATTTCTGTTGATGTAATTAGGCCTGACTACTTGCTTCCTGTTTCCTATTTTAAATGAAAAATAATAAATAAATACTGAAGCTCAGTAAACTTGATGGATGCATTTCTTTAAACTACAGCCGTAACGATCAGGGTCATCTCACCTATAAATTAAATGTTCTGACAGCCTTTTACAATGTTCTGCTCAGGAGGGGAAAAATCTATCAGTGCCTTGAGGTTTTTTTCAGTCTTTTATTCAATTAGAAATTCACTTAGCCTGCTCTATTTGTATTTACCTAATTGTTTGTACAGTGCCAAAACATCTACTCTGTTAATGAAATGAAATTTCATAGAACTGTCAAGGCTGTAAAGCTTTAAACATTGTGTGGTGCAATCTTTCTTTCGTATATGTGTAAACAAACACTAATATTTATCTGAAGGCTTGCATATTTCCTGACAGACACAAAGCACACAGGCCCAGTGTCTTTCAAGGTCAGAAAGATGCCATAAATTGAAAAGTTGAAATAATACTTTTTGTCTCTACATCCTCAAGAAGACACAGCGATCTGTTATAGATTGGAAAGAAAAAAAAAAAAAAGAGAGGAGGTTAAGACTTGGTAAAATTTGGCTCAGAAGCCAGGAATCAGTGGAGATATTTTTGGCTCTCTTCCATCTACGATCCCTGTGAACATACGATTGTCATCATCCCCCCCGGCTGTGAAGGTGCCATGAAAACATGAACTCGAAGGCTTTCCTTCACTTAGAATTGCAAAAAGTTTTTGTCCTTGAAACGTAATGTAGGAAAAGTCAAACTGCACCCTTGGAAGAAAAAAAAAAAACATAATGGAACACAGTTGGCAGTAAGTATAACTCCAGTGCTATTCATGTTCTTATGAATTATTTGTGCTCAATTGAGTAGCGTTTCAAAACAAGGCTGAGCCTGTAAACAGCAGAAATATGACAGCATTAGACGACTCACTGCTGAAAGGGGATGAAATGCTGTTTGTCCTCGTCATCTATTTTGCCATGGGCAATGTCTGTTATGTCCATCACTGCAATGACAAACACATTGACACATTCACAGCACGGCTGCAGACAGAAAAATAAGCTAATTAACTAAACGCAACACAGTTTTCTAGTAAATGCCAAAACGACAGCAAAATGAGAACCCCCCCCCCCCTCCCTTTTTTTTTAAACAGCTCTGAAAGTTAATTGACTTAAAGTCTGTCGATTTTCTACGTCTGAAACAGAAGCCGAGCCAGGTGTTGCGCTCACTCACCTGTTGCCCGGTGCAGCAGAAAGCCAGCTAAGTAAGACGGATTGAGGTTTCTTGATCTCACCTTTGAATTGTTCATTCCACCCAGATCTTTTCCTAGAATGCTTTTTTTTTTTTTTTTTCCCCTCCCTGGCTGAGAATAATGTGACTTCTGAATTGAATGTTCATTCTGACTCTGGTTTCAGTCCATTTGCTGGAACACCAGAGGAAAAACATTTCCCATCAAATCTACTAATCATCTGGCCGAAAACAGAAAGACAGTTGCTAAACCAATTTTCTTCCGACTGCCTTGCCAAGGCAGAGTGAAGGCATTTTCTAGGTCAGGAAGCAGGTGTTCCCGTTTCGTTTCGACACACGGATCCTTCATTTCTCCACCTCGACAAAA
This sequence comes from Cichlasoma orientale, assembly GCA_034780415.1. Taxonomy (NCBI): domain Eukaryota; kingdom Metazoa; phylum Chordata; class Actinopteri; order Cichliformes; family Cichlidae; genus Cichlasoma; species Cichlasoma orientale. The sequence goes on along the minus strand of JAVDPK010001340.1, from coordinate 191,320 downwards.
CCATTCACGTAGCCGTACCACCAGAGAGGGCTGGCATTTTTTTGTTGTTGTTGTATTAAACTTTTATACTGCTTGAACAAATATTAGGACATATATAAAGCCACTCACCGGCCACACCAAACGGTCTCCTGAGCCCGCCCGTTTGTTTCTTGCCGTCTTTGAGCTCCATGCTGCCCACTCTGATGATCTGACACACCAGGAAGAGTCGCTGCCTCATCAAGTCACTGCTGCTCAGGTCCTGGACACACAAAGATTATTTATTACGGCACTGTGAGAGATAAGGTGCGTTATGTACAAAAGGCAGTGAATCTACTTGCCAGTTATTATGTGCATACACGGGGCTGGAGCTATATAGACCAGATGGAGAATATTTCCAGATAAAAGCATGGAGTAAAAGCTTTAAACACATCGCCTTTCCCTCATTTTTATTATAGGTTTATTTTTCTAAAGGGCTTCTAAAGGGCTTTTACTAATCAAAGCACTATCCACTTGTGTACTTTCAGAAAAAAAAATATTGCTTTAATCTTAAAGCTCTACACCTTGATTAATGTGGTTTTATCACACTTCAAACCACTGATGGCACACATACAGGTTAACACAGTGACTTGATTACAGAGCACCGCTGACTGTCATTAACTTAAAGAGCACCAATATAATAGAGGCAAATGCATTCAAATTTTCAATGATGTGCTGTGAATACGAGCCATTCAGTGAAACTTTTAGCAAATTAGGAGCAATCCACGCGCTAATTTTCTTCATTGTCACAGATTTCAGGCAGCGTTTGGATTGTTTAAATCCGAAAGAGAGGGAATCCACTCGGTGGGTAGGGCTTCAGTTACCGTGAATAGCGCTGGCAGGTTGTTGAGTTTTTCAATTTCTTTAGGCATCCCCATACTGTCCCAGCGCACCAGGAAGTTCTCGCTGCAGGAATTGAAATAAAAGTCACAGTTAGAGATGGCATTATCAAAGGCGCCAGGAAAGACAGACGCTAAAGCAAGTAATATAAAAACTGCACCATTTTATGTCTCATTCAATAAAATCCAAAAGTTTTGAGAAAAATTTGAAAGCGTTTGCATATTTTAAATACCAAAATTGTAAGAGCCTAGAGATCCCTATAGGCCTTTCTCACATTTAGATTTGACAAACACAGATGCAGCCATCCTAAAAGGATCATCACCACCCATCACTACTGGTATTTCTGTCAGAACCATTTTTGTCAAAACAAGATTGTGTTTCCATCTGCAGTAAATTATATTTGGCAGTATCGCTCTGTTCCGGGACCTCCCCGAGAGCACCCGTCCCTGCATTTCCATGCACGAATATGGAAAGCCAAAACGCAGGGAGAACAGCAGCGAGATCCATAACAAGGGACATGACGTCAAAGCTGCGTCCACACAGAAGCGATTTGCAGCCAGAGCCCATGGAAAGTCATTCAGGGACTTCAAGACGCTGGCAAAACAAAGCGATGTCCACTAGCAACTAACCATCAGCTTCAATGGGGTGCACAACATGCACATCGCTCCGTGTGTGTGGACGCAGCTTCAGTAAGAGAAAGCATGAGCAGCATGAAATGGTGGAGCTGGCGTGGAGGTGGGTTGCAAAGCAGCTTGCAGAGACAGCACCAAGTGTTTGCAGGCCAAAGCAGCTTAAATAGCACACCGCAAATAAGGTTTGCCGGTAGAATCCACAGAAGGTGAAGCCGAGCCATCAGCTGATGTGGTGTGGCACTGAGGTCAGCTGAGCTGACCTGGACTGCTGGCTAAGACTGACTTCTCTCAGCTTCCGCTCTGCCAGATGTAAAGCTATTTAATATGCTTGAAACGCTGCAGCTATGAGATCTGAACGTCTGAGAGTAAAATAAAAACAGTGTCATTTGAACTCATTCTGTTTGTTAGTGGTGGGTCAGATATGAGCATCAGCAGATTGTTTTAAGTTTTTAGACCATTAGCCTTCATAAAGATTTGCTTACTCTGGTAAACATTTAGTTAGCTAAATGTTTACTTTTTAAAGGCTGCTTTAAGCAGTTCCATTATTTATGCGGGTACAATGTTTGTCTGCAAATAGAGACGGTCGTTTTCTACACCAGCAAGCAGATGAATGCATAAAAGCGATAGGCCTTAGGAGTGCTAATTTAGAACAGAGCTGTGCTGAGCTATGTGACAATAATACACAACCTCCAGCCATTATTTCCTTTTTTTTTTTTTTTTTTTTTTTTTTTGTGCATTAAATAA
>JAVDPK010001340.1:173182-189047 GCA_034780415.1 Cichlasoma orientale | reverse complement strand
TCAGTTAACGACAATGTTTTTTCAATTTTAGTTTTCGTTATTTCGTTCGTTTTCGTTAACTATAATAACCCTGGTGCAAACTTTCAACAGCAGCAAGCTAACCTGATGAATTCCGACTGATCCGGGTCATACAGAGACATTAGCAGCTCTGCGTCTTCTCCAATGTTACACACAAAGTTTTTCAAGTTCATGAGTAAGCTGTAGGTGTGCACCGTACTGAACAGGGTCTGACGCCTCATTTCCAGGTTTTGTAGCCGCGTCTGCATGAAAACAAGGCCGGAAACAAGTGAGCGGACAGCAACATTAAATATAACTGACAGCCAGTGATTGCATCAACAAATCAGAACCATGCCTTCTCCTCTTGTATCCTGTCATCGACACTGCGGGAGGCGGTCTCGTGGGCCCGGAACAGGCTGACCGTACTAGTCTTGTCAGGATCCAGCATGTTCCCCGCTTCATCCCGCACCACCAGGTCCAGACCCAGAATCCTGAGCAGGCCAGAGGGTCAAAACAGCATCAAATCAGTTTAGAGAAGCAATTTTAAAAGGTTCACCCATACAGCCCTTTTCTGTGTGCATTTCATTGCTGTATCATAACATTTAAAAAAAAAAAAAAAAAAAAAAGCAGGATTCATACCGGTTTCCATAATCAATCTTTGCTGTGACTTTCTTTTTGAGTTCTACAAGGTCATCCTTGGGCAGCGTTCCTGACACTATCTGAGATCGATATTCGATGAGGCTGTAGGCCATCTGCTGCACACCCCTGAACAGGGTTGTCTTGTTCGTCTGCCAGATAAACACACTTTATTATAAATAATGCTTCCTTCAGAGGGATGAGCAGCAATGCCAGGATTCAACAAAAGTGTGTCAAAGGGGTGAAAAGCAGAGGTGCACAAAACTGTGTGTGCTAAAAACAGAGTGGCAGATAAAAGAGAACGTCTCCACATACCACATACAGCTTGTGCCATATCTGGGCCCATTCCCTCAGAGTAGCCCCGAGCTCTTGTACCAGGGGTAAATCCGCTGGAATAATTATTTCCTGCTGGCTACCAGCCACATAAAGAGAATAGAAAGACACTGGAAAAGTGGCTCATCACTCACAGATCATGTCATATAATTTGGATAGATTCAAGTGCTTTTCTATACATGATAAATAGGTGGATGGTTTCCTTACACAGCCAAGAAAAGCATTACTGAGTCCTCACTTATGATAATTGTAAGTGCACTGCTATCTCGCTGGCAAATGACAAGGCTGGACAGCAAACCAAAAGCAGAGTGGATTATCATCAAAATGATCTGTTTACTGATATGTGATCTCACCCTATTCCCTCAACCGTAGCCTCCTTTAAGTGGATGTAGGAAGCAGGGAAAATGCCCTGTAGAAACAATTAATTGTGATCAGTATATATCTATATATATATACACACACACACACACACACACACACACACACACACACACACCAAGGCAATGACACTATGATAGCACTGATCTCGCCCATACCTTCTGTGATTTCTTGCGTAGAGTGTAGCCCCTATACCAGCCTGAGAAGACATAAATGAACCAACAAAATGTTACACTGAGGGAGAGCACGAGATAGGAGTGATGTCAGGAGGACAATGTAATGGACTCATTTACATCATTATGCATAACACACCGAGCGCCCGTTAGTTCAACATCTCATTTAAGTTCTTGTGTCAGCTTGCTTTAGATTAGGGGAAAGAGGAATGTGTCAGGGCCTGCTGTGTGCTTTTGCTCGCTCACCTTCCAATTTCTCAAGTATGTGCACCGTGTCCCCCACTTGTAGACACAGCTCCTGCTCACCACTGGCATCATAATTGTAGATCACTGAAGGACAAAGCAGGACTGTCTCATAATGTGAATCACATAAAAAACTATTAACAAAAAAGAAAAAGGAAAAAAAAAAAAAAAACATAAAACGGTTTGGGCCGACAGATTGATTGACGACTTTTGTTCCTCCTCAAGGTCCAGTGGATTACGGAAAACCCCAAATCCCTTTTCAATCACTTATTGCACAGAGGAGCAAGTCTGTTTTAAAAGAAGTTCTGGATCAGAGGTTCGCAGTTTCTCACTGGAAAAAGAAACCAATTCAACCTCCTTGTCGCAGAACTTGCACGCGCAGCATAGAGGATCTTGATCTTTGATTTATTCCTCATCTTAGTGCTTTTTTGTAGAGGCAGGCGGTGTGTTTGTGCAGCACGGCTGTGTGCGACTCAAACCTCCAAAGCGTTTGTACTATTTTTAATTGAATTGGATGCCTTCAGGCTGTGATTAACGTTCCAGTAAATAGACCTCGCCAGAGCAGGTAGTTTCAGCGTTAAACGTGAGGAGTAACGCTAAAAAAAAAAAGCAACGGCATCCGACTCCATATATCTGACAACATGCCTACTGTGACCTTTGGTCAGTAGTTACACTGCAGGTTATGTTTCTGCCAAGTGACTCACCTGCAAGCGCTGCCCCTCCCTGCATTCATTTTAACCTTACAGCTTTCCTGGAGGCGACTCCTATCTTTTCCTTTTTAGCTGTCTAACTGGGACTGAAATTGGAGGGGTACTACAAGTATATGCCTGTGCGTACAAACATATATACACTCACTCATATATACACACAAGCCAAACCAAAGAGACACTGCAAAAGGGAAACCTTGGCAAACAATCCTGTAGCAAAGTTCTTTGTCACGACTTGAGGGAGCTGCAATAGCGCACAGCCACTCATTCGCACAGTAAGATGGAGGAACTATGAGCAGAGCTCTGCCCTGACTTGCATGGTGATAATGCTTGTTGCTGGAGGCCAGATTTTACTGCACGCTTCAACTGGCTCAGCTTATCACACCTCAGTCTGAATACCAAAACTTGACAAATCACTGAATGTGACTACTCTTCCTGGTCTCTTTGACTTCCTCCTCGTTGGCAGATTTTTTTTTTTTTTTCCAGCTTTCCATGAAACGCATTTTAGTCTAAGACTTTGTTTTCATTACCACACCGAGGAGCTCCTGGATTATCAGGTTGTGCTTTTGATGACTGTTTTGTCAGAAGCACCTGCACAGGTGTGAGATCCCTCATGGTGTCAACAAAAAGACAGCTAGTGGGGCCTAAATAGATTCAGGAGCACTGCAATAACAGATTTTTCTTGCTTTTATGTGAATATGAACACATGTGACAGATGTTGTTTTACAACCCCAAAAAAAGTTAGGACACTATGTATGAATGCAGTGATTTGCAGATCTCATAAACCCCTATTACTCAATATAGAACATAGAGAACATATCCAGTTTCAACTATACATTAAAAAAAAAAAAATATATATATATATATATATATATATACATACACACATATATGAATTTGATGGCAGCTACACATCTCAAAAAAGTTGGGACAGGCAACAAAAGGCTGGAAATGTAAGTGACACAATAAATGTCTTCTAAAACTGCAACTAATGAAGTTAATTAGCAACAGGTCAGTAACATGATTAAGCATAAAAAGAGCAGAGGCAAAGTTTCTCAGAAGCAAAGACGAGCAGAGATTCACCCATCTGCAAAAACCGCATCTATAAATTGTGGAACAATTTCAGGAAAATGTTTCTCAGTGTAAAACTGTGAAGACTTTGAATACTTCATCATCTTCAGTACATAATATCATCACAAGATGCAGAGAACCTGGAGAAATCTCCTCACAAGAGACAAGAAATCAATATTCGATGCCTGTGATCTTCGTGCCCTCAGGCAGCACTACATTAAAAACAGGCAGGATTCTGTCATCCCTGGAAATCACTGCATGGGCTCAGGAACACTTCCAGGAATCACTTTCTATGAACACAGCTCAGTGTGCCATCCGCAAATGCAGGTTGAAGCTCTATCGTGCAGTGAAACTACATATGAACATGACTCAGAAACATTTAAACATTTAAAATGGACTGAGGTAAAGTGGGAAACTGTTCTGTGGTCAGTCAGACTAATCCAAATCACTTTTTTTTATCAGTGCTCAGTTCAAAAGGCTGCATCTCTGATTGTACGGGGGGGTGCATCAGTGCCTATGGAATTGGCACATCTGGAAAGGCACCATCAATGCTGAAGGGTACAGGATTTAAGAGGAACATATGCTCCCATCCAGATGATGTCTTCTTTAGAAGAGGGGATGCTACACCGTGGTGAACATGGCCCCGTCCCAACCTTCTTGAGATTTTCTCAGTTTTAGGATTGGATATATTTTCTATGTTCTATTGTGAATGAAATATGGGTTTATGAGATTTGCAAACCACTGCCTTCTGTTTTTATTTACAGTTTACACAACATTCCAACTTTTTTTTTTTTTAGAATTAGGTTTGTATTTAAAAAAAGAAGTTAGAGGCACACTATGAATCACCAGGACATTAATTAAATGTGCAGCCAGAATATGTGCACTGAAGAAATGACATCTGCCTCTAGTCAAGCCAAGAGTGACAATGGGCTATTCACCAACTTGACACAGTGTCCAGGCTTGGCAAGAGCCACACTGTCTAAAGCAAAAAGTATCAGTCTGGGCTCTGGCAGCAGAGCTAATCTGTGCCACTCTGAGGCACACTGTCTTCCTCTTAAACTTCAAATGCTGAGCCTGTAGCTACTGTTGTAAAGTCCAATAAAGCTCTATCGGCACAAGTTCAAGCTAATGAGCATGCTAATGTTAAATCAGAGTCAGCCTGATTCCCCCTAAATGATTTACCATAGAGGTGCATTAGCCAACAATTAAAGAACACCCCAGTCGAAGAGATTGAGCAGCTGCTGGCAGCTCATCAAAGTTAACACAATACAACGAGAATCTATTGTTCTTATTGCTGACTGAGCATGAAAGGACCGTGGCATGACCAGGATGAAACAGGAACGACATAACATTTAAAATAGTGATGAAAGAATCCATTTGTGAAGGAAATCCTTGAAAACTTTACTGTAAACAAACCCACTCAATTCAACGTACTCCTCAGCTAGACAAGCCTTTAGAGTAGTAAAAGAAAAAAATTAGTCAGTAATGGAACAGAAATACTATATGCCATGTTGCACAGGGTTTGATGTGCAGGCAGCACATTCATTTCAACAGATCAAATCAGTTCTCAGATGCAACTACTAAAATATGATTTCCTCCTGTAAACTAGCACTCGGTGAGGTATCACATCCAGTATCACGTGCAGCATGCAAATGTCACACACTACCAAAGCAGGGAGAGGTTCAGTTATTATTGCTCCAAAAAGCCATTAGATAAGTAAGTCTATTAAGGTTTGCTTTTGAGCCAATTCTCCTCCAGCAGCATTTCTCAAAAGGTAAAGGCCTCACAAGAAAAACCTCGAGCCTCCCGTCTCCTCGTCTAGACAGCCAGAAATGATCTGCAGCTCTTAAAACTGTGCTCCAGCTAATAAGTCCTTTTATGTTATCCATAAATCAGAAAGTTAATTCTCAAGTTCAAAGCAAAAAAAAAAAAGTGCAAAAAAAAAAAAAAAAGATAAATTAGATCAGCTTGGGTTCATCTTTTTTATTTGGGTAAAAACCCTGCTGCAACATTTAACAGAAAGAAGATTAAAACGTCTTATCGAGAGAGAGAGAGAGAGAGAGAGAGAGAGAGAGAGAGAGAGAGAGAGAGAGAGAGAGAGAGAGAGAAAAAAAAAAGCACGGACGTCTTTCACCAGGTTGTAAAAGAAGAAAAATTATTCATCTGCTATTAAGCTTTTAAAGTAAACAGCCATTTAGTCGGTCGGTCCAAGCTGAGAACGAGGGCGGCACTTGTCTCCAAATCACCAGCTGTAGTTGGGTTTGACGCTGCAAGATTGGCAAACAGGGGATGAAATGATCGTGATCTATTTGCGCTGCAAAAGCAGTTCATTTCGTTAATGACGGCCCTGCTCAGCGAGCAGAGAGGGCAAATTTCAGCCGTTCATCATTTTAAAGAAAACCCTACATGCTATTTATTGCCTAATTTCACCAAGTGGAAGTTGTGGCTCGGTGGCTAGAACGGCAGTTCCCTGAAGAAAACTCGAGATAATGCCGGGAGGTGGCAGAGCTGCTTGTAAGCAACTGTAAGGTAGTTATTATCATTATGACTAAATTATCACATAAGCTGCTACTTAGAAATGCTTGTTGCTTCCCTGGGACTGCCTGGACCTCACTGCACCTTTTTCTGCCAAATGAGTGTTCAGCTTAAATTTGGGTATGTGAACAAGCGTGACTGTGTGACATAAGTATTTTCACAGTCATTGTGGGCCAGCAATCAGCTTACACAAGAGTGATTCGGACACCTGATGCACACAGGGCACAAAAAATGATAGCGTACCTCTCAGTTTAGAAGGAGACTACATCGGTTCATTTCATTTTTAAAATGAAATGAACTTTTATATTGTCCTTTTAGAACTTTTAGATGGTCTATTACTTTTTTTTTTTGGAGTATAAGCCCTTCTCAGACACGCATTATTATTCAAAGCAGTATTTTTAGGTCTCTTCAAACATTTCTGAAGGGGCTCTTTTAACGAGTACCGCCAGTGAGCAAGTGTTATCAAATAACACTGTGGGGCTCGCAATGGACAGTTCTTAAAAAGGATAAGGTTTGATTGAGCACGGGCTGATAATTCATGTTCTTATTCCAGACGGCTAGTGGGAGAAGTCTGCCCTGACAAAGGCGGCGCACGGTGATGCAGCGGCTTTGCTCTCCCTGAAGTGGTTCTTTTGTATGTGTGCACCACTAACAGGAGGTGCATCAAAATTTCGTTGTGCAATATTGTGCAATAACAATAAAGGTATTCCATTCTGTTCTACATCTAAAGGATACTTGTGCAGACTGGCAACCAATCTACCTCCAAGCAGAGATGAGGTGCAGCTTCAGAAGTCAGAGAATCTTCTCTCATACTCCACACTAGAATACTAGATTTCACAGCCAATGCTGAGAGGATTTTTTTTTTTGTATTTTCTGAAAAATTCCAACATCAACATATCTGCCGATATTCTTTATCCATATAGAGGCAAAGAATAGAGTTGCTTGTCAGCTGTGCATCAGCTGTGTTTCAAAAACCGGTTGCAATTTACAATAAAGGCACAGCTCAGCTGTGAAGTGCGGTCTGTGATCCGGCATCATCAGCATGTAACAATGCAGTCGGTGCTGCTCTGCTAGATAAACTGTGTGTGAACACCATTTATAAACTACTACTAAGCGTGTATCATACACAATATATACGCTGATAGCGGCACCTGCAGCAGGCCGATATTGGCCAGGAATATAAATGCATCAGTCGTTTTCTATTCCATACCTCCAGATTTTTTTTTTTCTTCCTCAAATGTGAAGACCCGACTGACACCAACATCACCTGTGGTGATATACTGGATTTTCCAGAGCTGCCTCTGGAGCCACGTATGCATCATCATTCCCCAAGACCTGATGATTTCAATGCTTTTGAGCCTCTCTTCTCTTCCGGATATAAAAATTATGAAGCTATTATGACAGTGTCACAAATTCACCATTGCAGACTGATATCTTAAGCCCCTTATTATCCACAGTTCCCTGTTAACTAGCATGACATAACTGATATGATCAGAAACCTTATGATCTCTTCTTTTATCCAAAAATGCAGTTGCCTGTATTTGAGCACAGCCTTGGTTAACTAATCGGATTAAAAATGTAAGCCCTTGTACGGGGTCCGACTGCATTTTGAGGATTACGTACAGTGTTTGGTGACTCCTGCCTTGTTTCTGCGGCAAAAAATGGCAGGAGAACCATCTACACAATCAAGTAAAGCGACAGTTTTGAAAACCACACTGGGATCTGAAAGGGATTAACGTTCAAAAATTCCTCAACATCAGCTGCAAAAATAAGGTCACACACAACCAAAAGGCAGAGAGTTTTGTACAGCAGAGAAACGCGTGCGCACCTAAAATTGTGGGTTATAAATATTTTTAGTCACAACAGCAAGTCAGAACAGAACATTTTTATTTAAAAGCCAAAATAAAGTCAGAGAGGGGATCCAGGTTAGAGAACACAGCCAAGGTATTTCAGTCCTAAGCTGTGAGTCATACCTGCTCCAGAAAATAAATAAATAAAAATAGGCACTAGATACATTCAACTCTTGTAGCACAGCAGGAAGCAATATTGGTAAATGTCTGTAGCTTTAAGCAAAAGATCCAGCAGTGACTCAGGAAGGAAACCAATGACTAGACAACCTGTGTAGGCTATAAAGTCATTACAGTAAACCTCAAAGGGATTTCTCATAAAGAAAACAGTTGTGCTGATTTACCTTGAGGGCGTGGAGAGCTGGTACCTGATAGCGTGAGCATGCAAGCAAGCCCACGAAAGCCCACACACACAGGTGGAAGGGCCACACCTTATTTCGAGACACTGAAGTGTAAAATATAGTTGTGACAAAGATATGCTGCACAGTCATGGTCCATTGCACTGATACATTAAAGTCTTATGTAAATGTAGCCAAATGCCACTTGTCTACAAAGTTCCTCACATGTCTATGCAAATAACATTCCTGTATTATCTCACATGCAGTCACAGTAGCGGATCCCATGTGGGGCCCTACAAGAGTCCTTGAAAGGGGGCTATGAAGGACCTTTCAGCCAAATGAGGATTCATTCAAGTTCACTGTAACTCCAACACAACTTGAGCTCAGTGGGATTAAGCACAAGAATCACGGGTACGCTCAGTGAACTCCTGGCTCTTCCCCCATTCCTCCTCACCACATTTTATGGACTAAATTGTCAATAATATCTTACTAAAGCAAAACTATACAGAGGGACAAACAGGAGAATAAGTGTCCGGGTCCTTGGAATAAAACAAAGAGGACCTGTGAAATCCAGTTGGGCAACTGTGTTGTTAATAATCAACCCAGGTAAGAAACAACAATAACAAAGTCGCCAGGAACTTGTGTTTCCCAACTTCCCGACTCCCGTTCCTCTTGAAGTTAGTGAAGTTGCTGCTGGGAGTTGACGCGGCGAGCTTTCCACCCAAAAAAAAAGAAAAAAAAAAACGGCATGTAGTTAAACGCAAACACTCACCGACTCCGTACTTCTCTTTTTTAGTGGGAATCCAGCGGGTCATAGCTGGAGGAAGACGAGAAGTTGTCTGAATAAATAAATAACTATATACACTTGCGACGCACTCCTGCTCGTCCCGAAGCCTACAGTTCCGCCATCATAACTTGTTCACGGGGAGGGGAGAGGAGGGCGCAACACGGCTGAGAGAGGAGAGAGCGGGATAGGCGTCAACCTCTGACTTCACGAACTAACAACCCCCCCTCCCAGCACCAGCACAACACCACACCACACAGACCCACAATACACCGCAGGCGCTCATTTCATCACCGGGTTGTGCCCCGCAACTTTGTCCCAGCAGCTATTTTGCTCTCGCCATCAGTCAATCGATAACTTTAACAGTTCGCCATAAATCCTCAAATGAGCTTCAAATTGAATTCAGGGAAATTAGAGTGAGACTGAACTATCTCCGGATTTGCCTCAGTGACTCCTGATAGTGTCAGTTTCAGCAGGCTGCAGCCTCACAAGTCGACAGTCTTACAGGAGAATAATTAATTGAAGCCAGGGTTATAAATCACTGATGAGCAATAAATAAATGATAGCCAGGTTATTGTTTTTTAATTCAAAATTAGATTGAATTGCAAACTCCCCGCTGGTGCTACTGCTGCTCACATGTTAAGCAGGCCCGCTTTGGGACTGGTCATTCACTCCTAGTTGGACTATATTTGATTTAGCTGTGCGGACCATTTCATGCAAACCACACAATTAAGAGAAGCCTGTGGAGGCATGGCCAAAAAAACAAAAACAACTGTTGACTTGTCCAACAGTGAGATGAGACTCACCCCCTTCCCCTCCCCTCGCCTTCCCTAACCCACTGAAGTAATTTACAGCTGCTGGCTCTGAGATCTGGTAGCCCTTTTAAGCCTTTTGTTTGCCCATCATGTGTGTTTATTTTTCTGCCGCCATTGGTCAACCAAATGGTGCTGTCAGTAATGTTCAGCCGCAATGCTTTTGTTGCACCAGGGTGATTTCCATTATTTTGCCCCATCCAATTGTGGTGTTGCTCTTTTCAAACACAGCTTGCGGTGAATTATTACTGATCCAGAGCAGTCTGATTGGAAGCTGTTATTGAAAAGGGGGGGGGGGCTATTAAACATATGGGAACTACAAAATGGCACTTTATAAGCTAGACAAAACTGTAATTAATTAAAGCAGAAAGTATTTCTGCTCTTAGTTGATAGGATTTTTTTTAAGTGACTCTGTATGCTTTCTTTCTGCTGTGTGTTCAACCGATTTTACAGAGCTAAACGATTTGAATACACTGACTGAGGCCATCCAGAATACTGGGGACCAGAGATGTATTTTGTAACTGAATTTCCAAGGTTATGACTTGAGCCGTTACACATGATTATTGTGACCTATTTCTGGCCGAGCCGTAGGTGCTCGCTGAGTATTTCAGTTTGTTGTAGGAGGGGGTTTGCATCTGCTCTGCCCTTTTTATTTTTTATTTTTTTACCTCTGATTCTTCTTGTGCCTTGGGGAAAATCTCTCATATCAAATGTAAAGAGTTGCTTCTGGGCTATGGGAAGTAAAAAATAAATAAATAATAAAAGTAAATAAATAATAAAATCAAGCCCTCAAAAGGGAATGCAACATTGCCATCACCTGACTGCTTTGTGCTATTGCATACTATAGACCAGCCTCATTTCTTGTGTCACGTTCATGTATTTTTTTAAACATCTACCTCTGCTCTTCCTCCATAAAGTGAGATCATGAAATTTAGATGGGCATGTGTGCATTTGTGTGAGAGAGAGCCAGCGTGACCATCAGGCTGATCCCCCAGGGTTCACCTGAAGTTTAATGCTCCATGAGCAATAGAAGGAGACAGACTGCATCCTTGCCAAAGATCCCCTTTGCCCTCATTGTCTCGCTTAGAAAAGGACAGGCTACATCACAGACACCTTTCAAGTACAGCTTGACGAGGTGCAGTATTTTAGTAATAAGGAAATGAAATGAAACAGTTTCTAATCCAGCATATGCATGAGGTAAATGGAAACAGGTGCGAATGCAGCTCAGAGCCAGAACAGCTGGGACGTAAACACTGTTTGTTCTCAGCTTCTTACATGAAAGCAAAGAAGTGGTCCTGGTGAGAGTGTGCTGTAGTTATGGCAGATAAAAAGCAGAGATAGCGGTAATGTTTTTTGTCCTTATTGTGGGATACACTATCTGTTTACTTTGCCTCGGGCTTTCTCAGTGTGTCGCCGGACACATGAATGAGCATCTAGCATGACAGACAGCTGAAATAATAATAAATAAGCTCTCAATCCAGCGTCCACCTTCCTACATTCTGCTGCATTTGATGAGTTTTTCTGCAGGCGCAAGCTTGAACACACACACACACCCGTGCGTGTGTGCGCGTGTGTGTGTGTGGTTTCTTTTTGTGGCGTGTGCAAAGATGAAGTACAATGAGCATCCATATGTATGAAGTGTTATAAAGCTTGACCTGAGTTGACTCTTCCTCAGTGCCGGGAATTACTAAACTCAGTGAATTCTGATTTTCTAGTATAATGTGAGGAAGCATGGGGCCTCAGAGACTTCTAAGTGGTAGGGATCTGAACACCAAGTCGCACTGCCCCCACTGAGGGGGGGCGGTTCAATTCCTGAAACACAAGCAGACTAAAGGCCTAATGGATTTATAGGTCCACAGCCAGAAGCACATGACACCAAAGGCAAATTGGGCTCGAGCATCCACCTGGCCGTCAGGCTGCAGATACAGGTAATTGCTCAGCCCAGCAGCACTTTGAGGATAGGTCAGTGGCCTGTCAGTGCATAATGACACAACATCCTGGGGCACAGGCTGCTGTTGACTTTTGTTGTAGGAGGTCAGGTCCAAACTTTTTTTCTACATTTTTTTTTTTCGGAGTCGTTTGCAATTTTGAAAAAGCTTCTGCTCCTCGTGTTTCCTGCATGATGTCAAAGCCGCTGGAGTGTCAACACATTTCCTGTGTGAGGATCCAAAACAGATAAACAGTGTTACATGCACAAAAGGATTGTAACTGTAGCCCACACATGACTACGGGGAATATATAATGCCAATATATGTGATCACAGAATCCAGTTTCTCAGGTACTGTTAGGAAGCTTTAGCACATTTCTACCCACATGTCTAACATCTCATTTTCAGGTTGTGATGCAAGAGAAGGGATGCACCCAGAGGCGCTCCCATTTGTCTCCATCTGACTCACTGAAGCATTCTTTGTACCACTGAAGTGGGTGCGTGAGGCCATCTGTAAATTGAAGCTAAGCTGTATGTACACACAAGAATCTATTTATAGAACGGGAGTGCAACCTCTTTAAATGAAATGTCTCTGCCTGCTGCCTCCCAGCCCGATGCAAAGGCTCTTTTGACACAGGCTTTTAATTAGGCGATTCTCTCAGATCAGCAGAGGGAGCTACAACTCTTATCCAGATTTCCGTGTGTGACATCCATCCCAAAAAAAAGAAAAGAAAAGAAAAAAATGGCAGACTGCAGCACCACCACAATCAGTATCTGGACCGGCGCCTGAGAGGACTGCACACGCCCACCCACCCAAATTTTAAACCCATGATCTGGATGACAAGTGCTCCTTTCAAGGTGAAAACACCATCATTCCAAAGACACCGAACGCATTCGTTCCTGCAGTATTTATAAAAAGTTAATGTTAAACAAAATGAGCTGGGTTTTTCTTATAAATGCAGCCATAGCAGAGGGTGTTAAAGTGCAGCTTTTTACCTCAGCTTCAGCTTCAGCTTCAGTTTTGTTTTTTTTGGGTTTTTTTTTTAAAGGGTAATATTAGGATCTGGCAACAAAAGACGAGTAATGCTGGTACTCAGCTTTGTGGATCAGATTTCGGACAGTACAAATCAGTGAATGACTGTGATTTCTATCCTCTAGAACTATAATAATAAATTACTAGAAAGCTGATAATCGATTTCTTATGCTGAGTGTCATATGTGCCACTATCTTTTACACAGGAGTGGATAAATAGCAGTTGGTAAGTAATTTCTTTCTATATCTGACATCAGTGGTCATCACTCTCATATATAGATGTGGAAATTTTTTTTCCACAAAGTAAAAGTTGTTTGTTTCATCCAGAATGTAAAAGTTAAGCACAGAAATGTTTACCTATTTTGGGATAACTGTACAATCCTGACACTTTTCCCTCACCTGTTTTACAGGAAGCTCTGCTTTTTCTTGTCGATATCTGCTGCCGCATCACCAGCTCTTTGTTTTTTCCCTTTTTTTTTCCATCAAAGGAATGTAAGTCTCGGAGGTCTCCGGTGGGCCCCGGTGATCGGCCTCCCTGCCTCTAACATGGTGTATGCCCAGAAGAGGCAGAGAATCCATGAGATTTATACAGCAGTCCGTTCATAGCCCAAATGTGACAGATGAAACATGAGGTGAAAGTCAGTATCTGAGAGATGAAATGTGATAAAAATAATACAGCCTTGCTTTGATATGCTGCATTTACAGGGGATCTGTGCCCCACTGTGCCCTGAGCCGCTTCACACATACTGCACGCACACACACACGCGCACAACCTTGTGAGGCTCCTTGGCTGTATGCGAAGCAAGTGGGAGAACAGGTATACATCCTGCTGGTGGTTTACTATTTCTATTATGAGGAGCTTTATCTCCTTTTCAGCTTTCTATCTGCAGGATGGTTTGTATATTAAAAGCCACCCAGTGGTATATAATTAGTGGTCTTTTAATCCAATAAGAAAACATTTACTGCATTGCTGTCTCTGAGTGGTGAAAGATGTGCGTAAAGCAAAGCCAAATTCATTGTAAAGTGGAATTTCTAACAATTAAATTGAGTGCTCCTCTGGACCAGCTCTACTGTAGCAGCCAAGAGCAACAGAACCAGGAGGATACAGTGGTGTAGCTCGGAAGAGGGTAAAGTGAGGACAAGGGGGATGTTGAGGGAGAGCGAAAAGGGATTGCGTGGTGTTTAGGGCATTGCTTTTGCACATGCAACACTGAGTAGGAAATCTGCTAAATGAGTTAAAAGTGCCATTATGTGGTTAAAATTATATGATGCACCACTTCAAATCACTTGTGTGTATGATTTAGACACGAGTGAGAAGACAGAAAGAGAGGGTATGTGTGTGTGTATGCGTGTGTGTCTGGGGTTTACTTAAGTGATAAGAGCTGCATCTCTGCAAATGCCTAGAGGAAGCCCCGAAATCCTCCACCTATTTGCTGGATAAAAACAGTCTGTCCTCTGTCAAGGTTTAGTGCAGCGAGATATTCCTCTGCTTCTCCTCTTTCCCCTCTCCACCCCCTCCAATCTAGCTGTCTTTCTCCCTAATGAAATAATGAAATTGCTCGCTTTTTTCCTCTGCTCCTTGCTGTTCTGCATGAGCTGACACTTTGCCAGCTTCTTTGGTGCAGCAGTCTAGCTGAGTCATAAAGGTTTCAGGGCACCCTGATTTATGGACAGTGATGTGGATGAGGGTGAGGCAGCAGGAAAAACACTGGTGTCAGCTCACCGTTCACACAGAGGCAGGACAGAGACGACCTGCTGACTTAAAAGCCTGAAACGCTGGTGTAACTCAATTCATCTGCACCAGACTTTGCTTTTGCAAGTTGCTGGAAATCTAAGGAGGCTTTATTGGCTTTGTCATGTTGAAAAGCTAAGAGATTGATGGTGCCCGATAAACTGAAATTTGCTGTGTCACATGTTGTTTTTCATGCATTTTAATTGGCTTGGTGTCTTTTGCTGAATAAGGCCTAAGATCATCCAGACTTGCTGACTGTGCTAGTTTGCTGCAGCCCTCCCCTTTTCACTCAATTGGGAGCTGATTTATCATTGTGAACAGAAGCAAAGCCCTCTGGCTGCCATTTCTGTGCTTTTCCGCTAACCTCCATTAACATTCCAGCGCAACAGTAGCATTTTGTCTTAGACCCTGAATGGAAATAAAAGAAGCTTCAGGCTTAATAGCAAGCAAAAATTTCCATCCTCGCGTGTGCAAGTGAGTCATAGAACTTGGACGCTGAATATAATTTTCTGTTTATGCATTTATTTATGCTAAATGTTACATGATTTGATCACTGCAAATGTTTGTTTACATGTGTAAAAATGAAAATCCTGGAGCTAGCGTCTGGTTGAGAAGGCTTCGAGGCTTTATTGGAGTTCAATGCAGCACATCATGGTCTTGAAACATTTGGTGCAGACTTGAATTAAGGCTATTGCACATATAGGCAGTTACATAGGCATGTTTTGATTAAAGTTAAGCACCGGCAAACATTTCTCCTCTAAGCAGAATTCCTGCTCCTTACACATCTTGTCTTTGCCCTTTTTTTTCATGTTTTGTTTTCTTTTCTTTTGCAGAGTTTACATGTGCATACATGCTTTCAGGCTATCATGTCGACCATACAGAGGTGAAGTTCACCAACACTTTTTAAGAGATTTTCATTTGGTTTGAATGAGACGTGAGGACATGGGAGCACCGGAGGATTTCAAACATCCTTTAGCTACAGGCTAGCAGTTTGTTTTTAAAACGTGTAAAGCTAAACTTTTTTATCTCTTTGCTCTCCAGCCTCCACCTCGTCTTCTTTTTCAGGTTCTTCCTCCTTCTCACCCTCTTCGTCACCCTCTTTTTCTTTCTGCTCAGCATCTTCTTCTTCTTGGGGTTGGCTGTCCTCTCCTCCTTCCCCCTCGTCTTCTTTTTCTCCATCCTCTGCCTCAGCCTCTTCATTATCAAAATGATGTGAAGAGAGAGAAAAGGTGGCATTAGTTTCCTACTACACACACACACACACACACACACACACACACACACACACACACACACACACACACACACACACACACACAC
>JAVDPK010001340.1:149819-173082 GCA_034780415.1 Cichlasoma orientale | reverse complement strand
ACACACACACACACACACACACACACACACACACACACACACACACACAATTCACCACACTAACCTTCTGCATCTGGTGCTTCCTCCTTCTCTCCGTCTTCTTCTTCTCCTTCCTTCTCTGCTGTCCCCTCCTCTTCTTCCCCCTCTTCTTCCTGCTCTCCCTCTCCTTCCTCCTTTTCTTCCTGCTCTCCCTCTTCTTCCTCCTTTTCTTCTTCCACTTTCTCGTCCTCTTCCACCTGCTCTTCTTCCTCCTCTTGAGGAGGGCTAGCCTCTGCCTGCTGTGCTTGGCTTGCGGATATTGTCTCCTCTGTGGATAGTGATGAAGTATACAAGCGGGACCCCAGCAGAGACTGCAAGGAGACCTGTGTTCTTCCATAGGACGGAGGAGCATACATGGCTTGGGAGTAAGCAGTGACAGAAATTGGTCCTGCCACATTCAAACGATTCTCTTCCCCTTCAAGGAGCTTCCTGATAGGACAAGGAACACATTACAAGGAGATGAGATGCCTAATTATCAATTACACTCCTATATATAAAACTGTGGAAAGCTATGTAGAAGACGCTCACCTGTATGCTGCGATTTCAATATCAAGTGCCATCTTCACATTCAGGAGGTCCTGGTAATCTTTCAAGTAGCGAGCCATGTCATTCTTGTTTGCCCTCAACTCTTCTTCCAGTTCACGTATTGTATCCTGTACAAAGAGAATTGTTAGATGTACATCAGTTTAATAACTGCTCTATGACTGCCCTGACTCACAGAAAAACAGCAGGAGTTCACTTTTTTTGTTTATCACAGGAAAGGCATAGAAGTCATTGAACTTAATGTCCCTTTATTTAACTCTTTCTGCGCCTCACCTGCAGTGCAGAGATCTCAGCACTCTGTTTCTCCTCCACTTCCTGTAGTTGGTATTCCAGAGCTTGGTTCATCTCACGGCAGGCATCAATCTCCAGCGCTCTGGCTTTAAGCAACCGACGGTACTCTCCAGCTTCATCTTTGGCACTGCGTGCACTCTCCGTTTTGTGAGCGGCGCCCACTGTCATGACATTCATCTTGTTGCAGAACCATTCTTCAGCTGACTGAAGGTTGCGCTGTGCCAGCTTCTCGTACTGCATTCGGATGTCACGAAGTGCAGCAGACAGGTCTGGTTTGGCGACCTCCATCTCCACTGACACCTCTGCGCTGTACTGTATTTGGGCCTGCAGCTCTGCAATCTCACTCTCACAGAGACGCTTCAGGAAGGCCAGCTCCTCCAGCAGGGTCTCAACTCGTTTCTCAAGCTCAGCCTGGCCCAGTGCAGCTTCATCTGCTCTCTTCCTGGCATCCATGAGCCTGCCCTCAGCTTCCTCTCTACCAAGCATTTCCTCCTCATACCGTTTTTGCAGGTTCCTCAGCACATCCTCCGTCTGATCCCTGTGGTCCTGGGCTGCTTGCTTCTCATGACGGGCCTCTTCTACAGCTGCACGGAGCTGGCGGATCTCATGCTCATACAGAGCCCGAAGGTTGGATGGCTGTGTCTGCCTCTGCCTGAGCAGCAGGAGTTCAGTCTCCAGCAACTTGTTCTGCTGCTCAAGTTCATGGACCCTCTCAATGAAGCTTGCAAAGCGGTCATTCAGGTCCTGCAGTTGAGCTTTCTCCTGGGTCCTCAATGTTTTGAACTCAGAACTGACTTGGGCTGCTTGGTCAAGGCGTAGCTCAGGAGCAGCCGCAGACACAGGCGCAGAAAGTATGGTGGGGTAGCTGGAAGTAGCTCGGGTGTGTGTTGGATAACTTCTGCGCGAAGATGCATAGGAAGTTACTGGGACAGAGTGGGTGGAGTAGGCAGACCTAACTCCTACTCCTCCACCAGCCCCATATCCTCCACTGCGCACAACTACTCTCTTCTTGTAAGTAGAAGGAAAGTAAGGATCAAAGCCACTGGAAGCCATGACTAGCGAGGACCACGGGCTGCTCTGTGTCTGTGAATGTTGCCGGGCCGACTGCACAGTGAATCTGCATTACTCTGGCTTTTATAGGGCCAGTAATGACTGTGACGTAAGCTTCTTTTTTTTTTCTTTTTTTTTTTGCAGGCATGCTGACAGAAAGAATTGATAATAGTGCCAGCCAGCCAGTCTCAGCCAAGGAAGAGATGGGGTGGGTGAGGATGAGTGTAGGGTTGGAGGAGGCGGGGAGGAAAGAAAGCAACGACAGAGCAACAAGGGACTGCAACAGACAGGGTCAGTGAGGACAAAAACGATATACTGTTACTCCTAAGAACTGCAGAATTTCTCACAATTTGTCATCAGAAATCCTAACAAAGACCTCATCTTTCTGTCACCCACCTGTGCAAACTGCAGAACAGAGGAAGGAAAAACATCCTTTAGACAATGTCACACTGCTTTGCATAATTTTATTCAATTTGTCAGCAGTTTTTGAAAAAAATCTAAGTGCTCTTATGATCCAGGTATCACAGTGAAACATTGCAAAGGCAATCAGCTCAGCATCCTAGGATTTTAAAAAAAAAAGTATTTTTTAAAAAGTTCAACCTAGATCTCATCATGATTATAGATAAAAGTTTGCCCTCTAGTGGTTGACTGTTTACCATGCACGTCACAATGTTGATTAGAATTTCCCCAGAACTTAATTTAATTCTGGTCCATGTGGAAACACAGTCAGTCCCTCCAAAGGTTCCTAGTGCGTGACAAAAGTTTCCATGGTGGAAACATTACTTTAAATGTTTAAGACAAGGAGAACTAATGTGTAACAAATGCTCACGTGTACACCTGATTATCTCCTGATTTAGCTGACATAACCTATATTTGGTAAATAAATAAATAATAGTAGTAATAATAAAAATAAAAAAATTGATAATAACATGTAAGATAACACTTAATGTGGTTGTTATTGCATTCAAAGGGAAGATATGTTTTTCATAAAGCAAAATGTCTCAGTTTCAGCATTTTATGTGTTGTGCTCACAGCATCCCCACTTTTTTGGAAACAGGGTTACATACTTACCTTTTGAAGGAGTTGGATTCTTGTGAGACTGCAAGCACGAGAGAATCCATTACATGGACAGAGAGCTTTATAGTGCATTGGCCATTCAACAGAACTGGTCTGAAGAAGAAAAAAATTAGGAAATGAAATGTCTTTTCCTCCGAATTTTGGCTGCATGTACAGTATTTTTGTACCGTTTTCGTGCAGTTTGGGAATTTCACAAAACAATGTTCATCATTTTTTCTGTATAAGTCACCATATTTTTGATAAAAATCTTTCAGTCTGGACTGCTCTGCTCTGAGCGAACTGGCTACATCCTTTACATACTATGATTAGCCTAGCCTCTTATGAAGTTATTTTAACCTTGGTCAAGAGGGGAACGGCGTGTCTCTGCACATTAACAGTTAATACTCATTTTTAGCGCGTATTGTAACGACCCACTCATGCACATCGTTTATTCTGCTGTTTAAATTGACTGCTACCCCACGGAGGCTTTGAGGCCGCAGAGGGGCTTTTTATTGGGTTGCTTGTTGAGAGAACCGGTCTATTCAGTTAGTATGCAATTACCGGCAACAGGGTCATTTTGAAAATTTTAATTAAAACTAAAACAGACACATGAGACTATTATAAACATATGAAATTACTTCAATTTCCTGTAGCGTCCACAGATGGGAAACAAAGCTATATAACCAATAACAACTGTACATCCCTCTGACTGATCTATTTTGCACCAACCTTTAATTTGCATTTTTTTATGTAGAGGTTCCTATGGATCCTATGTAGTTTAACATAGCACTAAAAAAACAGTATGCTGTTGGATGAATATTTTTATCCTTTATTCTGCTGTTTGCACTTTATTTCAAAACTGTCAAATGCACAAATGGCAACTTTGAGTTAAAGTGTTTGATTTGTCTTTTTAATTCCAACAACTGGGCTACTTTAGTGTATTTATTAGGTACAGAGCGCGTGTAGTTCCGTAGTAAATTGCATTTCAGTGGGTGCGCTCCTTTTCTTGTCTATACGTCAGATGCTTTAAGTGGGGTAGCGCTGCCTCCACGGTCGGCGTACGCCGACCTAGCAATGATGCGGACCCAGCCGGTGTCACCTAATATAGTACTATATCATTGGTCACAAGATTACACCACCGGGTATTGACGAATCGGTGACCACGTTACTACTTGGCGGGTAGCGAATGTCACCCTGTGACGCAAACGTTCTCAGGGTCTCATCCATGTTTGACAACAACAAAGGATGATGAATACATTAAGTTTCTAAATCGCTTCGTGCTTTGTGGTCGCGGTGTTTTGAGACTTCGCCGCGTCGCTCAAGTATCTGCAACTTTACTGTTGCGGTCTAAGTGAGGATGAACGGTAAGTTCCTGAGCTTTGGGAGTGACGGTCGCCTGGCGGAGCACAAGCTACTGTTAGCCCCATAATGCCCCTGCTAATTTCGGCTAGCTGGAGAAACTGTGAGCTTTCAGCTGTTTGCTAAGAGGCTACATTTAGCATCTGCTGTCTGGAGTTCTGTATATTATTAACAAGGAGCAATATATAGTTTGCAGAGAGCTAAGCTAACCAGGCTTGGTTTGGGTAATGTGAGCTAGTCGGTCCCGAGTGGTTCCAAGCCCCCTTTTTAACGAGCAGTTACGCTGCGTGGTGTAATCGCCAGCTATGTAGTGTGGTGTTTAGCCCCAAAGCTCTCACATACGCTCAAATAACAGTAAATGAAAAAGACATACGGGACATTGTAAATGGTTTTGCGGTGCATTTTCACATAACCCTGTATAATGTGGCTAAATTGTTAGTTTTTCTTGCATTCATCGACGTTTCTGTCTTCTGTGTCTACACTTTTTTTTTCTAAAGATCCAGTTAAAATCTGCGAACCGTGAAAGCAGAAGGTCTGCCTTTCCAATATTAAAATGGTAAGACTTTGAATTACAGAGTAAGCTATATCCCCGTTGTACCACTTTGTAACTGCGCAGACCGCTGAGCTCATACTAGCCCGCTTACCCAACATACATTACTGCTTGTTAAAGCATTTTCTCTGTCCTTCTACACAGATTCGCATTGCAGCACTAAATGCTGCTGCGACAGCTGCAGATGAGTCTCAAGACCCCCTGAGAAACAGCAAGAGTCAGACAAAAGAGGCTCAAGTACATGCTCTATGTTCATGAATAAGCAATATGAAGTCTGTCTGCTGGTGCAGGCATTTACCTCTGTAAGATCTCATTAAGTCAGTCCCTCCCCCTCCTGATTTGTATCTCTCTATAGGAAGCAGAGGCATTCGCTTTATATCACAAAGCTTTGGATCTGCAGAAACATGATAAATTTGAGGAGTCTGCCAAGGCCTACCATGAGCTTCTCAAAACTCCGCTGCTCAAAGAGGTAAAAACACCAAGAAAAAAAAAACTTTGATTTTATGGTTGCACAGAACACTCCACATCCCACGTTGGTAAAATGTACTGAGGACCAGTGCAGTGCTTTTAAGTATTCACAGTGATGCACCTCAGCCAGCGAGGAGGATTGCTTGATCATCGTGGGGAGTGAAATGCTGACCTGTGATAATAAAATTTCCCACATAGTTGCAGATTTCCTTCCATATCAGTTTCGCTGAACACATGAATTCAATCCAGGAACTAGAGTAGAAGCATTCTTCAGCAATAAAGTGTTTGTTTTTTTTGTTAGATTGTTGGAATTAATCTTTTATTACCATTTTTTTTAGTATTGTTATGATAAGATCCTGTTAATCATCTTCTGTACAAATTCAGTTTCACTGCTTAAATAAAATTAGCAATATTGACTTTTATTTTGTCTCTGAGGTAGCACAGACCTTACCCACATACAGGAGCTGTAGGTGACATTATTCACCTTGCTTGTTGTCATTAATACCACACTGGGTTTGGTTTTAAATGTAATGTATCCTCTTAATATTTCAGGCCATGCCCTCGGATGATCAGAGAGTGGGGCTCAAGCACCCCGGACTGATGCTAAAATATTCAACTTTTAAAAATCTGGCTAGTATGGCTGCATCACGGGATGACTTGGAGACCGCCATTGAGTTTTATTTAGAGGTAAAGTGCCACTTTCACCAGAATAAGTCTTTTTAATGTGCACGAATAACACTGGCGGCTGTTCATACTCTATATTCTGCTCTGTTCTTTTCTTAGGCGGTTATGTTGGATTCCACTGATGTGAACATGTGGTACAAAATTGGCCAGGTGGCTGTGCGACTGGTGCGCATTCCTCTGGCTCGTCATGCATTTGAGGAGGGATTGCACTGTAATCCTGACCACTGGCCCTGCCTGGACAACCTCATAACTATCCTCTACACACTCAGTGACTACACCTGTATGTAATATGTCATCATAAGCTTGTCATTGTCAGGTTGAGAGCTAATGTTTGGAAAGAAAAGTAATCCTGTTTTTGTTTTTGCCCCCCCCCCCCCCAGGCTGTTTGTACTTCATTTCCAAAGCCCTAGAGAAGGACCATTGTTACACCAAAGGCCTGGTGTTGAAGGAGAAAATCTTTGAGGAGCAGCCTTGTCTGAAGAGGGATACAATGCAGATGTTCATGAAATGGTGATGCCAGCTTTCTTAAGACCTTGATCTGTTTACAAGTCGCTCCATATGGCTGACAAACTTTTTTTTTTTTTTTGCAGTGATATGTCAATTCACTATGTGGAAGTGGAAGAGGAGGAGCGCAAATCCATTGTGGAAGAGGGCCTAGAGATTCGGAAGCGCAGGCAGGCTCTCTCTCGTAGTGAACCAAAACCTGACCTCGTCCTGATTCAGCCCATTCGCTGCTTCTCGTGAGTGCTCTGCTGTTTATGTTTTTGCAACATTAAAGCATGTTTCTTTTATGAGGATGGATTATTGTTAATATCACCATTATTGTGCAAAACTTTATAGTAGTAGAAAATGCCGAATCACTGCACCAGAAGTTTTGGTTACGCTTGGCTGACACCAATGTAAGTACCAGAACCATCCCCTCTGTTTTTATCTTAGATGGAAACATCTGGGTGAAAGTCTTCTTGCAATGTACAGACATCAGACCACGTGTGAGGCACCACGCCCGAGTCTTGGGCGCAGAATTGACTTGTCAGAGTACCGTGACCCAAACTTCCTCCCAAACCTCCCCCAGCCGAGCAGCCCTGTCAGTATGGGCCAGACCACAGTGCTGAGCAGCAGCCCCAGTTCATCCCTTCCTCCGGTGGTCTTCACTGAGCCAGCAGTGGTGCTCCAGCCTGGCGCTCAACCTCAAACTATCACCAGTCAGACCACTGTAGAAGTCAACACCTCTGCGCCACCTGTTGGTTAGTGCTGTTTCTCTTGCCTGCCAATGTGATTATTTGTATCAATGAAAAGTATTCTGATTTAACTCTTCCTAAATCTTCACAGTTACAGCATTGGAAGTGTCCCTCACAGATAAGGTGAAGAAGGCTCCAAAAAGGAAACGCGTGGTAGAAGATAGCGGGGAGACGGCAAAGCGACGCTCGGCACGCGTTCGAAACACTAAATGCAAAAAGGAAGAGAAGATTGATTTTCAGGAACTGCTTTTTAAATACCTACCTTCCAGGTAGCCTTAATAAACCTTTTGTGGAATGCATAAATCTATAGATCCAGTTATAGTTCTGTTGATGGAAAACTATTTTTTGGTTTCTCGTAGACTAAAGAAATTTGATCCTGATAATGATGATGAGAGTCTTAGTAATCTCGAGACACAGTGCGATGGGAAGGACAACGTACAGCCTCTGCATGGGAGTTGCTTGCCTGTCGACTCAGTTGAATACATGAAGTCTGGTATGCAGCGCATCGTAAATGTGTATTCACAATATCATTATGGGTCATGTTGATATTTCTGTCATATTAACACACTGCGCATGTCTTCCTCTAGAACAACAAGATGTCCACACCTTCCTGCTTGATAATATGACCAATGGTGGTATACTGGACCTGATGATGCGCTATCTGAAAGCAGTGGGTCAGAAGTTCATGGAGGAGTGGCCTCGAGGTTTGACTTCTGTGGTGCTAGAGGTCTATCAAACCTGGAGGAAGCACAGTAGTGGTCTTCCTAATCCTCTGCTTCGGGACTGCAGCAACCAGCACATCCGGGTAAACGAAAGCTGGTTAATTTCATGGTTTCTTGAACGTGTTTTGTCATAGTGAGATGTTTATGGCTTAAGATTAATTTACTTTAAGCCCAAAACCTTCTGGACAGAAAATATGACCCAATGCAAAGCAAAAATCACTTTATGGTCATCATCTCAGTGGGTTTATTTTGGTGTGAAATGTTGTTTCATAGTCATTGCAGCTCTGCAGAATTCAGGATCTTGTACTTTGTGTGTGTGTGTGTGTGTGTGTGTGGGTGCTACATGTGCAGGGAATGCTGACAATGAGCTTGGCCTGTATGGAACTGCAGTTGGAGCAGTGGTTACACAGCAAAGGGAAGACTGGTAAGTCTGAGCGAGCTTTATTATTTTTCTCATATCTTCTTAGATTTTGAAAAAAAAAAAAAGATGCATCACAGAAAGTATTTTAAAGTTCCTGCAGTTTCTGTCGAGAACCCAGATGTGAGCAATGTGTTGCCTTTTTTGTATTTTAAATTTGACTAAATGACCTAAAAGGTGATTGAATCACTTGGACCTAAACAGGGTGACATGTAGCATTTGTTCCACATTGGAAACTCATTGTTTAGTTTTGACTTGTGCTAATATTTTAATTCCTTGTCCAGCTACTCCAAGAAGAAGCGGCAGTGGTCCCGGAAACAATACAACTGACTCAGAATTTCCTGGGCAACACTTCCAGGGTGATTTATTACTCCTAGCTCTAGGTGCATCCCAAAGAGATCTGTATGAGGATGACTGGCTGGATGTGATGGTACGAGTATACTGGCTAAAGGCACGATTTCTGGCCCTGCAGGTAATGTTTATTTGATAATTAATTGAGTCATTTTTCACTCAGCTCAGCCAGCTGTGACATGTAACAGTGCATTTCTTGTGTTTTGGCAGGGGGACATGGAATTGGCCCTTGAGAGCTATGATGTGTGTATAGGGCTTTTGCAGAACAAACCAAAGAGCCCAGATGGGAAACACTACACAATCAACCTGCCTAACCTTCGTGTAGATGCAGCAATCTCTATAGAGGAGGTCTGTGTGCTGGCCAGTATATATATATATATATTTTTTTTTTAATCAATATAACTCCAATTTTTTTTTCACGTGTGATGCTTGAAAATATTGTCATGTTCTCCAGAAGAGCTTATTTTGTAGCTGCTTTGACTGTGGATTTTGGGGGGTTTCCTCTGTTCCCATACACAGATTGACAAAAGGCTAAAATGTCTGGAGCGTTGTCAATCTTTGGAAGAGATCCAGCGTCTCTTTGAGGCGTCAGACTTTGAGTCTGTGGTGCGTCTGCTGCAGCCCACTCTTAATTATGGGAGCAGGAGCAAACCTCTGGAGTTTGTGAGCTCCACGCCTGAGCGTCCCGCACAGTTGACACTACTGCAGGTTAGACAAACTACAGCAATATGAGATGAATCGCTGAATGATTCGAAATGTGTGATGATTGTAACCCTGTGCCCTAGAACTCTCTGTTGAAGCTGCAGGACTACCAGCAGTGTTTGGAGTGCAGCGAGCTGGCTTTGAATGAAGCCCTGCAGCAGCTTAACTCTGCTCCAAACAGCTCTCCACCTAGCAAGGAGGAGTGGGTTAGCACCATTGTGAAGTTGCTAGATGGCATAGAGGTCTGCTTCAATAAAGAGTCTGAGCTGCTGAGCAATGTCCCCCACTTCTCTAGTATGGCTCGACTGGCGAACAACTTAATTCAGGTTTGAAGGGAGTTTGTTTTTGCATTAAGTAACACTTTATACTACAGTTAGACATGGATACACTCTCTTTTTAGCTTGCTAATTTATTGTGTCGCTTGGTTTTCAGCTGATTGATCTTAGCATGACCATTTCTGATGATCCCAAGGAGCCGTTTTTCTTCTCGGTCCTGCCTTGGATTATCCTGTATCGCGTTATCAAGCACGAAGAGGCTGCTTTTGACTGTATGCTTCGACAGCATATGTCTGTAGGGGATGATGAAGGTTTGTTGACCTTTTGTTTTCGTGCCATTAGTTTTCCCTCGGTGTCTATGCCATGTCAGTTATTACACTGAGTGACACTGTCAAGTCTTCATTTTTAGATGACTCAGACACTCCCATGCTGCCCTCCTCCCTGATGCTTCTGAACACAGCCCATGAGTATCTTGGCCGTCGTTCCTTGTGCTGCAACTCAGACGGAGCGCTTCTCAAATTTTTTGTAAGTTTGTCAACAGAACACGGTAATGTACAGCCTGCACATCTCGAATTTAAAAAAAAAATGGAAATGTTAAATGTTTTTGATATTTTGTTCTTGTTTGGTGTAGGTTCGAGTTTTGGAAAAAGAGTTTGCAACCTCTACCAACAATGACGCTCATCCCTACAAGGAGGAGTTGGAAATGGCCCTGGAACAGTGCTTTTTCTGTTTATATGCCTACCCCAGTAAGAAGAGCAAGGCCCGCTACCTTGAGGATCATTCATCTCCACAGGTTACTTAAAATACTCTGCTTGATTTAGTGGGTTAAAGTTTGTTGTTTGATCTACAAGCAACTCTGCCAAAGCAGACGTTAATCAATTTAATGACATAGCCAAAAGTCAAGAGGCTGCAGATTCCAGAGGTAACTGAAGGTTTGACTATTTTGTGTGATTTCCCAGGTGTATTGACAAACCTACAAAAATAGGGAGCTATTTAGCTGATGACTCAAACAAACCATCACGACACAGAAACGGTCCGCTACATCCATTAATGTTGTTTTGGTGATGAGGAATGCACATCTGATGTCACTGAAATAAATTGAGGGTGTGAAAAAGCATTAATGGCACTCATTCAGTGGGTGGACAAAATGCACACATTTAGATTAAAGACTTACCTGCAGAATTGTTATACTTTAGGCTTCACTGTTATTTGGTAAAATCTCCTCCTCTGAGGAAGTCCAAAGATACTGAAATATTTAGTCATTAATAGGATGACTCAGCTATTGTTTTTTTTTTCATTGTAGGAGATGCTTGGCTGAGTTCTTTGTAAATAGTTACTTTTTATCAAAAATAAAAATGCAGTGACAATGACAGACTAAGAACTAGAGTGACTCACAGCAGCAGGAGGCTTGTGTGTGTACAGTACATGAGCCCATGTATTTTTGTAGTGCTTGTGTCCAGCCACCAGGTGGGTGTCATTCCCACAGTTGTATGTCAGTGCATTTCAGTGGCTGGAATCCTAACTGTACAGTGTAACACATGAAAGAAGAGTCTTCTTGGGACCTTGTTATCATTAATTTGCTGTAGCCCTGTGTGCTACACGGATATAATTGGTTGTGATATTAATTTCTTGTGGCATTACTCTGCTTTAAGGTTGAGCTTCTGTGGAGTGATGCCCTCTTCATGTTCCAATATTTCAAACCAAAGTCTCTGCCTGAGTTTGACAGCTATAAGACAAGCACAGTGTCTGCAGAATTGGCCAATTTGCTGAGGAGGTTTGCAAGCATCGCCCCCCCAAGTGACACTCCCGTCCTCACAATGGATGAAGTGGCAGCCTACATCGAGGGCATGACAGAAAAGGTCAGTCGGTGGGGCCACAGTGAATGTGAGAAGCACCAATGACTCAGACATTATAAACAGTGTCTTCCTTGCTAGAATGTTTTTTAAAGCCTGTCTTTGTGTCACTAAAAATAGAGTCTATTAAATATATTTTTTTAAATTTTCTCTTTTTAAGGCCCCATGCCTTCCCGAGGGCAGTGCTCCTGCACCTCCAATCATCAATGAGATGTACTACCTGCTGGCTGATTATCATTTCAAGAACAAGGAGCAGTCCAAAGCCATCAAGTTCTACATGCATGACATTTGTGTTTGTCCTAACAGGTAGCTCATCGCACATGGTAATCTGTTTTTTATTCTTAATGTTTTAAAGCTACAGTTTACATTAAAAAAACAACAACAACAAAAAAAAAACACAAAAATGGATGTGCAGAGTTTTTTTTTTTTTTTTTTTAATAAAATATAACAATAATACATTAAGCACAGTGACAATATTGAAGTGTTTTTTCTTGTCTCCCTATAGGTTTGACTCCTGGGCAGGTATGGCTTTAGCGAGGGCCAGCCGTATCCAAGACAAGCTCAACTCTAACGAGCTGAAAAGCGACGTTCCCATATGGAAGCACTCCCAGGCAGTGCTTGACTGCTTTAAGAGGGCCCTGGAGATCGATAGCTCCAATCTGTCTCTGTGGATCGAGTATGGTACCATATCATATGCACTGCATTCATTTGCTTCACGGCAGCTCAAACAGTGGCGCAGTGAGCTTCCTCCTGAGGTGGTTAAACAGGTGAGGCACCTGTTTTGTTTTGTTTTTAATTCACCTTTTTGTCAGGTGTGTTTACTCACCAATCACATTGTCACTTTTGGTTGTTCCACAGTCTTTGCAGAGTCAGTTAATCTGCCTCCTTGAGCTAAATTCCTCATGATGTCATCAACACGGATGTGTGCGTGTTTGTGTCGTTTCAGATGGAAGAAAGGAGAGACTCCATGTTGGAGACAGCCTTTCAGTGTTTTCAGGGCGCTTCCCGTTGTGAGGGTGACAGTGACGAAGAAGAGTGGCTGATTCACTACATGCTGGGGAAGATAGCAGAGAAACGCAGGCAGCCTCCGGTCGGATATCTGCAGCTTTATAAAAAGGTGAAGTGTTTTGGGGGCTAGGAGCTAGACCGGTGGTTCTCAGACTTCTTCTGGCATAATCACATTTTTATCCATCTATCAGAAAATCTTATGTATGTAGTTTTGCTTCATATTTTCCCCTGGTTTTGTCCCACTAAGGTTGCCTACCCCACAGTTTGAGTATTGCGGGGTTATTTACATAATCCTACTTGAGGAAGTCACTAAATAATTGATGTTTAATAATGAATGTTGATATTGAGGGGGTTTGCTTTAGTGTTAAATAAATCTGTCAGTTTTGAACATTGGAGCAAAAGTATTAATATATGTTGGCTGGAACCTGTGTCCAAGGATAGCGCAACATGGACTTTAAATTTAATTTTTTCAGTTCCATTAGATAAAAGTAATAAAAGAAAAACCTTGAGGATTATTCCAGTGATTGGAATAAGCCTTTGATTGCACTTTTTTTTTCTCTCTTTCTCTGGTGGTGTTTCATAATCCACCTACAGAAACAAAGATTGCTGCCCTTCCACTCCCGCAAGATTATTATTTTTTTCCTCTCCCTTCGGCATAACAATATATGGAGTTAGTCATGACTGTGTTGTTCTGATTGGATGATTGGAAGCAGATGAACCTGTATGAACCCTGATATCAGCACACATTATTTTATTCGTTTAGGATTTAATTTCATTTGGCAGATGATTGTCAGGTTGTTGACTCTCACCTCTTCTGTATTTCTAGGCAGCAAACTATCTGCATGAAGAAGCTGCCAGGTACCCTCGGAAAATCCATTACCATAATCCTCCTGACCTGGCCATGGAAGCCCTGGAGGTACACTATCTGTGACATGCAACTCCCAATAGTTTCTAGTTGTGTTACATCAGTGCAGTGTTACGTAAGATTACTGCCTGAAAACATTCACATTTTAAAGACATTCTCTGCATATATTAAGCTGCTTTTTCTAACTTCTTCTAGTTGCATTTCCGTTCGAGTGCTACCATCCTTAAACTACTAGAAGCTAAAGAGCCAGATCTGGACCACGAGCTCTTGTTTAACTTGTTGGTTGAGGCAGCTACAGGGCCGTTTGCAAGGGGAGAAGAGAAGAGTATGCCAAGCATGCCAAGGGCCCATGAGAAGTAAGCTTTAAAAATATAATAATATAATCCATGAAGTACTATTTAAAAAAGGAGAAAAAAAAAAAAAGATCCTGCAGCAGAACTTATCCTTGTTTTTAATTTGTTTCAGGGAGAAACAGCCCTCTATGATGGATGAAGACTTTAACTGTTCCTCAGTGTGTATAGGGAATGTCCTTAGCTCATCCCTTCCATCAGTTGCCACCCCAGGTCTGACATCACCTCCTTATGTGGCCACGCCGTTTGACCACGATTACGCCAAACGCAAAACACTCCGAAGGCAGCAGTGGCAGCAGCAACGGCATGAGGAGCAGCAGGCTGATGGTACAGTCCCAGTCCTAGACACTGTCTCAGGGGTTGGGCTCTTTGGAGCTCTTTCTGTGCTGGGACAGGAAGCCCACTGGGGAGCGCTCCGATTGCTAATCACCATGCTTAATGGCTTTGGTTTCAGTTACAATGATTCCCATGCACTGGGTGATTGGGATGTGGTGAAATGGGCAATATGGCTACTGATTATTTGACTAATTTGCAGCAGTGTGAAAAGAAATAGAGTTCAAGGTTGAGTATGACGGAGAGCATTGAGGCCTGTGCATTTGCATATATGTGTGTGTTTATTTGCTGGTACATCCATCTCCTGTGGCTGCTTTAGTGCTGGCCCCATGGTCTTTCCCAACCATTCACTTTGCCCCTCCTAATATGTAACAGTAGTTGTGTTGCAACTTCCTCAAGCTTATGACACTGATCATTTGTTTTGTTGCTGATGTGTGGATTGCATCTACAGGCTGCTGTTGATCTGTTTTATCACCAAAAAAAGCTGAAAATTCACAGTGAGCCTGTTTTTTTTTTTTTTTTTATTAAGACATGTGATAGGTACTTGTCCAAAGTTAGTTTACACTGGTCAGTGGTGTCATTTTACCTGACTTTAATAAATAATTCAATTAATTGAGTAGTAGCAAACTTTGATGGTGTTGGGATTTTATTATGGAGATAAGAATCTAGTTTCGTGTTCAGAGCATTCGAGCTAATCGAAGCTCTGATAACCAGAATTGTTTTTTCATGCTAAAAAAAACCCCACACAGAAATGTGATTTTTCTCATGAAGCTGCATATGAAAGTAGAAAATTGATGTTCTTTAAAAACCAGACCTGATAGTTATATGTAGTAATGTGCTAAAAGTACAATACTGCTTTCAGCAATACAAATATTATACCATGTGTACAGACCTTACGGACTCATGCACACTAACCATCTGTTATGTTAGCTCTTTCACTTGCAGTGTGTTGCAATCATAACTGCCTTTTGTTTAAAATTAAGGGATGTTTGTTTTGTTTTGTTTTTCCCCAGTGGTTGAAGTGGATGTTGCATACTTGCACAGTGACTGTACAGTAGAGCTGATTTCAATTTCCCGAACTGTAAAGGCCAAGTACTGTTTGGACCAAAGAGTCTCGGACATTGTTTCCATATGACAAAAACTGTGACATCTGTCCACCCACCCCATGTATCATGTTGAGCTTGAATGTGCAAATAACGCAGCCATATTGCCCACGTTGCCAGTTTTGTCACCCTTTCCAGATTCCTTCCTTCCTACCTACCTACCTACCTACCTACCTACCTACCTGCCTGCTACCTCTTTGCCTGCTTGCTTTTACCACCTGCTTTGCCATTTATATGCATGTAGTTCTAATGGGGTGAATGCCTTCACAACTGGACAAAGTCAGTCCTTTTATCACACTCCACTAAATTGTCTGCTGTATCATATGGTCACATTTTATGTGATTTCAGTGTGGGGGTAATTTTGCAGAAAGTCAAACTTCTGGGAGATATTTCAAAACCTTGTGTGAGTCATGCTTGCTATTTACCACTAATTGGATCTAATTTCTAATTATGGCCAATTAGTGTGAAAATGTCAAGTCAGAAAGAATGTGGCTGCCCTATTATTGGCGCACAAAACTGAGACTGAAGCCAGAAAATGCCCCTCTGTGCGCATTGCTGCTTGCAGGTGTCCAATTTCTCTGTCTTAAGTCCTGCTTAAAGTGCATCAGCGTGGTAAAACCGTAGGACCAGATTCAGACATGCATTTATAAAATCATTATGTTCATTACCTACACTCAGAAGAATTCTTCCTGGATTTCCCCCACGATTTTTTTTTCTTCATTCTTCTGATAGTAAAATGGGAGGTTATTGGTATTTTTTTTTCTTTTGCTGCATTCCTGAAGCACAGTGCTTGGTTTTAGTCACATTTGCAGATTCTGGACTTGATCTTCAAGCTGCAAATTGTCTTGTAGAAAGAAATGTGTGTCTGAATCAGGTTCTACATTTTCAAGGGGAGTGGCATTAAAATTTTGTTTTCAGTTGTCTAGAAGCATAAATGACTGATTTTTATAATCTTTTCTATAAATTAAGAGGTGCAATATTTGCTTGATTATATTGTAAAACCAGCTCCCCGTATCTTCAACAGCCTCACCAGAGTTTGACCATGATTACTGCCTGCCCAGGTCTTCAATATGGCTGGCTTCCCTGAATGGTACTGCTCTTCAAACCCACCAAACTTTTTAAGAGGCTATATTTTGAATTTAGAATGAAGTGCTTTCTTGTAAGAAGCACTGAATGCACAGGTGTCAGTTTACACAAATTTATACAGTACCATAGTAACTTGGCTGTCGATTCATGACTGGATCTTTTGAAAAACCCTTTGTGTGCATTATTCTCTGAAATAGCTAAAGCTTGTTGCCCTCTTGATTCTCATTTACAGTTCTCAGCCCAGGATTTTTTTTTCCTGAGGCTGCAGAACATAATAATTAGGAAGAATTGTGGCATTTAAAAAACATTTGGATTTTTTTTTTTTAAACTTACAAAAACAGACCATCTCTCTTTGTGCGATGCACTAATAAGGATTTCTGGCTCATATGTTTATTTCTTAATTATGTATATATATTTATATACACCCCCCCCCACACACACACACACACACAAACATATTACAACAGGGAATATTTGGCACATTAAAACAAAGTAACCGCCAAATCCAAAAAGGCATCCACAGCATGTTGTTACTGTTACATATAATGAATTATTATTATTGAAGTTTACACTGTACAGTAATTTCACTTTATTGACAAATGAAAGTTTACTCCACCAAAATTACCATATTTTTTTTTCTAAAAAAGTACATAATTTTACATCATTTTTGTACATAAAAAGCTCACAAATATGCATAATTCTCCATTTTACCCCAAATACCAAAGTTATCCGTCTGCGGCCATGCAACTGGCGGCATAACCCTTGTTTTCTTTTTTTCTTTCCCCCCCTCCTCTTTGTGTGTTTTGGCAGAACGCAGTCAGGACAGCGAGGTTGTCTTACTTTCTGACTCCAACTCCACTCAGGATGCCTTCACAGATCCCGCCAGCTCGCAAGACAGCAGCCACAAGCTCGCCTCTGGGAAAGCCAGCTCGTCGTCATCAGAAAGTACAACCCCAGTGAAGGATGGCCAGCCCGCATCTGAAGACACAGGTATTCAGAGATTAGATAAATTGATAGGCACATGTTGTATCTTGTCGACATGTTCCTCTACAAAGTAAACATTTTGAAGATTTTTATTTAAATAAATGATTGTGTGGTTAAGGTCTTTTCCCTAAACTATGTATTGCAGCATCACAAACTTGATGTCTGAGGTGGAAGAAATGTTTTGTTTTGTTTTTTTTTTTTTAAATCAGCCTATTAGTTATTCACTTTTGACTTTGCAAGTAGAGGAAGTTATTTCTGGCTTGTAAAGATTTTAGCAAATATAGGTGTTTGTGCATAGTAAGAGTCTTGATATTTTCCCCTTAAGTTTATAAACATCTCAGAACCTAAGACATGCGCCCTTTTAGGTTCCTTCTAATGCAGTCGGGCTGTTTTCTTCTGCTGCAGCAGCACATTGAAAGCATTTAGTGTAGTGGTTAACGCATTCAAAGAGAAAGTCGAGCTATGGTCATAGCCTTGGCGGCGGTCTCTGTTCCACAAAGAATGATGTGACCTGGGTTCAAATTCACACCATAACTGCATCTACTAAAAAATTGATGATTTTGAATTTCGGCGACCTTCACCTAAAGGTGACAGTAAGAGGTCATGTTTTCTGAAAATCTTGTGAACGCAGTAACTGCATACTGTTCAAGGTAGACCCATCAAACTTCACACACTTGTTCAGCGACTTTACTTTACCAGCACTTAAACCCAAGTTCTAAAGTTTGTAATTTGTGATTTATCTTAGCCTCACGTGGAGAGCATACCGGGATTCAGACAGAAGAGAAAGTTATCCAGGAAGAAGTAGAAGCAGTGGTGGTGGTAGTGTCTGAGGCTGCAGCCCCCAAGGTCTCTTTGGACCCCTGTCCTAATCCGATACCTGTGCCAGCTACCCCTCCAAAGCCAACATCTTCTCAGCAGGCTACTCCTCAGACCCCGGTCAGCGAGGGTAAGAGGAAGCCCGAGCCCCCTGCCGAGGTGATCGAAGTGCCCAAAGCCCTGCCTTCAGAGCGTGCTGATCAGAAACGAATGCTGGTGGAAATGTGTGTCCGTGCTCTGTTTCTCTGTCTTGGCCGCTTTCCTCAGCACTACAAGAGTCTCTACCGCCTGGCCTTCTTCTATGCAAACAGCAAGACCCATCAGGTCAGTCCAGCCCTGTTAACTGATGGCCAAGCCACACACCTATCAGCATCTCTTGACATTGATGGTGACACATACAAAAATATGGGTACATTAACCTTTTGTATTGAGTGCAGACAGTTCCATGAGTATTTGTAAAGTGACACAGCTTTTGTTATTTTGACTCTGTACACCACCACA
Organism: Cichlasoma orientale; assembly: GCA_034780415.1. Lineage (NCBI taxonomy): Eukaryota > Metazoa > Chordata > Actinopteri > Cichliformes > Cichlidae > Cichlasoma > Cichlasoma orientale. The sequence continues at coordinate 154,437 of JAVDPK010001340.1, read as the reverse complement.
ATGGTTCCATTGGCAGCCATCCATGCCCTCTCCATAATACTGCCTCCAACATTTTTGACAGATGTTGTGGTGCGCTTTCGATCGCGAGGCCTTTCTTTCCGTCTCCTATGGAGATATTCTTTTCTTCCACTCCTGTAATCCAAACAGTTTTGTTCCAGTCTAATCTGGATGTTATTTTATTGAGCTTTATCAGTGGTTTGCAACTTGGGGTTAACCCTGTGATATTTACATTCATAAAAGCATCTTTTTGACTCATCAAATTTAACTTTATGACCTCCTCAAGAGTGTTCTTGACTTGTTCTTGGCTAAATCTTGTGAAAGAGAACTCCACCTTAGTTGTCTTTGGTGGTCTTCCAGGTCTTGGTGTTACTAGCTTGGCACTGCTTTCATTCTTCTGAAGAATGTACAAGACTGTTAATTTGACCACTCCTAAGTTTTCTGATATCACTCATAGGCGCGTTTTGTTTTTTCTTTAGGATAGCTGCCTTCACCTGAATAGACTCCTGGACTACATATTTAGAGTGCTCGTGAAAAGCTACCAAATGCTAATTTCAGGCCAAGTCCACAAAATTTCAATGAAACACACCACACCTGACGGTGAAACTACTTTGTCCAGTGAGCCTGTGGAAAATTGTATGGCTGTGTTTTAAAAAGAAAAAAAATGTCTGCAACATTTTGTTAAAACTGCTGGAGTAAAATTACAAAAATGGTGTCACTCTCCAAATACTCATGAATGCAGCTGTATTTCTATAGTAATTATACCAGAGCTGTGATTTTCATTTCTTTGTTTTCTTTGTTTTTTCTTGTGGGACTTTGAGCTCCGCAGTGATACATGAGTTGCTGAAACAGCTTGTGTTGGCTATGAGGCTTTGTGGGCAGAGGTGTGTGTGGGTGGTGCGCAGTGCTCTCTCAGCCAGTTTGGCACAAGGAGACTGCAATGAGCTTTACTGAGATGGCAACCTTCTGTTAGCACTTTTTTCCTCTTATTAAATAATAAATAATAAATAAACAAACAGTCTTTCCCCAAATTCAGTAAGGGTAAGTTGGGTGTGGTCATTCTTTTTGTAACATTCTCATTTGACCTCAGTAGTTTGAACCAGCACTAAAATTCAGTTTAATAAAGGGAATTTCATTTAGACTCAATACAATGTGTACATTTTGATTGAGGCTCGGTTGGTGTTAGGCTCAAGGAAATTGTTGGTAAGTTTTAGCTTGGAGGAAAGCAGATGTACCCTGGCAGTGATTGGATGACAGTCACTTGATGTGGTGAGGCTGACACAGGTTGCTTAGACACCTTCACAACCTGACACAGAGTATTAAAAACCCTCACATTAATTGTCCATTTTTATTCTCACTCCAAGGATGGAAAGAGAGGCAGCCTGTTAATTTTATGCTATAGGCAGTGGGATTGTGACAGATAACATGAAGTGGTGTTAGTTTGCAATCTTGTTTTCAACAGGGTGCTGGTATACACACTAATTTGTGAGTCATCTGGATGTGAAAAGACGTTGACATTGCAAATGAGCAGTTTTGCCCATTCCTCATGTGTCATGTGATTATGCGCGTGTATGTTTTTGCATGTTTATGTCAGTCTATTTATAGATTAAGCTGAAGAAAATGGATGGATGGATAAATGGTGTACATTCAAATGTATGTGGGTTTTTTCCCGACACAGAACCTACAGTGGGCCAGAGATGTGTTGCTAGGAAGCAGTGTCCCATGGCAACAGCTGAAGCACATGCCAGCACAAGGACTTTTCTGTGAAAGAAACAAGACAAACCTGTTCAATGTAAGTCATAGTTCACTACGCACACATGTATTTCCTCCTTTTATATGTCACTAAGTCACCACATGTTTAATATATTTTTTAACAGGCATACCATTACTTGATTTTTTTTTTTTGTTTTGTTTTTTTTTCCCCCCTCAGCCACCAAGCATTTCTACCAACCATTTTTGTTTTGTTTTTTTTAAATTAAAACCATTTCACATGACTCATGGCTTTCAAGGCCGGTATTGCATAAAGAATGGGGATGGGTTATGAATATTCAGGCATGCCTGAATGAATTTAGGACAAATTCCAAATTGTAATCTAATAAATTTAATGCAGAATTTTGCACTACACACAAAATTTACTGAGTCATTATCTTTTACAGGTATTTAGAAATGAAAAGGGAAAACTATAGTGCTATAAAAACACAAGTTATTCACTTTAATCACAGAAAAAAAAAAAGCAGAGTTATGCAAGATGCTGTTTAGGATGTAGCACCTGTGTGCATCCATAGATTGTTTACAAACGATGGACGTAGCAACTACGATGTCACTCTAGTGTTTTCCGTCTCTATGGATAGTGGATAGTTTCCCCTTTCAGAGCAACTGTATGTTTTTGTTTCTTTTTTTTGTTGTTTTTTTTTTGGGGGGGGGGGGTTCTGGCTAAACGTCAACGGAGTTATTGAGTCACTGAGCTAGATTGTGTGTGCTGTTGGTGACAAATATGGCTTGCTGTATGGACCATTAAAGAAGACTGTGCGTCAGGTTGCTTAGCAAAATTCTAGTATTTTATTAGTCTCTTAATAACACTAACTAGTCCAACTAGCCCAAAACCCCTACGTTCAGGCATGCCACCTCCGTAGACAGGTTAAATTTGAACATTTAAGAGAATAAAGTGGTTGTTGCCTCATCTGTATAAAGTTTAACCTCAACATAAGAATGTAAGAAGAACATTTATTGATGTTAAGTGTTCAGATCATTTGTGACTAAGCGGTCTGTTCAGCTTGCTGTGAATGATTGGCATACCACAGTTAGTTCACACATATGAATCAATTGGATTCACAAAAATCAGCCCTATATATGGATCACTAAAGAGGAGCGCTACTATAATCTGAGTCACACAGTGGGCCATCGTTGCATTATCTGCCTCTCAGAATTACAAGACCACTGTTGGGCATCAGAGGAGGCGATTACTGTCTGAATCCATCATCTGTTCTGCATGTCAGTTTATTTACCTCTTTCACTTGAAGCACGTATTGCTTTTCCACGCGTGCAGGAAAAAAAAGGTTACTTTTTGATTTGCTCTTTGTATGGTTTGTCAAAGCGTAAAGGCTCTCACTTTTTAACATGCCAGGTAATACAAGTAGAATGTCACATCATGTCAGCACCTCATATCATTCAGTTGTCAGGCGTGTTTTAGCGGTGAACCTTATTTTTGTCATAATTGATCGTGTGGGCTGTGGAGTCAGATGTCGGCTACAGAACGCTTGTGTTAACCGGCTGTGGAAATGATGTGGGCCAGGTCTGAGCTGGAGGAGAGCTCTGCTGCTCTTTGGCTCCCACTGGGTTCTTTCAGAGCCCCTTCTGTAGGCAAACCTGCCACTCCAGCATACCAACTGTTGGAGCTTTACTGTTCACTTTGAACCAAGCACTCTATATCAGCCATGAGACAATCTAAACCTTTCTAAATATGAGTCAAACATGTCTGTTTTCCCTCAGTCTTTGAGTTCAGGGCATGCAGATTAGCTGGCTTGAAGTGGATTTGAACCCTTCAAGAAACCTGTACCTTTAGCTGAGTAATTTTCAGCTGCCAGCCAACAGCTTCATTTGAGTCAAACTAATAACCCAGTGTGAGTTTTTCTTAAATATACACTGTTTTGAAGTCGTGTCTTCTGTGTGTGATTACATCAAATATGTGGCATGATGTGTGGCGCCTCTTGATGTCAGAGAGGCTTGACTCTCAGCTGAGTACACACCTCATTGGGCCTGTTGATGAATACTAAGTTCCCTAATGTAGGTCATGATGCCCTACTTTTCCCTCTCACATTGGCAGGGTTACATTAACTGCACAAAGTAACCTACATACTGCTATAAAGAAATGATCCAGATAAAGTTGTGCTGAATAATTTATCAGTGTGGTTGTCAACACGAGTGAAACTGATATAAGGTAGGATGTAATTATGACAGTTAAAATAATTTTAATACAGAATTATTTTTTTATTATTATTTTTAAAAAGACACAAAACATGTCAGTGAAGAACTTGGAAGAGTCGTTCAGAAAAGGTGCAAGTATTTAAACTTTTTTAAAAAGTATATGATAAACCGTAGGTTTGTGCTGAATAAAGATATACCTGTAATTTCAACTTCAGTTAATTGTTTTGTTGATCCAGGATGGATCATCATAAGGTTTCATCTAAGGCATTTTCAGCTATTCTGAAAATAGCTGTATATGTTACCTCTGGGAGCTATTTTTAGGAAATATAATATTTCCTTTCACTGCTTTGCTGATGATATCCAGGTGTGTATGCCCATCAGGTTGAACAGCAGTGGTCCATGGGAGGCCTTGATGAGCTGTTTCAGTGACATTAAATCCTGGATGGAAAAACAACTTCTTGAATCTAAATGATAGCAAGACCGATGTTATGTGTTTCGGTAAATTTGATCCCTTAAGTAACTCCTCCGGCATTCCAAGTCAGTTAGCCCCTCACCACCATGTTGCAGTGAAAAATCTGGGTTTTATTTTTGATGACTGTTTTAAAATGATGTGATGCTCGTCTCTCACTGTGTGGAGTTTGCATGTTCTCCCCGTGTCTGCGTGGGTTTTCCCCGGGTACTCCGGTTTCCTCCCACA
>JAVDPK010001340.1:139579-149719 GCA_034780415.1 Cichlasoma orientale | reverse complement strand
CTGCTGGGATAGGCTCCAGCCCCCCCGCGACCCTAAACAGGATAAGCGGAAGCAAATGGATGGATGGATGGATGTTTTAAAATGGATAAACTAATAAGTGCTGTTACTAAAAGTAGTTTCTATCAGCTCCGAGTCATTGCTAAAGTAAAATCTTATCTTCCGTATAAGGACCTGGAAAAAGTCATTCATGCTTTTATCGCTTCACGCCTGGACTACTGCAACTCCTTGTACTATGGCATAGATCAATTATCGGTGCGCCGCCTGCAAGTAGTCCAAAATGCAGCAGCTCGTCTTTTAACTGTTACAACCAACATGTTACATGTTACATAGATTTCAAGATTTTTATTGCTTACTTTTAAAGCTCTAAATGGGCTAGCACCTTTGTATCTGTCCGAGCTGTTCCACGAACACACGCCTCCAAGGGCTCTGAGGTCGTCTAATCAACCACTCTTACAAAGACCAAAAACTAGACTAAAACTGAGAGGTGATCGGGCGTTTGCAGCGGCAGCACCAAACCTTTGGAATAATCTTCCTCTCCATATTCGCTCAGCCAAGACGGTACACACATTTAAATCCTTTCTAAAGACACGTCTCTTTTCCTTAGAATTTGGCTGCAGTGAAACATCTTATTAGACGATTGCTGACTTCTGATTGTAGTGTTGTTTTTACCCTGTGTATCTCTATGTGCAGCACTTTGGTCACTTTTGTTGTTTTTAAATGTGCTATATAAATAAACGTGACTTTACTATTCTGATAAAAAGCCGTAGCTTAAGAGTTCAGTGGCACATCCAGATAATACAAGCTGCCATTTAAATACAGCAGTACATTATTGATGCACTGACATCTGTGTTGTGGTATTTCATATGAAGCTGAAGAGTTTCCTGCTTTGTCTGTAGTCATCTGGACTCTGGACTTTACCCCTTTATTATCAAATGTTTGTAATCCAGAGAGCATGTTACAGAAAACACTCAGCTGCCCCCAATGAAGCATCAGTAAATGTATTCAGTATATCTTATGTCAGCCTCCGAAACTACACAGATAATGTGATTTAAAGTCAACATTTAATTTCAAAATCACCTTGTTGTGTTTCATTGTCATCATTACCGGCATGTAGTGGGATTATTGTAACACAGTTAATGCCGGCGCTTTACAGCGTGAGAAGACTGAATTGTAATATTTCTTATGATACTGCTCTAACAGCAGGCGGTTTAGCCGCTCAAGACTACTGTTGAGTAGTCGTGAGGAGTCCCTGAGTATTCACCCAGGCACAGTGTTACCTCCTCCTTCCTTCCCCCGCCTGACAACACACACACACACACACACACACACACACACACACACACACACACACACACACACACACCTTACTTGTATATTCTTCCTCCCACTCACGTAGCTCCAGAGAAAATGGGTGTCCTTGTTGCTATATTTCAGACAGACGTAACTCCGCTCCTGTCATGTTTTGAACTGATACTGTCATTTTTGGAGTGAACATTCATGTTTGGTTTAACCGCTCGAATCTAACTTTGCTTATAGGTAGACTTCGATGTCTCGTTATATTATAGGGTAGCACAGTCTTCTGGGGAACAGTTACACTTGCATTACTTGCCTCAGTTTGATGTATGACTCAAACATTTGTGTTTGTGTGTTCAGCTGTGCAGTGTGCTGTAGGTGGAGCCTCACTTAGGAGAACCTTGTTGTGTTTTTTTTCTTCTTTTTTTTCTTCTTAGAGGAGGCGTGTTGGCCCAATGAATTCATTTTGTAGAAGTTGATATTTGGATTTGCATGCTGGAGGGTTAACTCTGGCTGCAAGTCTCTTTTTCATTGTCTACTTCTGCTCTGTAATTGAGTGAGCTTGATATTTTCAGCACTTTTCAGCACTCACAACAGGAAGCGGGAAAAACAAGGTGTGCTTGCTTAGTATGTTTTTGGTGGCCAGCTGGAGAGAGACAACCGGAGTTAAAGGAGAGGAAAACAAGAAGGTGAGGGCTGTTGTCGGTGTGCTGCTGGCTGACTGAGGAAATGTGTGTACGTAACACAATCTGTTCAGGCAGCGCTGTTCTTCACACTATTTTCTGTGGCTGATTGGGGGGGGGCTTTACTTGCACAAACCTTGAGCTTCTTTTTTTTTTCCTCCTTAGTTTTGCCTTTCCTTTCTCACTATTGGTCTGTCATCTTCTTGATGCATCACACTACACAGATGAGGTAGCGCTGAATTCATTTTTCAGCCAGTTTATGTTCTTGTTCTTTTCCTGTTGCTCTGTCTTCAGGCTGATCACGCTCTACCCCTCCCCCGGCTCTTTTTCGCTCTACTCATCTCCTCACTCTTGTTGCTCTGCTCTGTTTCCTCATTACTCTCTCTCTCTCTCTCTCTGGCACTCCCCTGTTTGTGTGTATTGTGTGGGTGTGCACGAATGGGCGGGAGTTTGTCCACCAGCCTCCAATTGGCTGGCGTAGGCCTACGAGGATTGGATGTATGCTGTGTAGAGTGAGAGAGAACGGGGAGGTGGGGGGAGAACTCCAGGAGGCTGGGGTCAGGGGAAAGCAGAGATGGAGTGCGTGGGTGTTTTTGTTTTGAGATGGCACGGTTTGAAATCAGGAGAAGAACGAGTCAGCTTGCCTGTCAGTGGCGCACTGAGCTTATAGGCTGTGACTCCAGTGCTGTTTTTCCTCTTGCCAAGGCATCTGCCATTCTCTCTCTCTTTTCCTGTTCTGCCATGTGCAGCTGTGCTTCCCTCTTCTCTTCTCCTGCAGCTCGTGCTGCCCTAGCACCCAAATGCAGCCCACCCCTTGCTCTGAGAGCGTGAGCCTCTTTCAGGGTGGAGGCGCTGCCAGGGCTGCTGGTGCTGCCACCGCCAGCAGGAAACTGTCCAAAAGAATACTAACACAGACGTCGTGGAGTAGCTTTCTTTGGTGATGGTGAGTTGCTTCCTCGCTTTCCTTCTGACTTTTTCAAAATTGAGCACAAATTCACGTTTATCGGAGCCGCACTTGGGAGTAGAGCTTTTTTCTTTTTTTCTTTTGTAGCTCAGTGGTACTCCTGTTAGATCATACAGAACTGCAGAGGAGAATGTCTTTTGGTACTCACAGAGTCTTTATTCTTTAGCTCAGATTTCTGCATGTCAGGACTAATGCAGAGAAGAATTTGGATATAAAATTACACCAATCACCTGCCAAATGCTCATGGCTTTAGCAGGAGACCAGCCATCTTGGATTTTTTTTTTTTATCTCAAAAATCATACCATCAAAAGTTGTTAGTTTGTTAGCACTGTAGTGAAATTGTAGTTATCTGTAAGATGCAATAGCAACTGCTGGTTGCGCTAAGACATAGCAACACTTAATTTGTGCAACTTTCCCTCATTTTTTTTTTTTTTTTTTTTTTTGGGGCCCGTGCCTTTCCTGTGCATGGCATGTTTAGACACGAGAAGATGAAGCAGATAAGACGGCCAGTTTTTTCACTTGGTTTCCAAACACAGAATTCCGCTGCTTAATTTAACCATATAGTCAGAAAGGTTTGCCCTCTGAGATTTTACTTTGTAGCATGTTATTTAATTGTGAAAACACGTCTGCAGTTGCTGTTTGTAGTACTTGAATGAGTGAGTGAGCTTTTTTTTTTTTCCTTTCTACATCAGGTTGCTTTTCTACCAAAGGATTCTTCCGTGAAGTATTGCCCACATTTGTGCTTAAGCTCCAGATATCAAGCAGTGGTCATATTTTCTGCAGCAAAAAGGAGGGGGGAAAAAAAGATGCTTAAAATTATTGCAGTTAAAGTCTTACAAATCTGCTTTAGATGTTGTGCATAATCTGTGTAAAGCCATGGCTCTGCTTCCCCTAAACAGATTTACTGTGGCTGGATGGTTCTCTGATGAAGAACAACTCTTCTCCATTTAGAAATATTGGAGGCTTTTCATAATCTGTGCATCGAAAGGTTAAAACCTTCCTGAGCCCTGCCTGTCACATGACATCAATAAATCTTCTTGTCTTCACACAGGCATTGGGGCGAAATTCTTGGGATTTCTTTCTTGACCTCTGGTTTTGAATTGAGTTATCATCATTGAAGTTGTTTTTAAAAACGGTCTAAAAAGAGGGCTGTATACAACAACCAGCAGTCCACATGAGCTAATAGAAATTGCACCTTTTGTTTTTGTTCTCAAAGGAAAGCTTAAAAACAATGTATTGGGGTTTTCTGGGATTAGGTTGTGTATTTCATTTTACTTTCTTGGTTAAAAGGCTGTAAGTCCATCTTCAAGCATGGGCTTTGTTTTGATAGGTTTATCTTTCCTGATTTGTTCCTCTCCAGTGGATTTGAAAATGTCATCTGACAATCTGGAGCTGTCTGTTAGGAGGAGCGCCATACTCCCCAGGCCTCCAGCAGCTGATAGAGCCATCTCATTTGTTTTTGTTCCATCCTGATATGGTCATCTTTGTTTGTCTCTCACACACACACACATTTTCTGAGTCTGTGGCTGCACTACGTGCCACGTGCTTTCTGACTGAAGCCTGTGTGCTGCCTTGGCCACCATCTGCACTCGCATCAGTAGCTTCAGAGTGCAGATCCTCGCCTCGGTTTACCTGCTGAGTGGACATGTGCTCACTGAAAAGGTGGACTTCTCCATTTTAAAAAAGAAAGAAAAGAAAAGGGGGAAAAAAACCCGACTGTTTGTTGGCAGCTAGTCTGTTGGTCTGTTTCATTGCTTGGACAGAACTGAGCACTAATGAGACTGCCCATCATATGTACCCAGAAAGAAAGCCCCCCTCCGCAACCTTCCTACCACCTACAAGGCGAGCTAGACTGCTTGATCTCTCCTGCAGCCTTTCCGTCCCCTCGTTAGGGCTTTCTTCTTTGGAAGTCACGTGTTTCACTCACATTCATTTCTCTCGCTTTCTCCACCACCTTCTTTCCTTTTTTCCACATCTCCCTCTTAATTATTTCCATTTTGTCATACACACACCCTTGAGAACTTAGAATAGCAGCCGACAGTATTTATAAAACACAAACTTTCTGAGTTTAACAAATTGGCCAGTTGTGATTTTGGATAGATACGTTTATTTTGAACATTTAAAAGAATAAAGTACAGCTGACACACACGGACATTCAGTAAACCAAAATGGAACCAAGCAAAGTACCCAATATATTAATCTTCTCCAATTTTATGCTCGAAAGGTCGTAGGAAGAAGTATAAACTTCTATGACCAGTTACTTCCAGTTGATCTCCTGGAGATCATTTGACTTACTTGGGAAATTAAAATTGTACTTTTGGGTAAATACAGTCTCCTCTAACTACTATTCCTACTCCAACGTGTAGTAACAATGATGAGTAAAATGGTCAAATTTAACTCTGGGTTCTCCTTTATGTTCTCCGTGTCCTCTCCAGGGCATCTGGCGTATTCCAGTAGATGAGATTGATCGCCCAGGAAGTTTTGCATCTCATATGAACCGATCCATTGTCCTCTTGCTGGAGGTGCTGTCTCAGCTTAAGGATCACGATACGCTGCTGAAAGTCTCTTTCATGCTGCAGAGAACCCCTGACCAGGGAAAGTAAGCGCCACCTTTATGTGACAGTGTGTTGTGTATTTGTATGATAATTCTGTCATGTGTTGTGCATTTGTTCCATGACATCTCCATTCCTTTTTCCTGAAGGAAATATTTACGGGATGTTGATCGCCAGGTTTTGGCCAAGAGAGCATTTTTCCTAACTGTAAAAGTCCTGGAGGACAATCTGAACAGTCTCACCGGGGTAAGAATACTACAGCCCACTGTATAAATGCACAGCTGAGAGCAGCTGCTCAGTATTTTACACATCTGGCATGCACCCACTTCATGTTTTGACAGGTTCTGTTCTTTTTCAGGTGTCTGAGCAGCTTCAGAAAGCGCCTGCGCCCTCCATGGGGGAGATGACCACAACAGACACATCCAGCAAGCCCAGTTCAGATGACAGCAAACATGCAGTGCCTAAGAAGCCTGGACTCACAGAGGGCACCTGTGCTACTGATACAGGTCCAAGGGAAGCCTCCCAGCCACAACTCACCTCAGCACCACTAATATCAATAGATAAAGGGAGTAAGATTCAGGAGGGCTACTCTGGGAAGGCAGAGACTGCTGGGAATGAGGGGCATAAAGCAGGGCCGGAGGAACCCATGGAGCTGGACACTGGCCACTGGAGGAAACCCTCTAACACCACAGATTCTCAGGGCACCCAAACAGAGGCTGAGACTTCAGTGAGTGGCATTGAGCCTAAGCAGAAAGTGACTGACATCAGCCGGACACCAGAGCTATCTCTGGAGGAGCTAAGCATCAGTTCCAGACAGCAGCAGCTGCAAGCCTCAGCACCCAAAGTGACTGTGGCAGCAAGCGGGACTGATCAGGGCTTACTACGAAAGCCAAACAGGAAAAGGAAACTTCTAGAGGATGTTGAGTCTGGAAAAACCCTTCTGCTTGATGCCTACAGAGTGTGGCAGCAAGGCCAGAAAGTCATGACCTACGACCTGGGACGCGTTGAAAAGATCATGTCAGAGACTTACATGCTCATTAAACAGGTAAGCCATACCATGTCTCCACTGTGCACGTAGAGGTAACATTATTGTTGCCAGTAACTGCACTGTTATAATTTTCTGTTATTTTGCAAAGTCATACTTTCTTAATAAGAGCCCTCCTAAAACAAGTTAGACTCGGGAAACCCCTTTTCTAACTGAATTAGTAACAGTGCTCCCACCGATGAACAGGGACTTTCCCACTTTCAGTTTTCAAGCTCTGCAGCAAGTACAGCTCAAGGTGTGGTTGTTTTTACTCTGTAACCCAGATTCAACCTCTGTCTCCGCTGTTTCTGCTGTTATTTCTGAAATAGATTGCCTCTAAATGGAGATTGTTGATATTTTTAAAGATGAATGAGCATTTTTATACATCATCAAAGAAACCACGGTAGCTCAGTCACTGCTGATTTAACTATTTCAGATACAATGGTGACATTTATCACTTCATTTCACTTCATGCATTCCTGTATTTGGCCTCTAAGTTCTCATATTGAAATCAAGTGCAGCACAGAAAGTCAGAATTGTTTCCTTGTGTCAACTTCAGCTGGTTTTTGCCCTCAAAGTATATTTTAATCGTGAAAGACTTGTTATACACTGTGTCCCGTGACCCAGTGCATACACAGAAACAGAACTCTGTAGGATATTAACAAGAATATAAGGCTTCTTTTAATGTGTTAAGATTCTTAAAATATAATAGCCTTTAGTTCATATTAGAAGAAGATAAAGGCCTGCTCTTTGTGAACTTTGAAAATGGCGAGAAAATGAGATAAGAAATTGAAAGAGTGGTTTTCTGTCTGCAGAGTTTGGTTGTTTTCTTGTTGCTTCAGTTGCAGCTTAGATTCTTTTTCCTGTGCCCTTTAAGACACAGCAAGGAGAATATTTTCTCAGAACCTTGCCTAAAAACCAGAGCCAGGCACAACATGTTTCCTGTCACCAAATGATGCAATTAATAAGCCTGGACATTTTCCAAAGCCATCTTCTAATTGTGTACCTACTTGCACAAACTGCAGATGCTTTGTGGTCTTTTCTTTTTCTTTTTTTTCTTTTTTGTGTGTGTTGTTTTTGGTTGCTGCAAAACACAGCTGCACATAGTTATACTTTAAATGTTCACCTTTCAATATTTTCATACTTGTTTATATGAGGCAGTGCTGCATATTACAGTCAGACAGGTTTTCTTTCTGTAACCTCAGTGCTGAGGTGTTAAAACAAAGACCCACTACATACACACGTCGACTGAGCATTTCCTGCCATCAAAGCGTTTCAGCTTGTCGAGTAGAGAATAAAGGCTGCTCAGTATTGCCTAAAAAGACCTTCAAATATGCACCATCATGCGAACATTGTGTTGAATTTGTTCGAATGACAGCTCTCGGTTGTTTGCAAACACTGTCTGTTAATGATGCCGTTGCAGTTCTTCCATCTCTGGAAAGCAATGTTGGTCCTCCAGACTCTCACTTAACCTCCTCTATCTCCAGGCTGAGACCGAGTCAGTCAATTCGATTTCTTTCTTTCTTTTTTTTCTTTGGCATTAATGACATCGACCTGTGTGTAAAGGCGGTCTGCAGAATATTAAGAGTTTTTTTTTTTTTTTTTTTTTTAGATTATCTGTTGAAATTTCCCTCTTTTTAATAGTAAACATAATGGGATTTTGAGAAGTTCTCACAGGTAAGTAAGTGTGCGTACACGCGCGTGCGTGTGTGGGGAGGGGTTTTACAAGTAAAGGATTTGCAGCGAGCTAGACATGAAAGCAGAGGGCTGTCCTCTGTGATGCGCTGAAGCTTGACTCAGTCTGTTTCTACAATTAGCAATTTGAAAACTCGGTTAAGGATGCTGTAAATTCCCTCCCTTTGGGGGTCCCCAAACTGCTGCAAACAGGCTCCTGGAGGGAGCGTCGCTGTAATCATGCTCACACAGCTGTTAACGCTGCCATAGACAAAAATGTGGGAGAGAAAAATAAAGCCCTGCGCATGCAGTGCTCCCCTCTAGGTCTGCAGTCTGTTCATCCCAAAAAAAATGGGCACTCTCTCACCCCTACTCTCCTGGGTGGAAATTGTCTGCGTAACTCATACAGGCAGCTAAAGACCTGTGATTGGCTTAATTCTCCGATCAGGCTTCATTTTCTAAAGGCTGAAAACACTCAAAAGATTCTAGTTCTAGTCTACTTGAATTACAGTATGCTGAAAGGTTATCATCAATTTTTTTTTTTTTTTGCCCAAAGATGCCAAAACCTGACTGCCTACTCCAGCTTTAAGTGTGCAGTGTTCTTCTCTAGATAAGCTCGCCAACTCCCACACATCCACCAGCTGAACTACGCCTTTTTTTTTTTTAACTTGTGCTAATGATCAGATGTGAAAGCGGAGGAAAAAAATTGCGCTGGCTCAGAATCAGATTACGTTGTTGTTGGTTTGGCATTGGTGTATGAGGATTAATTAACACAGCATATTTCTCAAGGCGGGTCACTTCAGAAATATGATAGATTTGTGGTTGTAAAATCATTGCTTCAGTGATTATACAGCCCGGAAATGTGTGTGAATAAGTTGACATTGTGGAATGCGATTATCTGTAGATACATCGTGTTGTTCTGCCCTAAAGTCCCTGTTCTGCCTTTTCTCCTGTCTCAGGTTGATGAGGATGTAGCTCTGGACCAAGCTGTGAAGTTCTGTCAGATACAGTTGGCCACTTCTGCCCAAAGACAGGTAAACCTTTGTAACTCAGCATGTTCATCTGCTACCTTTCTGCTACACCCACACCTCTACATCTTCTCTCATCCTTGCAGCATAGCACACATTTAACTACAGTGCACTAACTATTGCTCTATTCCTTCATTATCGGAGATGAGGCAAAAAAAAAAAAATATTATCATGTGATGTGCATTGCATAGTAAAACACTAATTTAACGGTATTATTTCAAAAAAATGTATCCAAATGTATAAAAAAAATGTTTATCCAAATGTATAATTTCTGATAAACTGCAATCATCTAGCACTAAACTCAGGATTAAAAAGCTCATTTTAGCCAAGCTAAAATCTGAATTGTTGTGATGTACACCCCACCCATCTGCCACACCCAGTAGGTTTAATGCTAGTTTTACATGTCTGTAGTTTAGATCATTATAGCACTTTTTTTTTTATAATATATGTTCTGTATTATGTATAGGGCTAAGCATGTGTATAAGTATGTGAGTATGTGTAGTAAAATGTGCGAAAGTGATGACTAACTTGGTAATTCCCAGACTTCAAGTCTAACCTGCTCCTGCCTGCCAGTGCTAAATATAGCCCAAAGCGTGGTGTGAATGCTCCCTGTTGTCCCTTCAGCCTCACTCAGTCGTTGCCAAACTTGTCATCATTTTCAGCGTGACACTGATATGCAGGTTGTTTATTTCCACAGACAAAATGCATATGATTTTTTTTTTTAAGGTAAAGTGATAGAAATCAGATACTTAGTGTGTGTCTGTCTGTGTGTGTGTAATATTAGACAATCAGATAGTATGTAAGCATGTTATCGCAGCTCTGTCTCCAGTACACACATTCCTCATCGAATCATTGCTTACTCTGCCTCATTCTGGCTCAGTGGGGGGGGGGGGGGGGGGGGGGGGGGGGGGGGGGGGGGGGG
>JAVDPK010001340.1:117671-139569 GCA_034780415.1 Cichlasoma orientale | reverse complement strand
TTAATCTGCCTCATTCTGGATCAGTGCCCCCCCCCCCCCCCTCCTCTCATCCCTCCTCCTGCCCACACAGTCATCAAGGGTCTCTCTGCCCACATCCTGTTGTCACGGTGATGTTCCCTGAACTTCAGGCTCATGTGTACCAGTTGTAAGCAAAATAAATCTCTTTTTCCCAGCCCCGCGATCGCACCATCTCATTTTCTGCATGATTCCTTTTGTTTGTTGCCTTTGTTCATTCTGGTCTTTTCATTCGTGCGTCTGTTTTCCACGCGACGCTTGACATACAGATGATGGCAGAGAGCTACAAGACAGCAGCTGTGTAGACACTTTTAAATTCGATTTCTGTTTTTCTTTATATGTATATTACTTCACTTCTTTTATTATTTAGCTTCTTTTTAATTCTTTACCTTAAAGGGGACAAATTGTGCTCACTCCCAACTCCAAGTATGGAGTTGGGAGTGAGCATGAACTCCTTGGACTCTACTAAGTAGTTTTGCATGATTCACTGTTCAGTGTTATCCTTATTTAACTTATACTGGGCCTTGGTGCAGCCGCTCAGTTCACCAGCTGTCTGTAACTGCACTCTCCTTTTAAGCCAACTTGATTCTGATTTGCTGCACCTCATAAACAGTGTGCCTCGGATATTCAGTAGTAGGAGTAGAAAAATCTCTAACCGAGTGTTTAGAGCAGTCTAAAGTCTGAGCTTTTAGCTTATAAAATTACATTACTATACACTGACATTACTTAATTATATACTCTGAGACTTTTCCAGCTGTTTTTAAATATGGCGTCTCCCATTATTTCACTTTAAATTGTAACTGTAATTGTAACTTTAACATTAACATTTAAACATTAAAAATAATCTAAATGTCAGAAAATTGAAATGTCTAAATAATCCAATTATTAAGGTTGCAGCAGTCTTAATTCCAGATGCATCAAAAACCAAAAATGATTTAAATCTGAGCACTCTTCATTTTATTATGATCAGTTGCATTGAATGATTAATACTCAACAGCTCGCACATGGATTCATGGTTTCATGCTGCCTGATTCATTTATTTATTTTTTTTAAACCACCTTCTCAGGATTTTTTCTTTCAATAATCTGCCCGAAGGCCCATTGTGAGCCGGGAGAAACACTGAATTATTATGATAGTTAGCCTGCATATGCTTGAATACCCAGGATGTGAAAAAGAAAGGGTGCTTCTGCATCAAAGCTCATCCTGCAGTGTTATCGAACTGCTGTTCATGTGTAATTACTGTGGCACCATCCCCTGCCATGGTTTATATTTGCTTACATTTGTATGCGGTGGGTAATGTAGATCGTAGCTCCAGGAAATTATCTTTTTTTTCTTTTCCCCTGCTGCTCACAGATTCACACATTTCCTTCAAGCCCCCACAAATGGAGAAAGAGGGAGAGAGAGGTCCGTAGTGCTGAGCTGCAGAATCAGCTGTGGTGCCCTCTGTTTTGGTTTCACTGTTCTCCTGCCATATCAGGAGAAGAGCGTACATTTTGCTGTCACCCAGTGAATGTTTGAGACTTAATGGAGGCATTTTATTGAACACTCCTGCATTTGAGAACACTTGGTAGAATATTAAGGTTCGGCTTCAGTGAATATATTTTGTTTGTTTCACTGTAAAACGCGGGTATCACTTCATTTTTGGGGGGCAGTTTAATTAAAAAGTTTGTATCAGTTGTGTTGGAAAGATCTGCAGCGGCTCTAATCTGATTAGAAGCCCGATCTGTGATGGCAGAGACCCGTCTTTCAGTTCACTGTTGGACCTCGACCACACAGCAACACTCAACCCCGAAAACTGGCTTCATGCTATGTGCTGCAATCTAATGTTTTTCTAACGCGCACAGGCCAGCTGACTTGTTGGTGTCTCTATTGGGGATGTTTAATTCATAAGCTATGAATCATCAAAGCTGGCTCCAGAGCTGCTGCTGCTGCTTGCATGAAGCTCCTGTGCTGCTCTGCGTTGGGCTGGAGGATCTTTTTCTCTCCGAGCTTTAGGAAGGCTACTCTGTTTGTTTAATTTGCCTGTTCTCTGCTGTGTGCGCTTCATCACGCGCAGCTGTGAATCGGAGCACAATTTGACTTCATCTCCCTGCAGACAGTCAGGGCGATGTGGTACGAGAGCTCTGTTACTGCTAAATTTTCTTGAGCTAAAGTACTACATCTGTCAACGCCTTCTTGCCGTGACCATGTATATATACCATGACCCTGGATGTCTTAACGGAGCTGTAATAGATGCAGTTCAACTCTGACAGAGAGATTCTTTCGCAAAGTCAAATTTGCCTTTTTCATGCCTGCATAATTAATGTGGTACAGTTCTGTGTAGCCTTCTAGTGACTATAAAATTAATTATTTCCTGAATTTCTTACATTTTGGATCCTTTTGTACACGAGGCTGAGCATCTTGTGTATCTTGTGCTTAGAAAGGCTTTTTTTCCCCCATCCAACTTTTTTCCATTTGTATCTAAAAACTAGAGGAGAAGGTGTATTATTCCTTTTAACTGTGCTCCTCTGTGTTGCCATGACAGCGGCTGTGGGAGCAGGGCGGCTGTTGTCACAGGTTGTTTGTGCAGCTCTTGTGTTTATAAGTGGTCCTCAAAAGGACATCCACCAAAGTGGCTCAGAGCCGAGCTCCTCACCAGAACCCAACACGCAGTCCAGCGGGCAAGTGCTGTAAGCCTGTGAAGCCCCCGAGGAACGGCACCGCAGCTCTGTAAAAGATTCATTGCTTCTTATATGAAAGAGGCGAAACTAGCACTGCAAAAAAGTGCAGCGACATCGACTCTGCTTCTCTTGAGTCTCGCAGCAGATCTGTCTCAAGGGAAGAGGATGTACAGTACTCAGAAGTCTGCCGGAGCATGGGGGTGGTTAGCCAAGGTCAGTCACACCTCCTCATGAACGCTACTCTTTTTCTGTCTTCAGCAGGCTGCAAGCGATGCCCCGACCACACCTAAGTACACCAAGGAGCACCGGGACATCTTCTTCCCCGCTTCCCTGCCGACCCCCGTCCTGCTCAGCCACTCCACCTGCCACCCTCTGTCCACCCAGGACAGCCAAGCCAAGGTGGTGTATGAGCCCCTGAACAAGCTGCCCAGACCTCAGACCTCAGGCTTCCACGATCAGCCACAGCACAGGAGAGGAGCCAGCCACTCTGCTGCAGCCATGGCCTTCCTGCCACAGACAGGTACAGTGGCCTCCTCCCACACACACACCTCATCCCTGCATGGTTGTTTACAGCTGTTATCAAATATTGCTACATCCTCTGACTCTGAAGTGATTATAGAAAAAGAATCGGGTTTTTTTTGTTTTTGTTTTGTTGAAATTCTGCTGCCTAAGTGGAGCTCCGGTTTGTAATGAGCCTCCCATGTGGCCAGCAGGGGGCGCGTGTGGCTTTCAGCCGCTCTGTTACATAAGAGCGGACTCTGGCCGACTTTGGCGTTTTGTCAGTCCACCAGCAAGAGTTTTAGAAATTCACATCCTCCAGATTGTGACTCTGTCTGCCTACATGAGCTTCTAGAAGGATTTGGCTTAATCATCGCAGATCTCATGAAGAATATTCAGCTCATCTCATAGTTGATATCAAAGCATGCCATTCTTTCCACCTGTGTTTTGAGGATGAGTAGAACTGATATTTTGTAGACTGAAACCTTGAATCTGCAGTATGCAAATTTGATGGTGTGCCTGTCTTAATGTGTTAACCACTTCTTTCTGGTTAGTAGAGTTGTCATTGTTTAGTCTGAATAATCATTTGAAAACATTTGGTGACAGTCGTGTTGTTGTTTAGGAAGACAATTTGACAATTTGCTAAACGTTCGGTGCCGTCATTGTCCGATCGGTCAGCAGATGGCCGCCCCTCCCTGAACCTGCTTCTACAGGAGGTGCCTTCCTGTTAAAGGGAGAGCTCTCCTTCCCCACCATACCTCCCCAGAAGGGCTTGGGGATGTCTTGATTATACTGAAGGTTCTTTACCTTACAGTTGAAGGTAACTTGAGATGACCATTGTTGGAAACTGGCAGCTTTTAGATTACAGTTATTTGCTGCACATCACCTTTTTGTTTGTTTGTTTTTTTAACTCATTCTTGGTTTTAGAGTCCATTTCATCACCTTTACACCTAAACAGAATTCCATATGGATGCATTAGTAGTCATGTAAGAATTACAAATTGTCCTGAAATTGCAAATCTCTCTTGCTGCGACACATTGATGGCATTGAATCCAGTTTACTGAAGGCATAAACAGTAGCTGCATATTATCAAGCTGTATGGCTTCATTTCCATTTCCTAAACTTGGATGACCTTTGAAGTCTGTGAAAACGCATGCAAAAGTGTTTGCATGTGCGTGCAAACACACACGGGTTGGTATGAAGCAGCACTGCACTGATGTGTATTATATAATGGTTTCCTAGGCAACATTACGGGTGAAGTCTGAAAACGTATTAGATAATTTTTGTTTTCATATTTGTGTCTGTCTGAGCTGCAGGGGGAATTTTTGCAGTTAGTTCTCCTGCAATCATTGCACATGCTTGTGTAATAAATGAGGCTTTAAGGTCACATTCACGAGGAAACTACTTGGGCATTGTCAGTTGTCTGATAATAAATGCTAAATATAAGATTTACTACAAAATGCTCCCCTCATTCGCTCCCCTCTGCAGCCTGTAAACAATCAGGTGTTTGCCGGTGCTCCTGATGACTGTCGTGGGACCTCCAGTCAAAAACACATTTCTGTGTGTGCAGCCTCTCGTTATGATACAGAAGGAAAAACAGTGAGGGAGTGAGATGATGTACAAATACAAGTTGAATTTGAATCAAAAGTATTGAGAAAGCTTGAGTTCCTGCTTCCAAGTTCTGAGGTAAAAAAAAAGGTTTATTGTCACTAAACTTAAGCACAGTTTATTTGCTATAAAAGCTGTTTTTAGAATTTACTGCAATATTTTTTCACACTGTCATTTGTTTAAAAAAAATGCATATGTAAATATACATTATAATTTTTGTGTGCTTTGGTTGGGTCTGAATTGATCACCAGCATGTGTGTGTTGCCCACAGAGGAGCGGGAGGAGCCTGCAGAGGGACTCTTGTATCGACAGCAGGAGTCGCACCTTTGTCAGCAGATGAAACTCGCCACTGTATCCCAGCAGGGGCAGGACTCAACAGCAGGCTGGTTTCAGGAGGAAACTGCCACATGTAGCACACAACCATGCCCAGGTCATTACCTTAGCATCAAACGTGTCACCGGAAGAGGCCACGAAAAGAAAAATGAGAATTCAGCAGAAAATGCACTTAACAGCACCGTTAGTGACTTTGTGTGCCTTCTTTCTTGCTTTCTCTCTCAGACCAGCAGCAGTATGCCAGCAATGACCAGTCGAAGCTTCCAGACCCCAGCCGAATCCGCTCCCGAGTCCCACCCAACATGCCAAAGCTTTTCATCCCTTCCACCGTTACAAAGTTCCCTCCAGAAATCACAGTAACGCCTCCGACCCCCACGCTTCTCTCCCCCAAAGGCAGCATCTCAGAGGAAACCAAACAGAGACTTAAGGTAAGCACTCTGAATATGTGCGCCAGAACCATGCATATGGCTCTCTAGTCCAACACTCAACAGTGACCCCTGCTGTCTGCTCCGGTACAGAACGTCATCCTGTCGTCCCAGTCTGCAGCCACAGTCAAAAAGGACACGCTGAGCCAGCCGGCGCTGGAGGTGCAGGAGACATCCAGCCAGGAGTCGTCTCTGGAGAGCGAGTCGGACGAGGAGGACGATTACATGGACATCTGAGCCTCCAAAGGCCTCTGAACTCTTGGCACATCCTGGCCTGACTTTGCCAAACTCCATGTCTCCCCATCCTTAAAAAAACAAACAAACAAAAAAACAGGATGTTCATGCCTCTGCAGCTGTCTGTGTTGATGCTATTGTCCCTTCACGTGCATTGCAAAAACTGCACTCCCACTGCAGTATTCTCATCTGCTGTCATGTCGCAGTGTTGCTCTGGTGATGGTGTATATGACAGACGGTGACGGCTTCCGTCTCACAGCATGTCTGTAACGTGCCATTTATGCATATCACTCTTTAGCTTATTGAGGTCTCCTGTGACCAACTGGACCTGAGGAAAAAAAAAAAAATCAGCCTTTAAAGCCAACCTGTCCCGTGTTTATGCATCTTTTGTATGTTGTGTGCTAACTGTATCTCCAAGCTGCGGCTAAATGCCCGTCTCAAGAGCCCACCGATCTCGATCGGCGCTCAGCAGCATGCACCTGCTGTCCTCCACTTTGATAGTTTACTTTGGCATGAGATGTTCATCTCCAGGACGCAATGCATTGGTACATAAAATATATCAAAGGACACAAGAACAATCGGCTGCGTTTGAGGTTACACGGCCTCATAACATGTAGCAGGTTGGAAATGTTTACACTTAACGTTCGGGATGTTTTTCAGTTTGCACTTAACTTTGTGCTATTTTTGTACTTACTGTATTTCTTGTACTTTTTTTTTTTTTTTGGCCTATATATTTTTTTATTTTCTTTTATGTGCATTTGTAGCTAAGAGGAACAGTTCTAACCAGGATGACCTCCCTGTCACCAGCACTGATCTGAAATCATATGGAAATGGGGGTTAGTAGAAATTAGCTTTTGTACATATCACAATCCAAATATCTTTCCAGCGTGTTTGGCTTTAAGCGGTCGACTATTAAGCACGAGAGACGTGTGCAGAAATATGTGGGGGGTCAAACATAAATGTGACGGTCATTTCAGTTCCGGTGGACTCGGGAAAGGACTCGCCGCTAACGGAGGCTTTACGTGATCTTTCCTGATTTTGCTGAGGAAGACTTTCTAATCCTGATGCCTTTCCATTGAAACCGTTTTGGTAAATTTGTCACAATCTAGCTTAACTCAGAGGAAGACAACAGAATGTTTTTTAAAAGATTGTTTTGTTTTCTATACAAGATGTTAAAGAAAGCTATTTACTGATTATGTTTCTTGAAAGCTGTCTAAAAATCATTTTTAAAAAGCATACAAGTGAATAATTGTAAACTATCACCCTTGATAAAAGATGAGAAGTTTTGTATTTTATTTCATGGTTATTTTTGGTGTAAGATAGTTTTCTATTGTTACGCCGAGCTTCTGGGAATGTACCGCGGCTAAAGAGGCGACCAGGTTAAAGGCTTGAGCTCGGCCCGGCTTCCTCTGGTGCAGGCTGCTGAAGTGGAACTGTTCTCTGTGTCTGGACTGAATGCATTATAGATGTCAAACCAAAAATATATTTGAGAAACACGTAATCTGTACTGTGTGCTACTTGTTGTCAGCTGGAATCTTTGCATCAAATCAGATGGTTTGTCTGGTAAAACCACCTGTGACTGTTTAGAGCTTTGGTCTGTTGTAAGACCCACAGATGCAGATCGATCTCCTCGTCCTGCAGCGTGTAAGTACCTGCATGCACGCATGCGTGACGTCACCTGATTGCTTCCGATATTTCATCGAAAAAATCCTGTCAAAATGTTGGGATGCTGTGTAGAATGTAAATAAAAGCAAAATGCAATGCTTTTTTTTTTTTTTTTTTTTAATTCACCAGTATGGGGTTTTTTTTTTTGGGGGGGGGGGGTGGAGCCTGGAGCCTGGAGCCTATCCCAGCTGTCATAGGGCGAGAGGCAGGGTAGCAGCCAATTCCACTCAGCTGTATTATTGGTATTAACTTTTTCCTTTCTCCATGTTTTCTTGACCTTTTTTGAGACTAATTGAGATTAATTTCTCAGTGTTAACCTTAGCTAGGTTTTATTTTTTAGTATAAATATAGAGTTTTTATTTTCTTTTTAAATTAACTTTTTGAATTTTACACAGCACCCCAACATTTTTGGAGATTGTACGTAATTTTCAAGTGTATATACTTATCAGCCACTTTGTTACTTATACCTTGCAAGTGCTAGGTTGGACCCCCATTTCCTGTCAGAACCGCTTTAATTCCTTGTTGCATGGATTCAACAAAGTGCTGGAAACCTTCCTCTGAGATTTTGGTCCATATCGACATGATAGCATCACACAGTTGCTGCAGATTTGTCATTTTCACAGCCGTGGTGCAACTCTCCCGTTCTGCCACATCCCAAAGCTGAGATCTGGTGACTGTGGAGGCCATTTGAATACAGTGAAGTCATTGATATGCTCAAGAAACCAGTTTAAGATGATTAGAGTTTTGTGACATGGTGTGTTATCCTGCTGGAAGCAGCCCATCAGAAGATGGGTACACTGTGGTCATGAAGGGATGGCCATGGTCAGCTACAATAGCCTGTGGCATTTCAGTGTGCTGTAAGAGGCCAAGAAAATTTCCTCCACACCATTATACCACCATCTGAAGCCTGAACCCCTGAGACTAAGCAGGATGGATCCAGACGCAGTGAGCCTGTGTGAATCGTAGCCTCAGTTTCCTGTTCTTAGCTGACAGGAGTGACACCCGGTGCGGTCTTCTGCTGCCGCAGCCCATCTGCTTCAAGGTTTGACGTGTTGTGCGTTCAGAGATGCTCTTGTGCATATCTTGGCTGTAATGAGTGGATATTTGAGTTACTGCTGCCTTCCTCTCATCTCTTGGACCCACAAGGCATTTTTCACCCAGAGAACTGCAGCTAACTGGATATTTTCTCTCGTTCAGACGTTATCTATAACCCCTAGAGGTGGTTGTGTGTGAAAATCCCAGTAAATGAGCAGTTTCTGAAATACTCAGTCCAGCCTGTCTGACACCAGCAACCATGTCACATTCAAAGCCTCCTAAATCAGCTTTCTTCTCCATTCTGATGCTCGAACTGAGCTTCAGCAGGTCATCCTGACCATGTCTACATGCATAAATGGACTGAGTTGCTACTGTGTGATTAGCTGATTATATACTGGCGTTAATGAGCCGGTGTGCCTTATGAAGTGGCCAGTGAGTTTACTTTCATAATACATTTGCAGTACAGTACATAATGCCAGACAATGTAACCAGTTGTTAAGCAACTTGGACTTTAACACAAAGTTCTGTTTAAGCAATTTTCTCAGGATTTAACAGGAATGTGTTACTCTCAGGTCACTGCTCTAATTTTGCTTTGTTGTGACACCTCTATCAAAGTATGTATTCATTCAAAATCTTAATCCTGACTGCATGAAAACAATTTATTTTCTGTTCTAATCAAGTACCTTAAACACTCCCACAGCTCATTTCAGAGCAGCTCAAAATGAGTTATTGAGAGCCAAATCTAAGCAGCTCACTTTCATCTAGTACAAAGTCACACATTTGCCTTAAGGAGATTCACAGCTGGGGCACCGTACACCGTTAGACTCTCAATTCTGGTGAGGATGGATTTCTCCGGCCTCAGCTCTTCTCCTTTAGCCCTCCCACTGCCTGCGGAGCTACAGAGTCCCTGAACTCCTGCAGCCAGCTGACCACACTGACTGTGGTCAAAGGGCTTGTGCACTGTGGTGTGAAGTCTCCGACATGAGGGAAGTCATTACTCTTCATTAGCAACTTCCAGGAGTTTCTTATGAAGTGCTGTGAAGTTGTCATTTGCCCCCTTTGCCAGGCAAGCTAGATCTGAGATTTGTTTTCTTATGTGGTGGACCAAATGTGAGCTCACCCGGCCCCTAGTTTGTGCATATGAGATCACGGTCACTCTGCACTTAGGAGCAGGATATCAAAGAGAACACGGAAAACATCCTCTCTGACATTTTTCCTCAACTTTTTTTTTTAACAGTAATTGAGGCTTCATTTCTATCATCTGGATTGAATCAAATAGGTATTTATGCTGGGAAAAAAAATACACTGTTTACTTTGCTGCTGTTGCTGCCACATTGTTTGTGTGTAAATGCACTGCAGCGCTGTAAACCGGACGTAATGAATCTAATCACAACACAGCATCTCCAAACACGTAAAGTAAATTTATTATCAGCCTGCTGATCGTTCCTCCGTGATGGCACGTTAGTTCCAGGCTGCTGTCTCTACAAACCACTCAATGTGGCCAATTTAGCATCAAAAGGGACATGCTGCATGGCTAATGTGAGCGAAAGGTGTGAGATTTCTCGTCATTGCACTCAAGGGGGCCTTTTTTTTTTTTTTTTTTTTTTTTTTTGATCACTTGCAACCAGCACTGTTATCGTTGAAACCTTGAAGGCAAAAGAAAAAAATAACTTTGAACAGTTTTGATCACGTTGCATTTTCGTGGCTTTATTTTATTTTGTTTTCTTTCTTGAGCTACAAAATCATGCAATTAAACATAGTTTAAAACGTCATATTTGGATTAATGTGTGCGGTCAAGTGTGCCTGACTTTAAACGAAAGGCTGGTAATTTTTGAGTAATGGAACCTATAAGGGGCATATCTAACTAAAACAATTTATGTCAAGTGGACCGGGGTGGCCTAGTGGACAGATTTATATACTCCCTAACCTGGCTTCCATAAATTGTCATGCAGTTAAAGAAGTGTTCAAAAGAGACTCGATACGTTTTTTTCTTGTATGGTTTCCTGATAAAATAGAGTTTAGCAGATCCAGATTAGTCACATAACAGCCGTCCACTAATTTAACACAAATAAGAGCCAATAACCAACAAGATTTACAGAACCCATACTTTAAAACAAACGGTTCGCTTTTATTTTCTTGATTGCAGGTTAACCTCATAATCAGGCTCAACAACTGAATTTATGCCCGCATCCAAATCACAGCTCAATACTTTGGCGCCATCTAGTGGTTCAATTTGAGACTTGCTTTAAAAGCAAAATCATTGCCTATGTATCCTAACAGAATTATGCAGAGCTGCTAAACTAGTGCATAAACTAAAACTCAGTACTAACACTAACATCAGTCTGCTGCATAATATGTTTAACGCATAAATACAAATAAAGTCCAAACCTATAATTTTTGTACATTTCATGTTTTCCATTTCACACTGTTGCCCGATGCTGTTCAGCGTTTTCAAACTTACCATTATCATTTATATGAAAATGGAACATAATTATTGAGTCACTGTCCAAAATCGATGATCCATCATCTACCTCATGGTTAGCCGTCCATAGTATTACATAATCTCATCTTTTCCTATACGAGCGCACTGCGCCACCTTGAGGCCAAGACACGGCAGTGTTGAAGGAGCTGGGCTGGGCAGCGGGATTGCAGGAGCAGCAGCATCGCTGTTCATAACCTTCTACTCATCGGATGCTGTTTGCCCCTAGAGCACCTGGTGAGAGAATTTTTCGCCCTTGTTTTATTTCCCTAACAGGACTGCTCTGATGCCTTCGGTTGCTTTCTCCGGTATAAGGATGGAGACAGTGAAATGAGCTTCGCTGTTTGTGCGACGAGACCTATACGTCGCCCATAATGGTCGAGATCGTGGGACATCAGCAGGCAGCATCCTAAACATGATTTGGTTGGCTTTAAAACACGTGATAACTGATATCTGTCTAATTTAACCCGTGTTTGGCTCAGAAGGTGTGCATAAAGGGATGTGCTGAACGTGACAGATTAACGCACGCTTCAGATGACATGCCGCTAATAAACGTTAGACACATTGTAGCCAGTCTTGTATTTATACTGCAATCTGTGTAATATTTTGGATAACATTAGATTATTATTACTGCATATCATTCACTGGGATGTGGTATCATTCCTAAATGGCTCCACGATGAACGCTGGACTGAGACATGGCCTAACTGGGCTAATTTTCAGGCTCAGTCATTGGCCCACTGTAACCGATCAGCTGCTGCCGCTTGCAGGCTCAGTTGATGTGTGGTCATTTGCAGAGGAGATTCATATCAGCGAGTGGGTGAAGCGGTGTGTGTGATCAAGCGTCTAAAGAGGAAATCTGGGCCACTAGGAGCCATCCTACTGAGAGATGGACCACGTAGTTCTCCATGGGGAGGCAGGAGGCTGTCAAGTCCCACTGGGATTGAGTTGACGTAGAAAAAAGGAGCCTCAGATATGACAAAATATGCGTAATTAAATCCTACTAATTCACCTATGGCTCTCCCAGAGCGTGAGTCAGCAGGCCTGATGATGCAGGGAGAGGACCGGGTGTTTGTGTCAGTGAAAAGAGCTGTTGTGCTGCTTTGTGTGCATGGGAATCCTGACAACTGCATGGAAATCATATGAGCGAATCATGGGGAGGAGAGAAGTGGATTTTCTATTGCTGTCTTTATTTCCTCTGTTTCGCTGACTTCCTGCCTTTCTGTGGCCCGTGTGTGTGTGCCTGTGTTCTGTGTGGCTCAGACGTTCTGGATCCGATTGAATTAAATGTCATAATACACTTAGCATCATCTCTTTCTTTCCAGACTCTTCTCTCTTTTTAGCCCGGACCACCCTCACTGCCACTCACTTTTTGCACAGTATCTCACTCTTCTTCTCCCTCTTTCAGTGGTGTGGGCTGCGAACCTGATGACGGGACAATCCTGCTGAGCAATTCACTTTGGGAGTTTAGAAGAATGCCTAAACTACTGTAAGCTGCTCCCTGATATTTGGACTTAAAGTTTTTTTCTTTTGTTTTTTTCTTTTGTGCTGTTAGTTGCGCTACATGGACTGATAAGCGTGTCGTGTCCTCGGGCGATAACCAAAATAGCTACTGTGCACTATGATACACAAGCACACACACAAGTAATTTTGCTTGTTGTAATTATAAGAAACAGCATGCCTCGCCCACTCTTAATAACAGTGTAAGAGTATATTTTTTCATTGATCGACACATACATTTTTAATGGCCTCATTAATAGATTTATAACCATAAACTGCAGTCTAACACTGTTCTTGTTTTCAGCAGGATGCATTAAGGGTTACAAGTGAACTCGTCAGGCAGAGATGAGTCTGACTTCCTGGTTCCTGGTCAGCTGTGGGGGGACACGCCACCGTCTCCCCAGGGAGATGATCTTTGTAGGGAGGGACGACTGTGAGCTTATGCTGCAGGTACAGTACTGTAACTCCACCGTACACGATCTGAGCTGTCATCCTTCCTCTGGCTGGATTACTATCTGATGCACTGAGATTAGTGAGGATTACAGTGATTGACTGGATTTTGTATGGTTTAGTCCCGTAGCGTGGACAAACAGCACGCTGTCATCAACTATGAGCCGACTACAGATGAACATAAAGTTAAAGACCTGGGCAGCTTAAATGGGGTGAGTGCATTTTTTATGTATATATGTATCTTGAAGGGACCCCTGGCTGTTTTTCCTATTAAATCTATATCAAAAATTTCCCAGAATGCAATTGTATTCTGGGAAATGTTTGATATGTGACTAAAGATTGGGTACAAAATTTGGCACTTTGTTTGCAGCACTCTGTGTTATAGACAGCATCATTTTGTTGCACAAGCAGAACTAACATTTCAGGAGATTAAACTTCAAATAGTAGATCTCAGTTTTGAATAAAGTACTTCTACGTCGTTCCTAACCACGGTTTTTTCATTTGTTCACAGACATTTATCAACGATGTCAGAATACAGGAGCAAATCTATGTCACGCTGAAAATTGATGACAAATTGAGGTTCGGATATGATATCCTTTGTATATGCTCCTGTGTTATCCTTCAAACGCAGTAGCACACAGCACGAGGTCAGTGAACATGGGCAGCACTGTAACTTTATCTGTTCTTGAATAGCTTGTGAATGCTCACTGCACTCTGCCTACTGCATAATAGATAAGGCTATCAGTGCAGGATTCTCATCGCTGCAAAGGGCTCGTCATCTTTTGCCTTAACTTGTCTCACATACCAACCTGTTCACTGTTGTTCGAGGGGAGCTGCATATTCCCGAGGAGGCCCTAAAGGTTAGACGGCATGCTGTGCAATGAAAAAAATATTTGCTAAGGTTCACGTGTTTGCAGACAGTGTAAATAGTCTTGTTTAAAACAGGAGGGGCAGAAACATCTTGTACTTTTTTCATCAGTTAGCAGAAATATCTTAGAGAATAAATCAAAGAGTTCTGCTGAACTGGGCAAAGTGACTTTTCGAGATTGATGAATCTGCTGTTTCATCACCGAAAACTGCCCAGGTAGCTGCAAAAAAAGTACAGATTTCAATAAAGTACAGAATGTGTGCATAATTCTATCCTATCACTGAGATTAAAAATAAAGAAAAAGCATGCACTTTTTCTGATGCTCTGAAACAGAATCTGCGTAACCAGTGTCTCTCTTAACTCCCCTCTCTGCTGTTATCTCACGTGTCAGCATGAGAAGTTTAGCAGCCAACTTCAGCTGAACCAGAAGAAACTTCTAGAGGCAGAATCCTCCAAATCGCAGGTGAAACAGTCTGAGGCAGCAGCAGCACAGGTGTGTGAGGGAGCCGCTGCCAAGCCGAGTGAGGCCAGCAGGTCAGAGGAGAAGACAGCAGGTAATTGGAGAGTTGACTGACAAGTATTCCTGGCCAATTGAGGCCTGTTCCCTCTTTATTTCATGGCAAATTAAACCAATAAAAGACACCTCATTCCAAATGTTGAACTTGCATTTGGTAGCCATTGACTGGATCTCTCAATATTCCATCACGTCTAATACTCGCGTGGAGGCGTGTCATTGTCAAAGTCAACAATTAAGAGACGCCTTAATGAATGTAAACGCAGAGGGGTTTTACCACAAGGTGCAAACTGGCTAACTCAAGAGAAGTGCGTTGTTTGATTTAAAATCCATCAAGGGTGACAAAATTACAAAGATTGTGCCGAAATCCTTAAGGACTGAACTATAGATGGGAAATGGGGATGTTGCATTTCACTGACCTTTAACTCAAGCCCAAAAAGCGGCTCTAAGCTGTGATAAATGAAGATAAATGTACTGGTTTTGCCAGGGGATGTCACGGTGTTGCACAGGGGTACCCCCCTGTACGGTCAGCCTGCCTGGTGGGGAGATGGAGACACTGAAGACCAGCATCCAGGAAAGCCCGAGGACAAGAATTTAGACCGGAAGCGAGAAAAAAATGAATCAGGTAGTATCTAATATTGCTCATTATCAGCTTTTGTTTGGTTTACTTTTTATATTGTTACATAATTTGTAAACTTTGTGGTTCCAAATAGCTGTCTTTGTGTTAATTGTGACAGACACTAAGAAAAGTGCAGAGATCCCAAAGTGTACTCCGCAAACAGCCTCCAATCAGGAGCCTAGCTACTTTGAGATTCCAACAAAGGATGATCCCTCAGCAAGTAAAGTGAGTGGTGAACCCATCTCACGAGAACAAGAGGCTGCTGCTGCTGCTGCTGCTGCAGAACCCGTCCATGGCCATGCCTCCTTCACCATTGAATTTGACCCTGGGGCGTCAGGCAAAGTAACTGTCAAAGATCGAGTTCCAAAGGTAGGACCAGAGACCAGGCCACGCCCCAAAAGGGCTGTTGGGGAGGAGCTGAGTCCTCTTCAGACTGCCATGGTTGCAGCAGAAGTCAAAGTTGCTGACTGGCTGGCCCAGAATGAGCTGCCATTGGCTCTGAAAGAGACTGTAGCAGAGGATGATGGGGAAAGTGTGAAGAGCGATGTGCCTGTACACCTACGGAGCCTTAAAGGTGTGTGTATATGATATATAGTTTGGTACAGTATACAGTTACATGCAGTATTTAGTTTATTACTGTTATATTACATTTTGATCTATTACATCTTTCTCCTCCCCACAAATTCCAGGCAGTAAACATGAGGATGGCACTCAGAGTGATTCGGAGAATGCACTTGGCGAACAGCGCAGGGCTGCAGCGCTAGAAGAGCGTTCATGGGGACTTTGGGGCAGCGCAGGGATGAAGATCAGAGAGGGCCGTGCAAACGTACCAGAGGGTCTCTTTGCGGAGGAAGACAGTCCTGCACGTCGTCGCAAACCTTCAACTTCCAAAGTAACAGAGAGGCGACGCGGCTCAGCACCCCATCAGCAAAGTGGGCGTGAGGAGTGCTATCATCATGGAGATGATTATAGTGATAGAGGGACTTACACCATTGAGCTGGAGAATGGAGATCATGAAGAAGAAGAGGCTAGGAAGCTGATTGACAAGGTGAAGGAGAGGAAGTTATACCTCTTTTTTTTTATATAGTATATCATTAATCTTCTGATCATATTATGTTTCCTTACTTGTGTGTGTGTGTATGTTAGGTGTTTGGTGTAGATCAGGACTCTGGGTGTGTGTCCAGGATGGGGAGTGCTGACCAAAGAGAGAAACTCACCTCCCAGAGGTCTGGCACTGGAGACAGAGGAAAACCTGGACGCATAGAGACAGAGGTGCGACAACCACTCTTCTAAATTATAGTCAATGAGCTGTTTAGTAAACAACCTAAACTGAAAATAACTCAATTACATCTTTTTGTTTTATTTCCACATTTTCTTGTTCAGGTCTTGTCCGAGGAGCTGATGGTGGGTGGTCCTCGCTGGGTGTCGCAGTGGGCTACTCTAGCTGCCAGCCACATTAGGACTGACCCTGAAGGGTCAGGAGGCGAAAGCCACGTGATGGTCACAGAGGACAGAGGTATTTGGTTTAGATTTACTGACCCTCAAAGAAAATCTTATGGACATTAGAGCTGCTAAAAACAGTGTTATGAGAACGTTTTTTTTTTTTTTAAAGATTCCGGTACATACTGGCATTATTTCAGCATTTTGTTCACACAAAACTCTACTATGTAACCTTTCGCTGAACAAAGTCCACTGCGGCCACAAGAGACAATCGCAAGTTGTGGATAAATAGTAAAACAAATTGTAAAAGTAGCGCAAGTAGAGAAGCGTCACAACCTGTTCTGTATTCAGTTACACAGCAGTCTGTCGAATTATGCGTCTCCTTTTTTTCTGTATTATATACGGTCCGTATACTGTTACAATGGTGGATGCTTATATTTACAATTCAAAGAGTAATCCACATGAGGTAAAAGCTCATGTTTCAGACTGCTCTAAATATTCTGTTTCAGTTTTTAGCTCATCCAGCCTAAGAACCATTGCTCACATATTTCCATATTTCACGTTTGCTTTTAGTCATGGTTGCTACTGACCATGTAGTCATAATGATCCTGAACTCAAACACTTCCATTCGGTGGTTAACGATTAATTTGTCCTTGATATGACTGTTTGCAAGTCTACTTGGCTTCTTAATGGATTTTAATTCTCATTAGTTTGTGCGATACAGCCAACCGATGACAAGAAAACGTATCACTTTTTTTCTGTACTTTCTGCTCTTGGCTCTGACTCAGCGACTCCAAAGTCCTGCAGTTTAAACCTATTTGCATGGAAGAGAAAATCAGAAGAAAGCTGAAGCGGTCTTCTTAAAGGGAAGGGAGCTAAAACGGCATGGGTCAGAAAGAGGACGAACTGCTGGGCTTCACCGAGGCCCAGCATAAGATAAATAAGGATTATTTTTGAACTATGAATCATGCAAAGCTACTCTAGTAGAGTCTGAGAATTAAAAACTATAGAGCTGGAAATGAGCAGAATAGGCCTCGTTTAGATTAGCTAACAGAGCTATCAAGCTGCTGGACATATTTTGTTTCCTCAAGCTGCAAAAATAATTGAATAAATTTATCATATCGTCCACCACGTGTAATGCACATCCTAATAAAATATATTCTCTCTTTTCAGCTGATATAAGTGAATCCAGCCACTCAACCTCCTTTGCCTCCACTGGGTACACGGAGCGCAAGAGGAGAACCCTACCCCAACTGCCTGGCGAGGATCTCAGCCTAGGAAGAAGGACCCCAGGCTCAGGCCTCCGTACAGATATGGGGGAAAAACAGGACACAGAGCTACAGGAGAAAGAAAACCAGGAGGAAAAGCTGGGCAGGGGAAAGAATCGACCTGGTCAGTGCACAGGAGGTGTGGGCAATCACAGTGGCAGCCCAAGTCGCTCCTCGCCAGCCAAGTCGCAGGATAGTGGTGGTGGGAGATCGAGTCAGTCAGGTGTGTTGGCAAAGCTTCCCCCTCGTCCACTGACCAGCGGGGAGAAGAGAATGGAGGAGGTACGGAGGAGGAAAAAGGAAGAGGAGAAAGCCAAGGAAATTAGCGGGAAACCACTGTTGAGGCAGGAGAGCTTTACTGTGGAGAAACCAAGCTCCAACGTCCCAATAGAGCTCATACCACGTATTGATGGGCTCACGGGTAGAACTCAAGCTAGAGAGACTGGCATCGACAGCGTCACGCTGCAGAAAGATTCAGAGGCTGTGGCGGCCTTTCTAGAAACCACTGTATCAGACCAAGGTGATCCCCCAAGTCAGTCCATTGAAGGCTCCATGTCACCAGAGTCAGATGTTGACACGACAAGCACAGTAAGCCAGGCTGATGGAGCGAGGAAAGTAGTCCAGAAACGCCGAACCCTAGCAGGACAGCAGAAAGAGAGAACTGTAGTGTGCTCATCTGCCAAGGGTCCCACTGGTGGCAGGGAGACCCAGGACAAGAGGGTCAAGAACAGAACATCTGGTCCGTCACAGCCCAACCGTCCCTGGACTTCCCTGGATCTCACTGATGATGATGTCAACTCCAACTCCCTGCTATCCGACTCACAGCCCACCTCCACGAAAGACTCCAAAAGCTCACACGCTAGAGCCCAGGCAGGGAGCACAACCGTAGGGACCAGCACCAAGTCTAGCCGGGCTAAGGTCACTCAGGCTCCTGCCTCCTCTGCCACCAGTAAAGCCACCAGTGTTCCCAAGCCCAGGCCCACCAGGGCATCCTTGTTGCGGCGAGCCCGTTTGGGGGATTCCTCAGACACTGAGCCTGCTGATCTAGACCGGATGTCTGTGGCCTCTGAGGCCTCCACTGCTAGCTCCACATCCAAGACAGGGATGGCAAAAAGGGGTATGTCCAGGATAGAGGCTCTGGCACAGCCAAGGAGGCCAAGGGTGGGCTCCCCGTCTGCCCAGAGTGACTCAGAGGCCACTGTAACAAGAAGTAGAGGTCTGGGAGCCCGCAGTGCTGCAGGTGATTATGGCATCAGACAAGGATTGAGAGGGTCCAATGTGACTTCTGTGTCTGGACCCAGAGCCAGGGCTAACAGTGCCTCCAAGCTGCCTGACAAGAGTAAAGGAACCTCATCACATGCCACACCTGCATGTAAGTGTGTAAGACGGTCACATTCTGGTCTTTTCATGTTCCTAATGATGCTTTCACTGCTAAAAAAAACTGTACAGTTACCCGTAATTATCTACTTAAAGAACCAGCTCTTTGTTTAAAAGTGAACACTTATTTCATAAGAAATCATCTGGCATTTTAAGCTTCATCTAATCTCCACTACCATTCTTTCCACAGCTGGGACTCGGTGGCGCCGTGTACCTGTGGAGTACGCGTCCACCTCAGAGGATGAGTATGGTTCAAATCGTCACATATCCAAGCAGGGTCACACGCGGCTATTCCCGTCTACTCGAGTAGCCCAGCTAGGTGGTTCAGCTCCAGCAACCCCTAATCCTGCAGGCCTGACTGCCCTGAAGCAGCACTCTAGGGAGCAGGATGAATATATGAGAGACTGGACAGCACACAGCGAGGAAATAGCCAGGTACGTAGGTGGCACGTACTCCAGCGCATTTTGAGAGCATGAATGAGTCAGATAGCACTATTCAAACACACTTCTCCTTCTTTAGGGTACTTGCCTGTTATTGCTTCTTTTTCTTTGGCTCGGGGTTACACTTCTTTTTATTGAATTTCTTAAAGCTGTTAAATTTTGTTAAGTAAATATCACCAAATAATTCAAAGAAATAACATACTGCTGTTTGCCCAACAGGATTAGCCAAGATCTAGCGAAAGACCTGGCCATGCTGGCCAGAGAGATTCATGATGTGGCCGGGGAGATTGACTCAGTCAGCCCTGCAGCCACTGATCCTGGAGCTCTGGTATAGTTGTTGAATTTTAAGGGGGCTTTTGTTTATTTAGTGACACCCATATTAGCCCTGTTCTTAAACTAGAGATTATTGAAGAAGTCAGATTACGTAGCATGGACAAAAAGTAGGATCTGATTAAACAACATCTATTTTCCATGCATTTTATTTCTGTTTCAGTTGGAGGAGCGCGTGTTTGATGACAGTTTGGACCTGGGCGGCCCCTCCGCAGAGCACAGCAGCATTCTGGGAACCAATGGGCAGTCTGTGGAGCTTCGACCTCGTGGATCTAGTGGACAGAGCTCCCGGTCCATCCGCCGACAGACATGGAATAGAGATGATGTGAGTCCTTGTTTCAATTTTAAATACAACTTTTTAACTATAACTATGTACCGCACTGCTATTGCCGAGTTTGGGTTTGATATGATTTTCTCTATTTCAAATATGGGTTAGGGTGAGTTTCAAGGTGAAACTCTATAAACCGGCATGCAGAACAATGTATAGCAAAGCATTCATGTCAGACTGTGCCACTATTTGTCACTAGAGGGCGCTCCATACATTTCACTCATCCCTTAACAGACAAACCTAAACCTAAAGCCATGGGATTAGCTAAT
The DNA here is from genome assembly GCA_034780415.1 of Cichlasoma orientale. NCBI lineage: Eukaryota > Metazoa > Chordata > Actinopteri > Cichliformes > Cichlidae > Cichlasoma > Cichlasoma orientale. The sequence goes on along the minus strand of JAVDPK010001340.1, from coordinate 119,215 downwards.
AAATTGTCTGCATCATAAATTGTCTAAATGTAGCAATAGTACAGATTGTTAGGATTTTACCATGTAAATTAGCCAATAACTGGTAATAACTGGTGTTATTTTCCTCTTTCAGGCGGTCCTAGACAGTTTACTACTAGCTTCTGTGACTCAGCTGTCAACCAGGATACGCAAATCTGTCGACAGAACAACCTGCAAAATAAGGTGAGCATTGCAGTACTACACTAAACCACAAATTTGTTCACCTTTTATTGCAGTTATTTATTTGATCTACTCAGTAAAGAGGGATTGCATGATACAAAGATTGTCTGTGTGTGTTTGGATTCAGTGTCAGTTTTTTGTTGCAAATAGGACGCCCGGCACTATTTGAATGGCACATCACACGGGTTTATTCTGCCACCCAGATACATATTTTTTCTCATTGGAATGACAATTCAAAGGCCTTTTTAACTCCTGCAATGTGCAGTTGGCATCTGAATGAAATCTCTTAAGCAGCAGTTTAACAAAACCTATATTAAGCATGTTTTATGTATTTGACTTTTATCTTATTTTTGTAACAACCTGGCCTCCAGGATCCTCTTCAAGGATAAGGAACGAAAATGGGAAGAGATTGAGACCAAACTGCAAGCAGAGCATGACTCCTTACTGCTCAAGAGCTCAAACAAGGTGATGAATCCGCTGAAGACTTGTGAAGCAGACAGGACTGTGATATTTATAGCCAAATAGGCAGGACTGGTCTAGAAATGATAATATTAGTCTAGCATTTGCTCTCTCAGTCAGTCCAGTGCTGGTCCACACTGATATACACTATATTGCCAAAGTATTCACTTACTTATCCAAATCATTGAATTCAGGTGTTCCAATCACTTCCATGACCACAGGTGTATGAAACCAAGCATCTAGGCAGACTGCTTCTGCAAACATTTGTGAAAGAATGGGTCGCTCTCAGGAGCTCAGTGAATTCCAGAGTGGTACCGTGATAGGATCCCGCCTGTGTAACAAATCCAGTTGTGGAATTTCCTCGCTACTAAATATTCCACAGTTGACTGTTAGTGGTATTATAGCAAAGTGAAAGTGATTGGGAATGGCAGCATCTCAACCACAAAGTGGTAGGCCACGTAAAATGACCGGGGTCAGTGGATGCTGAGGCGCGTAGTGTGCGGAGGTCACCAACTTTCTGCAGAGTCATAGAGAGCTTCTTGGAATGGGTTTTCATGGTCGAGCAGCTGCATCCAAGCCTTACATCACCAAATGCAATGCAAAGCGTCGGATGCAGTGGTGTAAATCACGCTGCCGCTGGACTCTAGAGCTGTGGAGACGCGTTCTCTGGAGTGACAAATCACTCTTCTCTGTCTGGCAATCTGATGGAAGAGTCTGGGTTTGGCGGTTGCCAGGAGAACGGTACTTGACTGACTGCATTGTGCCAAGTGTAAAGTTTGGTGGTGGTGGGGGGGGGTGTTATGGTGTGGGGTTGTTTTTCAGGAGGTGGGCTCGGCCCCTTAGTTCCAGTGAAAGGAACTCTTAATTCTTCAGCATACAAAGACATT
>JAVDPK010001340.1:73635-117571 GCA_034780415.1 Cichlasoma orientale | reverse complement strand
AGATAGATAGATAGATAGATAGATAGATAGATAGATAGATAGATAGATAGATAGATAGATAGATAGATAGATAAGATGAAGACACGCGCAATCCAAAAAAAGGGAAAAGCCGGGTGTCAGGCCAACAAACAAGCAAAAGGAAAAAGAAGTCCGCACACCAGCATAAGCCCCTGAGTAATAATTTAATATTATATGGTTTTGTAATTTAATTTATTACAAAACCATAATTCCTCAGACTTGTCTGAGGAAGGGTGGTTGTGGCCCGAAACGTTATTCACATTATGGTTTTGTATTAAATTATTACTCAGGAGCTTATGCTGGTGTGCTGACTTGTTTTTCCTTTTGGTGAAGAAGATAGCTCTTTTGGTCACTAACCACTCTGAGTGGTTCTCAAAGACTGTAATACAAACCAGATTTTAAAGTCATCACAAAAACCCTAAGGCGAATTCCAAGTGGCACACCAGTGTGTGTTAAAACAGATATAAAATTATTTGAAAAATAAGGAGCTTAGAGTCTAATCGTCACACTGGAAAATGACAGACATGGCTACTTTTTGCTGGCATATGCCAACTGCAGCCAATTGGTCAATTTCCAAAACTGAACAAAGTGAACAGAATGGCAACAATTTAGCACATGGCTGCCTCGTTAAGCCACAGCATTTTTTTTCCCAAGGGTTTTACTCCTGCTGCGTTAAATAAAAAAAAGAAGGAAGCTGGATGAAAATTCAGATTGCACTAACTTTATTTCTTCTTCTTTCTGAGTGGAAGACGTACCAAACCACTTGGATCATAAAAAGTTTTTTTTTTTTTTAACTACTTTATCCTACAAATGTAGTGAGGAGATAAGCAAACAAAATACTAGAGCTAAATGTTGTTTAATTCTAGTATATTTTGAAAATTTTACCATTTTGAAAATTCAAGTGGCTAATGGAAACTTTCAAATTAAAGGCTCCAGAGAGACCAACCCATAAATCTTTACGCTTGTATCCGCTTTAATCTCCAGAACAAGAGAAATTTAAATTCCTCTAGTTGTCACCTGACCGTGACGTCATGTCGTCGATTTCGAACGTGCGCCGAAGACAGGAAGTCGAATTATCAGCTGATCCTGCTGGCTGTTGTTGATGCCTGAAGTTGCCGTTCTTTGGACGCCGCGTCGCTCTTATCAGCTCGTGACATTGAAGACGCGTTAAAGCCGAGAAAGGGACACGGTGGGCAATTACCGGCCCGACGAGCTTATGAGTGACACGGGAAGCGTCTCCTCGCGAGTACGTGGGAATTTGCGCACGAGCGACAGAAGAGCTAGCTCTCGAGCTTGAAGCTTCGCTGAAACGAAGAAAGAAAAACAGCAGAGACAGCCGACGGCTCGGCGTGCTTTCTTTGTTTATGTCGTGCCAGTTTGAACCGTGATATTAATTAGTTTTGTCTTGAATTTTAATTATTTTTTTCTTCATATGCGTTATTTATATTTATACTTCATTACCAGTAAGCGAACGGGGCAGCTAGCTCGTCCGCTAATGTTAGCCCATAGCGCAAAGAAAAAACAGTCTTGTTGACAAGATTTGATGCTTTCGTAACGCCTAGCTGTGACAGATAATAAACATAACGGGCGGAAACAGCTGAGTTTGAAAGTTATTTTTGTGCCTCTGTATTTGTTTTTGGGTTTTTGTTGTTTTTTTTACCTGTCTGCCACTGGCTCGAGTGCTCTGTCAGAAACATCACCGCAGAAGTTGATGCTTAGTTATTGAATTGATGCCTGTTGGGCAAGTTTCTGATTGACCTCAGTGGATTAATTTTTTAATCCTCATTGATTTTTTTTTTTTTTAAACCAGACAAACAAGCAGACAGCCCGTTGATAGCTGGCCTTGTGTGTTTTTTAGGCTTGCTGAACATTGCGTAATTTGCATATATTTGAGCTGCCAGCCAATGTTGGGCAACTTATTAAACTGTAATTTAAAACTTGCGCGTCTGACTAAGTTTTAGGTAAGTTTGCGTTTCGTATGTCATTTTAAGACTAGTTTAATTCTTCTTCTTTGGTACAGTTTTAATGTCAAGGACGTATGACATGAGATAAAAAGAATAGTTTTACTGTAACGCGCAGACTGAGTAGCTGTTCTATTACTCATGAATTTAGTAGCTTTGGAGAAATAATTATATAGTTATGATTTAAAGTAGCCATCTGAAAATCCTGTGGGACAGTGCTGTGATCAGCAGAGAGAGAGAGAGCGGGTCCCTCAGAGGATCCCATTGTGTCTTGAGGTGAGGTGAGCTGCCCCCCACTACTTGCCAATGCTGGATCTGGAGGTGGTGCCTGAGAGATCACTAGGAAATGAGCAATGGGAATTCGCCTTAGGTGAGTATGCAGCATCTTGCATAAATGGAAAGAAATAACACTGCATATCATTAATAAATTTTAAAAGACTAATTTTAACTTCCTTGAATATTTATCTCTAAGACTCAACTAGAAACTGTGTTGCTTCCCTTTACTGTTCGTATGTTTTCAGGGATGCCATTTTCCCAGGCCATCTCTATCCTTCAGAAACACTGCCGCATCATCAAAAATGTCCAGGTGCTATACAGTGAACAAGTAAGATTGCCATTTGTTTTTAAATACAAACTTCTGCACACTCACAATCCACAAACAGTTGATGATAAATAAGAATTCCATAACAAACTGGTTAAGATGATGTAGAAAGAGTCTTGTCATTAGCTACTTAGCCCACCAGAGAGTGCTGAAAAGTTCATTTTTCAACCATAAAATTTCTATCTACATGTGTCTTGGTCACAATAGTATGGAAGCTTGTTTCCACCACTGAAGACTTTTTTTCTTTTTCTTTTTTCCATCTGCAAATCAAAAATTTGAGTTGTATCTTGAATTTTTTTACTTAATAACTCAAAATTTTGAGATCCATAACCTGAGACTTTGTGATAACCCAAAATTTTGGGATAATAACTCACTAACTTCGACTTAGCTGTGCCTGACTTTTTTTTTTGCTTTTGTTTTTTCTCCTCCAGTGCTGGTAACAGCCTTCCGTACAGTAGGGTTCATCCTAGTATGTGTGAGTGTAAAAAAAAAAATAATCTTACTGTTTTTTTGTCAGTCCGTCTGCACAAACCCAGTATTAGTCAGCCTGTATTTAAATTATTTTACCAGGTCAAATTTGCCATAAAAAACATACATCAAAATAATTTCTGAGAGGCTCAGATTTAAAATTAATTCAAGGTCTGTTGACGGCACCTCACCCTGCTTCTTTGTTATTTTTATTTGTTTATTTTTTTGACTGTCTCGCTCTGCAGACGCCACTCAGCCATGACCTCATACTGAACTTGACTCAGGATGGGATTAAACTGCTGTTTGATGCCACAAATCAGAGACTCAAGGTAAAAATTAAAGATAATTAGCAGAACTACTACAGTCTCGTGGCCTTAAAAACTCTTGCCATTTTTATGCTGATGTTTCTCACTTTCTGTGTGATAGGTGATTGAAGTGTATGACCTGAGCAAAGTAAAGTTGAAATACTGGTAAGTAAAAACTTAAATACACTAAAGGATACAAAGCTATTAAATAGCAGCTGATGTAGCCACTTTGAGAGTCAGATAGATAGATAGATAGATAGATACTTTATTGGATCCCACAAGGGAAATTATACAGCAGCAAGAAAATAGTACAGTCTACAATAAATCGACAACAAAGGGAGAGTAGAAGTGCCACAGGCATTTAATTAAAAACTATACATATACAACGTGATAAAAATAAAATATAAAAATCTAGGTAAAGAAGAGTAATGGCAAGACTGACATTGTGCAGGAGAGTAGTGCAAGTTGTGTTAATAAATAATATGTACACTCAAAATATGTACACTAGGAATCTGAAAGACAGCTGCAAGAAGATTTAATACAGAAATGTGTGTGGGATCATATGTCCTGACAGATGTGTTCACCTGGCACAGAATGAAGAGTTAATATAGAGTTTTATAGAGAATTGTAAGAATGATTTCTTGAAGCGTTCTTTATGGCAGCGAGGGTGAATCAGTCTGAGGGAGAAGGAGCTCTTCTGCCTCAGTAATGTGGAGTGGAGTGGGTGAGAGAGCAGTTTGTTCAGTGACCTCCTGTCCCTCACTGAATCAAACGCCTTCAAAGGGCATAAATACTGGATGTTAAACAGCCGTTGTACAGTATACCTAGTTCATTTTATGTTACCTTGAAGCCCACTTTCAACTTCATAGCTAGTCAGAGGTAGGTTTACAGCCTACTAATTGAGTCTGCCTACATTAATGTGTTTATTTGACGTCACCTTTGGATGAGTGGAATCCATTTCCCATCATTGCCATTAACTCTGGAAATAATGCAGCACAGCCTCTTTGAATATTAATAGATTTAACACTGACACTCTGTATGTATGGATTGTGTTTCAGTGGAGTCCATTTCAACTCTCAGGCCATTGCCCCCACAATAGAGCAGATAGACCAGTCATTTGGAGCTACGCACCCCGGAGGTACTTTACAAAGCAAAAATGCACTTTATTATGTTTACACTCATAACTAAATCAACATTTTGGTGTTACCCTTTATAAAATTCCCTCCTCTTCACATTTCTCTATCCAGTTTACAATGCTGCAGAGCAGTTGTTCCATCTCAACTTTCGAGGATTGTCCTTCTCCTTTCAACTGGACTCATGGAATGAAGCTCCAAAATATGAGGTGAGCGCATTTTAGGCCAGTTACTTGTCAGCCATTTAAAGAGTGCTCACTTCTTCCAGTCCCAGGGAAACCAGGCCAGCCTTGTGATTTGAGTGATTACCAGTCATTTAGACACTCAGAGGTCAAGCCCTGTGTTTGCCTTGCCTTGTCACAAATGTGTATGAAGCCAAATAGTGTCTTTTCTTCTTTGTAAGCTCAGTGTTTTCAAGTAAGGCTGACAGTGTTTTTATCTTGTCTGTATTTTGTTATGAAGCTTGCAGTACGTGATGATAAATTTAATGTATTTTCTAAATTCTTGTAATTTCAGTCAGGTAAATTTATTCTCTTGCAGATTAATGACTTGACTACTATAGTTTTTTTGTTTTGTTTTTTGTAATGATTGGGTGCACTGTGTAGCTTTTTATTTTATTTTATTATTTTTTTAAACCAAAATCAAATGTCGTCCCGTGGGAGGGACTCCTGCAGTAGTAGACACACAAAAATACATCTGAACTGCTGAGTCACAGTGAATCTTGATTTGATGTTGGACCTGTCAGATTAAACCTTGCTATCTGATGAAGTTCCAAGATTAATTAAAGTACAGTGTCACAAATCACTGAAAACACTTGAGTTTTTTCTTATTTTGAAAGCAGTGTTTAGGCCAGTCAGTGCTTTATGGGACATTTCACTCCCTTATCATGTGTTGTCACTCCTCTGTACTTGTTATAGCTCTCTGTTTGTTTGTTTTTTTAGTCATCTTAATATGTTTATTCATGTGGATACAGAAACCTTCAGTATCTGTCAGTCCTTTACTACTTCCAGCTGTTTTGCCTTGGCAGCCTAACTTTGCCATGGGTTTGGCCTCCCTGCAGATTCCACATGGGGCAATGGTCAAGAGGATGCACATCTACACTGGAAACAACCTGCAGGAAACAAGGTATATTATAATGGCAGTGCTGCCAGATGGCCAAAGGAAACATAATTGCTTTAGGTCCTTATTTTGCATATTGGTGTTAGTTTGTAGAGTTTCAACTTCTTAAAATTTTGAAAAACAGTCACATATGGAGAACAAAGACAGGAACAAAAAATGAAAAAAAATCCACTTATTTCTCCGTCCTCAGAGCTCCTGCAATGCCATTGGCTTGTTTCCTTGGTAACATTTATGCAGAGTGTGTGGATGTCCTGAGAGATCGGGCTGGCCCTCTGGGGCTCAGACTCCGCCTTCTCACTGCAGGTAACATACACCTCTGTACCTGAAGTGTGTGTGTGTGTGTCTTGAAGACTGCAAGTAATTATTTGTGATCAGAAACCAGCATCTCAGGTGTTTTACAAACACATTCCTTTTATGTTTACAGTTTGATCAATTTTTTTGATAATGTTAATACTGCCAGCAGTTTTGAGCTAAGCAGGGTCTGAGTTTGTTGCTTTTAATGTGGAGTTTTAGTGATTTGTTTTTGTATTGACATTTGTGACTGCAGGTTGTGGTCTTGGTGTGATGGCTGATAGTAAAGTCAAGTCCCTAGAGAGGAGCATCTACTTTGGAGATTCCTGTCAGGATGTACTAGGAGCACTGGGCTCCCCACATAAAGTCTTCTACAAATCTGAGGACAAGGTAGGAACTCGGTTTCATTCCATGTTTACTTGTTGCTTTTGTTGTTATTATAATCTTGAGTAAGTGGTGTTTAGCCTATTAGATGTTATCCATTTACCTAATTTAATGTGCTCCCTTGTCAGCATTTTCAGCTTTTGACTGTATCTTGTCATATTCAGTGATTGTGTCAATTTGATTAAAGACAAAAAATATATATAATCATAAAAACCTTATTTTCCCAAATTCTTCTTTGGTTTAGATGAAGATCCACTCTCCATCACCACATAAGCAGGTTCCATCTAAATGTAACGACTACTTCTTCAACTATTTTACCCTTGGAGTGGTATGTAAGCTAAGCCATGCTTGTGTGTGTGTGTGTGTGTGTGTGTGTGTGTGTGTGTGTGTGTGTGTGTGTGTGTGTGTGTGTGTGTGTGTGTGTAAATCTTTAAATTTCTATTTGATGTTAATGCCTGTGGGGGTTTTTTGTTTTGTTTTGCACTTTCAATCCCTTTCTCTGACTCACGGGTATGTTTAGAGTTTTTGTTCCCTGTTAATGGGGAGTCTAGACAATTAGACTCACTTACAAATGTTAGAAATGTAGTTTAAAGGTGCTATATATGACATTCAGAGCCACTGGATGTTACACTGGCGCACCAGCATCTGCAACACCTCCCCCTCCTTTCACATTTTATTTACAACCGGATAATTTATGTGATGCACAGCCAACCAAAAATAAATAAATAAATCCAGCTGTAACCATTAGCCCATTCTAGCACTGTAAAATATGTTTAATGGCCGGGATATGCTGTGAGTCAACTCATGTTGGCCCACCATCAATAAGTCTCTACTACAGTTTCGCTGCTTGCCTGCGCTGTCATTACACTCTAACCGGTTTTAGACATGAACTCCAAGCAGGTGAGGACATTGTCCAAAGTTACCATTCTCACACAGCTTCTGACCACACTGTGATGCCTGAGTACTGACTCCCACTTGCTTGCTGTGAATTCATGGGACATTTACCTGCACTGTTCTAAAGCAGTTTGTTTCTACAATCGGTCTCACATTGAGCGAGATGCAGGTTAAAACCTTGATAGGTAGTCAGTCTAAGACAGGTCCATTCAGGGAGACGACTAGGTCCACAGTAAATGTCTTTGGACTGTGCACCTAGAGAAAACTGACATGTGCAGTTAGAATTTTATTTATTTATTTTTTTTTTTGCATTTTACAAAAGGCCCCATAGCGGTTTTGAACCTAGAACCATCTTGTTGTGATGCAAACCCTGTCCCCTGCACAGATCCATCATATCAGTGCATGCGGTGGTGCAGTTCTGCTTTAATCATTTCATTTACTCACTCAGTGTTTGCAATAGATAGGCATGTAATAGGCTAATATATGATAAAATAATGCTAAAGTAATTTTGATGACTGTATCCTTATTTTTCAGGATATCCTGTTTGACTCAACAACCCACTTGGTTAAGAAGTTTGTCCTCCATACCAACTTCCCTGGACATTACAACTTTAATATGTAATTATCTTTCTTTATCTAGTCAAGTCTTTTCTGTATGCTGATACTTATTTTTGTTCCCTTTACCTAGTTCCTTTTCTTTGTTATCCATTTTTGCTCCTGTTTGAACTTATTTTCCATCCTTTTTCCTTCCTCATAGATATCATCGATGTGACTTTAAGATTCCACTAGTCATCAAAAAAGGTAAATGTTATTTAGTTATCACAAATACATCAATATTAATACTTACTGATTTTTTTTTTTTTTTAAATATAAATCTTCCTTTGATCTAATGTCTATTCATTTGTTTTTGACTTGTCACTTTAGAAGGAGCTGATTCTCAGACTGAGGACTGCATCTTAACTACTTACAGCAAGGTCAGTTATGGAAAGAATTTATAGAACTGTTAGATTTAGCCACAAGGTGGTGCTGTGGTAGGGCAGTAGAAATCTGACATGACTTTTGTTAAGTTTGATGTTCTAATTTATGATTCTGCACATTTTGGGGATTACTGGATTGTGACTTTGGATCACTGAAGCTCCCCTAGACCTAAAAATGACAGATGACAGTTCATAAGATGCTTTCTGTTGCACCACAGACTAAATAACAAAACAGTCCTATGATATCATTCATATCCACTGAAAAATGTTCTAAACTTTGTCTCAGTATTCCTCAAAATATTTACAGTTGTCCAAGTGCATCTCGTCACTGGAAATAGCAGCAGTGTTTTGTTTTTGTTTTTTACATTTGTTTAACCCTGTCATCTTGAACCTCGTGCAGCCCTTCTGTTTCTTATCACCTTTATACAGTCAAGTGAAATATGCTCCTTTGAGTTGTCTGTTAATCTTTTGATTCTTCCTCAGTGGGATCAAATCCAAGAACTGCTTGGTCATCCAGTGGAAAAACCTGTAGTACTACACAGGTAACCGACATACACAAATGATTTTGTATATACAGGGAAAAGTCAGTATGGGCAACATTATCATACGTTTGTGTTTGACAGGTCCTCATCGGCCAATAACACCAATCCTTTCGGCTCTACTTTCTGCTTTGGACTGCAGAGGATGATCTTTGAGGTCAGCAGGTTTTATGTTTTGGCAGCTTTAGCTGGGATTAGAGCGAATATATAAATATATATGAACAAACATATGTGAACAAAGTGTATATCAGTAGTCCTGAGTGTCTGTTTTCCTCCTCCCCAGGTGATGCAGAATAACCACATAGCATCAGTAACCCTCTATGGTGCTCCACGCACCTCCGGTCAAGCTCGGCCTGAGTCCAGCAGTAGTTCCCACTAAACAAGTAACCACAACCACATCCCGTTTTGGCCTGTCCTGAATCCAGTACTTTTACAGACTGACTTTCTAATCCAGAGCCAGATTCTTAACCAAGCAGACCTAACCGAACAAAGTTACTCTTTCCCAGTTACGATGCTACACTTTGAACAGAGAAACAACTCAAATCAGACGTGACATAAACCAACTCTTCCTGTTGGATACTAAGACTCATTCTTCCAATCGGGCACACCCAGCTAGCACAGTAAACCCAACTCAGACTATCCCAGGACACCCAAGATCTAGTCACATTGTCTCAGTGCTGGAGCATCGAGCGTTTCATCTTGGTTAGTCCAACGTTCCCAGTGGTGCTGCAAGCTTACACAGTAAAAAAATCTGCATTGTGGTAGAGCTCAGCTGTTTCCTTTTTCCATCCTTTAACTGCTTTCACCCAGGACCACAGACAAAAAAAGCTTGTCCAGGCTGGAAGCTGGCACCAGTTTATTCATCAGCAGCCTGTGTGTGACAATAGCCCCCACACCACTGTGGTGGTGAGACAGTTCACATTTGAATTCATCTGCTGCAAATCTCAAGTTGTTTTAACATCAGCGTAAATAATATTGCAGCTGGAAACTGCTGTGGCCCGAATCATGAAGCAAACTGTATTCACATCAAACAACAACACTGCCAGCAAACCAGTACCGTCAGTCTTCCTGCCTCAGCTTCAGAACCAGACCCAAAACTTGGATGCATCCAGACTACAAAAACCAAACCAGTTCAATCCAACCAAGAGCCATCAGAGCCAAAACGCAGTGAAAGCTGCAGAGGACTTTAACCAAAAACGGAGGAAAAATATGAGAATCCCAATTTTGGCATAGAAGAAAAGAACCGCTCACACTCAGGGTTTGTTTGGAGATGTGCTCCTGAACATAACCCTCTTGATGACCCGCCCCACTGAACCAGATGTGAAGCCTTTTGAAACAGAACTGTTCAAATACCCCCCCTTTTCTTATTCTTCCTTCAACTTTGTTCAGTGGTGCCCACCGACACACACACACAAACACACATATAAGCACACTTAACCGCAGAAAACACTCTGGAAGCTCGGCTGCTGTTACATGCAGCTCTGGGCATTGGCATGTCCGTCCCCCTGCTTACACACACACACACACACACTGATGGAAATGAGCATCTGCATGTGCAGGGATGCTGATTTATTTTATTTTTTAAAAATGGCATTTCAACTGATAATTTAAGCTTGCACAAACACACACAGAGCATTTCAGTCCTTTCACTACTAAGCTTATGTATTTCTAATACATGAAAGCTGGTTTATCATTTTATCCTTTTAAGCGTGAAACAGACCGACATGCAGGCATGACACAAGAATTTGCATGGACTTTGCGGACTTTTTTCAACAAGAGGAGACTTACTACAAGCACAAACTGACAGCTTGTTCTGTTTGTTGATTGATTATATCTTCTTGCATGTTGTGAGGGGTGTAGACTTGGGACATAGTTTGTTCATTTTCCCTTGGCCGCCCTTTTCACTCATTCACACCATGACCATTTTCATTGTGTACTGTTTTTTTTTTTTTTTTAATCCATTTTTGCATTTGCACTAATACACACCTTTTTACTTGACTGTTTGATTGTGCCCTATCCTCAGAGGTGGGTTTTTTGCAGACATTTAATGAGATAGGGGTGTGTGCGCGTGTGCGTGTATGCGTATGTTTGGACAGAAGAGGCCCTTAAGTGGCGCACGGTGTTTGCAGTTATGTCTTCTTTGTTGCTCTTTTTTCCATCTTCCCTCTGCACTTCCTACATGTGATCGACGCATTGCAATTCACCCCCTGCAAAATCTTCATCTATTTCTTTGTTGCATTGCCAAATGCTGTAGCCAAAGACGTTTCAGGATGTTTTCATGTGATCCGCTGACATTATCACTGTGTTATCGCTCGTCTAAGAGAGAGTCAGGTGATGGCTGTCGGTGTTCTTTTTCGTCTTCTTTCTAACTTGCACATGGTAGTCGTTGCTGTAGTAAAGCCTCTAAATTCAGCTCCCGGTTTCTGAAACAGCTGACAGTAATTACACAACATGAATAGCTGACTCTGAAACATCTGTTGTCTGGATTTGGTTACACAAATTTGCAGTAGTATGAGTATCTTGTCTAAGTGTTGGAGTGGCTGTTGTCGTCACTGAGCTGCAATTTAAAGAGTTTCCATTAATTCTCTGCTGATTTAGTTCATGTAAATAGGCCTGTCACGATAACAAATTTTGCTAATCGATTAATTGATTTATTGTTTATCGCGACAGGCCTACATGTAAACCCATTTTGGAAATGTGGAAAGAAAAAGTCATTCCTTCATCATTTGACGTAGTTTTGCATCTTCCTCCCAATTTATACATTTATATTATTTTTAATTCCAAGCTAAATTGATAAACTGTGTATTAATTTTGATACACTTCCTCTTTTTTATTGTTCTTCAGTAAAAATGAAAATTTGTTTTATTTTCTCACTGTTGCTGAATTTGTGATTGCTGACTAAATTGGTTATTAACCCAATATGTTAGCCTGTGATCAGCACAATCCAACAAGGACAAACATACTAACTGTACTTTAATTAGCAAAAAAAAAAAATACCAATACTGAAATGTTTTCAGTATAACATTAGAAGGAAACTAATTGATTTTAAGTGTCTATAGTTCAGATTCCTTATGATTCCTAAGCAGTTACAATTTTTATGTATTCGGACCCTTATGCTTAATGTTGATGTATGAATTCTGTATATAAATGTGTGCTCTTATTCTGCTGTCCTCTTATTTACAGTGTTAGTGGCTTGGCACCTCAATTCCTCGTTGATAATTTTTAGATTTATGCTCAGGAGGAGTCATCTGCTCACAGCTCACTCATTGTTATTTTTTTATTTTATTTTTTTTATTCCAGACCGCTCAGTATTGAAATCTTTGCACGTGCAATGCTAACACTGCAAGTATACTGACATGTCGGAAGTTAGTAGATAGAGAATTTTTTGTTTTGTTTTTAAATAAATACAGTGGACAAAAATGGATTTTGAGTCTAGCTTTGGTGTCTTGCTAGATTTAACATCTGCTTGTTTACAAAAGTGAAATATCGCTTTGGCTACAGCTTTCTTAGCATGGCGTTCCACTACTTGGTTCCTAAACGGGGACACCAAAAGCCATGATGATATTTTAAGATTTAAATCCAAAAAACATACCTGTTTTCTTGTTGAACTCCCAGGTCTCAGATGTTTAAGAGCGATGGCTATCTGGTTTGTCTCTGATGAACTTGGAAACACTGTTCCCTGCTCTTTTCTGGTTTATCCACAACTTCAGTCAAATAGGGGAAAAGATGTAACTCTTGTGAATGCTACATAACATTTACTACCACTTGCTTTTGTGTAAGCAAATATGGAAAAAAGATACACAAAACTGTTGAATATTGTGCCTCATCTCCCACCGAGCCTGTCTTCGACTTCTTTCTCTATCGACCCTGTAAAAAAGAATCTCCTTGTACATAAAATTGAATGCATTTGAGCTGCATCATTGTACAGTATGTCTGTGTGTCACTGAGCTCCAGCAACAAGGTAACATGGTATTATGGCCGACTCATTTTACATTTACCTGCAGAGTTTGGCAGGTTGGGTTGGGTTTCCCAGAATGAGAGATGTTTTAGGTTTGGGGGGGGGGGGGGCTTTTTTTTTTTTTTTTTTTTTTTTATTGGGCTGCCAGAGAGCCGTCTGATCCCTGGGCCCTGGCTGTATATTGGCAGCTGTTAAATGATGAGCACAGGGAGAGCTGTGCAGTTAAAGCAAATGGCCAAAGACTGACACCTGGGAGGTATCCGAGCACTGCTGAAGGTGATCCGGGAGTAGATGGGGATTCATTGCAGACAGGAGGGATCACCTCTTCAAAAAGCACATCTCTGATCAGTCATTTTTGCAATGTGAGACTCTATAAGCTCTATTAAAAAAAAAAAAAAAGCTTTATTCATATAGTATATTTGGGCCTTGGCAGCCTCTATCAGGCTCCTCCAGACAGCCTCCCTGATTTGTCATCCAGCTTAAATCTCCCCTGGGCTGGCTCTTACATAAGCTCCCTGTCATGCCTCTATACCTCTGGCTTTTGTCGCCTGGCCCCGTACTGAGGCCTTTAGCAGTCACACCTGTCACCTTCAGAACCACTGCGTAATGGGATTGACACGAGCGCTGCTGAAATGTACACCTCCGCTCTGAGACTGACATGCTCTCCGCTGCTAAAGCTGAAGTGATCTGAAGCGAATTTAGCTCTTCATTTCTCGTGACATGTTGCTGACAAACACCCAGAAACTCGCGTGACCCCTCTGCCCACTGGAGTATCACCATGCAGGCTCAAGAGAAGCCGGCTAAGAAGTGCTGAGAAGTGTGGAGAGCAACACTGAATTTGTGATTCAGTGACAACAACTGCGTTCACATAAGGAGATTTAAAAAAAAAAAAAAAAAAAAAAGTAGAGAGGGGAGCCCTGCATCAGGGCATTTAACATAAGTAAATGATCAGACTGCGACCTCTAAGTGCATCATTAAAAGCTGAATGTCATCCCTCTTTTACTCCACATCGACCCTCCACAAGGGCCTTAAACAAGCTGGTCAATACTTTCACAGGGGAGACTTTTTTTTTCTTGCACCTCTTTATGCACACTTAGCTGACGATTCTGCTGTCCCATAAACCCATTTCTGTGTTCCACTCCTCGCCTGTAAAAGTCACTCATATATTACACGCGGTTTTGTGCTCTAAGCTGTTATCCATACAGTCACACGTGGACAAAAGACTCCTTGGTGTGTGGGTGTAAAAGGGTTGAGCCTAGAGAAGGCATTGTATGCAGCACGCAGACGTGGGATTACAATTAGAAACCTGACTGGAAGTGATGCGTCTGTGCTAGAAATAAGATGTGAAACTCACTTCAATTCAAATTTTTGTGTGTTTGTGTGTGTTGGTGGAGGCAAGAGGGGAAACTGTGGTTGAATTTTTCTTCCCCTTCTATGCAAATGCCTGCACTTTTTTAGCATTTAATTTGCCTGCAGTGAGTGGCACATCGCAGGCGGAGACGGGCCTACGAGTAAAGACGCAGCAGTGGATTTTGCCTGTATGTGGAGGGATGGAGGACAGCTGGGTTGTTGTGCCAGGTCTTTATTCTCTGACCCCCTCCTGTCCCATTCAAGGCTGACTTGGGCCTTTGGTGCTAACTGGTTGTTAATTGCCTGGGCTTTCTCCACATTGCAGAAACTAGCTCCTTCAAGGGAAACCAGCTTAATGAGATTATCTATCAGGGGTTGTCTAGACACCTGAATACACATCCCCACCACCACCACCCCACCTTTGCAACCTTCACTACCTGCAGTCCTGGCAGGCTTCACAGAAAGCCCCCAGGTGAAAGTTACCTGCAGAAAGAGCGCATGTTATCATCACCATTATGAGTTTACACAAAGTTTCCCACCCACCATGTGATGGAGAAAGCCGAGAATAAAAGAAAGTGTAAAGGTGATCATGCAAAACCTTTTTTTTTTTAAATTATTTTATCAATTTCCAGATCAATTTGCCAGATTTATGCAATATAAATATGAGAAAAGCGCTGCTACTTTTCCAAAAAAAAAAAAAAAAGGGCCTCTCTGTATGCACACACAGGCTGCAGCGCATTATCCCATTTAAATACCCCTTCAATCGTATTTCTCTCAGATGTGCAAAATGAATTATGACTTTTTTTTTAACTACATTCCACAAACACACTAAATGGCATTTTCACGAGCGGCTGTGTGTGTGTGTGAGCGATATTTACACAGATTGTGGTGCCACTGAGATCTGTGCTCTGCAGCAGGAAAGTCCATCTCTATTTGTTTTAAAGTCTCTTAGCAGTTAATAAAGATGCATTTCCTCCACCCCCCCTCCTTCCTGTGGGGATGGTATCAAGGCTCTGTTAAGTCTCTTTGATTTCCAGCACCCTCCAATCACAGCAGGACACTGACTCATCATTGTGCCACTTCAAAAGAATGGCCCTCCTGGCCCCACCTACTCCAGGGATACCCTTAAAAGTCATGGTCATCCCATCCCGCAGGACTCAGCATCTCTGAAACATCTGCTGCAGCATTTTTTGTGACCTTCTGACTTCCTTGGATTTTTCTTTTCCATGTGAGGGAGGAGGCAGAGCAGAGCTGGAGACACACTTTGGATATCACAGACCTGGATTGCATTTTGTTTATTTATTTTTTAGCCTTTTGACTAAAAACCTCATCAAGTTTTTCCTGCGCTGCTGCTACCGAATCCAAAGGATGCAGTCCATCAGAGGTGAGTTGATGACTACGTCTTAATATTAGTGTTGTCTGTGTGAGCTCATGTGCGTGATGCGTCTCTTGTTATGCCGGTTTTTCCAGTAAAACGTGCTTATGAGGATTCTTGTTTTCTTCTAGACTTGAAGTCCAACTTCAGTGGCCCTCCTCCAGCCTCCATGACTGCCGGCCCTGACGCCTATATCCAGGGTAATATCAGGATGACTCTGGAGGACGCTGAACTGTGGAAAACCTTCCATGAAATAGGGACAGAGATGATCATCACTAAACCGGGCAGGTAGGGCAAAAGAAAAATAAGATCAAATGCAAAATGCTCCGACCTTGCTTGCTCCCCTTACATTACTCATTCTTTCTCTCTCGTGTGTACCAGGAGAATGTTTCCACACTGCAAAGTGAATCTATCCGGTCTTATTCCATGTGCCAAGTACGTATTACTGGTTGACATGGTCCCTGAGGATGGTTTCAGGTATAAGGTAAGACAGCGGTGGTTTCTTTCTTTGTGTATTAATGATTCATGCTTATCAGACTTCACTCAATGAGAAAATTCACTTCCCACGGACTCACCAGAGTCACAGGTTTGGCTGTAGATATCCCAAATTGGTAGCCAGTATTCCGAGACAAGACATCCCCTGTTTATCACCCCCCTTCTCTCCTAACATTGTACATCAAAGGCTGTTATCTCTTCCTGTTTTTCTATCCCCTGCTGAGAGCCCACTGTACTACCCCCTATCTCAGTGGGTGGTACGGGCCAGCCATCACTCTCCACTCTATCATGGAAAAGGAAGGATTTGAAGATTCTTCATTTACTCGCCTTTCCCAAGTTGACTAACTATGTGTCTCCTTCCTACAGTGGAATAAAGAGAAATGGGAGGTGGCAGGAAAAGCGGAGCCTCAGCCTCCCTGCAGAACCTACGTCCACCCAGACTCTCCAGCCCCGGGGAGTCACTGGATGAAGCAGTCTGTCTCCTTCCTCAAGCTCAAGCTCACCAATAACACACTTGACCAGCACGGCCATGTAAGTAAAAGTATTCAGTCTGAGGAGGAGCTGGATTTCCCACAAACATCATCAGCAACACTTATTTTATTAATTGTTAGAGTTGATGTCCTTTGGCCGAATGTTCTGACACTGGGTGCTTGTAAAACACCGCCTCCCTATCTGCAGATCATTTTGCACTCCATGCATCGCTACCACCCGCGCTTCCACGTTGTCCAAGCAGACGACCTGTTCAGCGTCCGCTGGAGCGTTTTCCAGACTTTCACCTTCCCGGAGACTTCCTTCACTGCAGTCACTGCCTACCAGAACACCAAGGTCAGTTTCTAGCACTGCGGCTTCACTCTCTGCTGAGAGAGAAATTCAAGGTTTAAACTGGACTTCATGTCGTCCCATCCTGCAGATTACAAAGCTGAAGATCGATCACAATCCATTTGCAAAGGGCTTCCGGGATGAAGGCACTAATAAGAAAAGGTGGGTCAAAAAGCTCCAGCTTAGTTTGCCTCATTTTACTGTTTGTTGCGTTGTAGCTTTCAGTGACGCTGATTTACCTCTGCAGGCGCGCCAACAAGAATCCGTCCTGCCTTGAGAAAAGAACCAAAGCATTAGACATTGTTGACCCTGAAGAGGACAGCCCACCAGGTACTGCCTTCAGAGTCGTCCGCATGTTGATGGCTTTTCTGTTTGTTCTTGCACTCACCTGTCGATTTGTGGCTTCGCAGATTTCTGCCAATCTTCATATGATGGTTTTGATAGAGAGGAAGGAGAGCATCCCAAAATGAAAGAAGAGGATGGCATCAAAGAGGAGAGTTACTCTCCTTGGGGTGCTGAGAGAGAGCACAGAGTGAGGACCGACTCTCCTGCTGGTGCAGACACAAGAGATCTCTACAGCGCAGAGCAGCTCGTTCCCACTCCAGCTTCCTACCAGTCGTACAGGTGAACAGTGGTGATGGAAGAGATAAGATTATATGTATGTTGTTTTGATGAATATCAACAAACTTTCTTTTTTGCTTTCCAGGTTCCACGAGTATGGAAAGTCCCCGTCCCCCTCCTCCAGCATTGGCAGCAGCAACAGTGGATCCGGGCGCAGCAGCTTTGAGTCCAGGGTCCCCGATGTTGCCACGGTCCCCGATCATGACTCTTCAAAGCCCCGCGAGGTTGGTCCTTCCAGCTGCGGCCCCCAGCACCTCCCTGGCCCCCAGGACTACACAGGGGTGCTCAACATGTCCATGGCCCAAGCCGGCAAGCCGGGGGTTATCGGTCACCACATCTACAGCCCCTACAGCACCGAGCAACACCTGGGCCAGTGGAGCGGCCCCGCTCCTTCCCAGTATCCCCCTCCTCACCATCTGACCACTGACTACGCCGCGCAAGCTGTGCATCACAGTTATCACCATGGTAACGTGGCTGAGTGGAGCCAGTACCCGCTGTTCTCTTATTCGTGCTGGTGAAGGGATCTTCAGTGTTAACTGAGAGTTACTTTGCTGCTGCTGCACCATCTTCACAGAACGCTGATCCCAGCGCTCACAGCCGTGAGAATGCATGTCTAAATGAGGCTGAGGGCCTCAATGAAAAACTGAAAGGAGAAAATTAGCACAAGGAGCCGGCGTCTCTGTCTTCTGCCCCGACTGGCAGGATTCAGACGCCCATTTTATGCTGAGTGCAA
Organism: Cichlasoma orientale; assembly: GCA_034780415.1. Lineage (NCBI taxonomy): Eukaryota > Metazoa > Chordata > Actinopteri > Cichliformes > Cichlidae > Cichlasoma > Cichlasoma orientale. The sequence goes on along the minus strand of JAVDPK010001340.1, from coordinate 99,531 downwards.
CTCAAGTTTGCTGTCTGATCATTTAAAAAACAAAAACAAAAAAAGCAACTATTTATTTTGTATTTCATCTCTTTCCCAGTGTAAATAACATTTTTTGTAAAAAGTAATAATAATAATAATGAGAGATAAATCATAGGTGTGCAATCAATGTCTGTCTTCAAACTGTGATATGAACTAAAAAATAAAAAAAAATAAAACTTGAAAGTGTCTTGACTTGATGTCTTGTGTGTGAATACGACTTTATTTTAGATTGATGTCTATTAACTCATAAGACTTACAAAAAGGGACCAATACAAGATATAAAAAAAAATAAAAATTTGGCCTAAATTTTGCTTACATTCAAACAAACTGAGAGAACGAAGGTCGCAGGCTCTCTGATTCCCACCCAGTCCTTTTTATTTACCTGTGACCATTTAATAATTTGTTATGCCAGCATCAGAGTTCCAAACAGTCTGCCTGTGACTTTGATTTTCATCCAGTCGATGTTCACGCATGCAGCGAATTTCCTGAATGAATGGCTAGTTTGTAAATGTGTCTGAACTCTTTGGCCTTCTCCCAGTGGGTGCACATCTGCATGCTTTGTACCTGACCACCCCTGATAAGCAGCGCAGCCTTTGGTGGTGTTTGTTAGTATTTCCTCTTTGTTGATCTAATGAGGCAATACTCTGTAGTTTCGACAGGCACAGCATGCATTAAAGACACTGTATTACTGTGACTCCGGGTCACCTGCTGTGGTTTACCCACCGGCATATAAAGCATCGCATGGCCCTCGTTCTCCATGTCAATGAGCCTTAAAAAGCATGAAAATGGGGGGCTGTTGGCTGCTTTTCACAACTGAAAAACACAGTCTGGGCCCACTGCCTCCACCCTAAGGGGATATGAGCTGCTAATGACTTTCGTAAAATCCAAGGGGGGTAAGAGGAAGAGGTGGAGGTGGTGGTGGTGGTGGGGTGTTGGTGGGGTTATCTTTCAGGAACAACACCGAGTCTAGTGTGTATTTTATTCAGTGCAATTCATTATCCGAGAGCTTCCCTGAACCAGCGTGTCCGCCCACAGACTTCTGCTGCACACAGTTCATTTGCCCATTTTAATGAGGGTGAGAAGAGGCTGATCTGCTCTGCCCGGTGAGCAGGTCAGAGTGAGGGAGCTCAAATTCAGAGATATTGTGAGACTGCATCTCCCAGTTAGAAGCGTTTTAATTAACCTCTTCTAACCTGGATACAGCTGTATAGGAACCAGGCTGGATCCGTTTAAAAAAAAATGCCTTCGTCACCATTTTTCCACCACCGAAGAGGCCGCAGATTATTACAACAACACGTCTGTTGCGTTAATCTTGGTAGAGTTGCAGCTGAGTTTTCAGAACAGATTCAGTGTGACTCGTTGTTACAGGGCTGCGATTTACCTTCCAGTAAATAACAGACCATTATAGTATATAAAGGTAGCTGTCAGGTGGAGGTAAAAAACTTTCACATTTCAAATCTGTCTGACTTGGTAATAAAGATCAGGAGACTTCAAAGTGTGCGGTTCTTTCCCACACAGTTTTTCAGGTTTAAAGGGTTGATGTAATCCTTGGTTAGATAAGCATTTCCCCTCAGGATGTGTTTTGTGATCATTTTCAATTAAAGCACAAGCGCGATTTGTCTTCGTGCCATCTACCCCTGCATGAATCTGTATTTACAGACAACGAACACATTAAATATATTTATCAATGCAAAACGTTACCTTGCTTAAAAAAAAAAACGAGTGTATTTTATGTGACACAAAACGCACACTTCTTTGTAAGACTCTGAGCTTTAAAGCAAAGCACAGTGGTTAGTTACATACTGATACCAAACATGCTAAACGCTTTGTTTTAGGATTAAAATGTGCTATGATATAAAGACAAAGCCACCTCATGCCTCCCGGCCTCTGTGTGTGGTGACCAGTCTCCGCAGTAGTGGTCTAGGAGGGATGTTGTAACACAATGAAAAGCAATGTTTTTGCAGGCCAGATTTCCATCTACAGGTGACGTTCTTTGTTCTCTATTGATTTTCATTGACTTCCTCCTCTCCTGCAGAGCAGGAGAAAGTAAAGGATACAAGTAGGCAACTTGGCAAAATCCCCTCGACTCACACATGCTCAACTCCACTGGGTTTAATCTGCATAACTCTACATCACTGGCTAATGTGGGCCTTTTAATTGCCTTGATAATGGTCTGACAAAGAGCACCAGATCGACCTGCACTCAGATGTTTGTAACGGCCTCCGATGTGCTTAAGAGCGCGCCTGTATGCTTTAAGTGTCCCCGAGGTGGTAGTATAGCTTTAGAGCACAAAGACTGATGCATAAACACAACAGATCCTGGATGTCCAGCGCTGGTGTCAGCAGATCCTGCCAGACAACTTGCTGGGGGCTGGCACAATAGTGTGAAAGAGAGGGGGTGGGAGGGAGCACACACTTAGTGCTGGTGGGGGGTAACAGATGTAGATGAAACAGCCTCAGAGAGGAAAGCAGCAGTCAGCCTTCATAAAGCTGATGGAGCTCAGAGCCAAATGGAGAGGAACTAGTAGAGACTGGGTGGAATAAAAGGCAGGAGGCAGCAACCAATCAGCAGTTCAAACAAGGAGAGCTTACATTAGATTTATGAAATGGGGTTTAAATTAAACAAAAGGGCAGTGAAGACAAACCCCAGTCAGGGACTAAGATCACGTCAAAGCCGAAAGATCTGCGTATTGGTTAGCTGCTTGATCAGTTTCTGCTTCCTTCAACTTTTTCAGCAAATATTTACTTCTTGTTTTCTAAAAAGATCAAAAAATACTTGGATTTTTTTTTTAGAAATCTGTTTCATTTCCCATTGACTTGAAAAACTTTGTTCCTAAATTAATTCTCAAGCTCAGCGCTAACACGCAATCCAGTGGATCAATTCTAAGTCTCAGTTCGTTGGCCTATAAGTCCACTGTTTAAATATGAAACACCCACTATGTCTTTTTAACTGTATAATCCTTCCCCCTCTGCAACAGTCAGTCAGTCATGACAAAAGTTAGACATATTTTTTATATCAAATTTAAAAAGTAATCTCATGAGCCAGATATCATTTTTGCATGTCTGACAATATTTCCAATAAATCACACGGAAAATACGAGCATATTTAAAATCACACGGGCTCAAATGAAGCATTAATAGTGGCTGAGTTGTCTATTTGTGTGAAACAAGGTTTGAAATGAACTAAGGCAACACAAACACAAGCGCGGCGCAAAGGCTGACTCAGTGAACAAAAATACTCTGAAATAAATCTTCATAACACAGTTTAAACTGACACGATGATCAGTGAAAGGACTTAAAAACAAAATAAAATACAGTAAAGGTTAATGTTCGGATTTTGTTTACAAATGAATGGCAACTTCAGTCTGTAGCCCCAAACCTCATCATTCAGATACAGACATAAATAAATTAATTTTTTTCAAAACGGCATTTATGATATCAGAGGCACGATAACGAAGGCTGATCTCTGTTCAAACAGAACATAAAACAGGCTCAGAGTCAAACCAAGAAAAAAAGGCACAATGTTTAACAACCTAATGATTATTCAGAGGTTTGGATGTGATAATAGCTCCACTGAGGCAACGCTGAGCAGCTGTGTGAGGGCCGGAGACGTGAACTAAAATCTTGTTTGTGTATCGTTGAGAACTCACAATGCAGATAACAAGCTAAGGAACAATAAGAGCTGGCTCTGAAACGCAGAAGTCTAAACTGTGTGAAAAACCTTTGAAACAGTGATTCCCAAACATTTTTTTACACCCCCCCCCCCCCCCAGCTTCCACAGATAAAAACTCTGTCACATAAACACGTGCTTTTGTTGAAAACTCCTATAAAAGGTTTAACTGTAATTACTACAGAAATACAACTTCAGTGTGCGACATTATAGAAAATAGAAATAAGGAAGAAGTAACTTTGTAACCTGTTCAGCTTCATGCTGTCAGAAGAGCACACTGTGGTCCCTCAGTGGAGACTCAGATATGTCTGCTCATACTTTGATCTTTATTTTGGTACTTGCGGCTTTTGGTGTAGATTCATCATCTGGCTCTTATGTTTATCTGTCCACCAACGTCCACACTCTGCTCCTCCAGTAATAACTCTGGGCCCCACAGTCTTAAAGAATAAACCTATGTGCCTGTATTTACTCCAAAGTACAATGTTATTGCATAGCTATTAATCCTGAAAGCTTTATTTACTCTCTCTGATAAGCAATGCAGAAACAGCTACAGTTTTAAGGAAACAGCAACGTTAACATTTGTTCAGAAACAGATTCCCAAACGGGGTGAAAGTAAGTAAGAAGTAAGAAAAAGTGTGCTAAGGTCCTGAATGACACTTTGGTTCAGAGGCACTCCGAGCGGTCAACATGCATGCCACACGCCAAAAATTAAATGTACGTGAAACCCAACATGCTGAATTAAAAAAAAGAAAAATAAGAAGGTGCAAGACGGTCTTTGATGGTGATGGGCTCAGTTCAACACAGCTGCTTCAGTCCTCACTTGAGTCCTCTGAGCTGTCCATGTCCACATCTTCCCACGAGGCCTTGGTGCGTTGCTCCCAGCTTCTGGCCTGGGTGATCACGGCAGGGGTCATGAGTGCCACGCAGGCTGCCAGGCCGGAGACGCGTGCCTTGAACTCCGTCTCCTTTTTCCACTCGTCTGTGCTTGTGTTGTACACGTGAACATATTTCATCCTGTTGCCTTTGTCGTGCGAGCGCCCTCCCAAGACGTAGATGTGACTGTGCACCACAGCTATGCCAGGTTCTCCATGTCCAGCAGGGAGGGGGGACATTAAAGACCACGAGTTGGCTGCAGGGTCAAAGCACGCCACCTGAGAGGCAAAAAGGGGCAATAAATTACTCTGTGCTTCATAAAACTGCTTTAAGAAGAGCAAAAGGTGCTGCTCCGGCTCTACAAAAATCTATTTTATTAGCTTGAGAAGCCAAAGCTTCTGGTGTTTAGCTAACCCTGGCCTGCATTAGTATGCAAAATAATATTGGGCTCAATAGAAGGTGGAATATTTTCTCATTTCAATCTGTATTATAGGAGAAAGAGTGAAGCAGGCTGAAGAAGAAGAGGAAAGAAAAACAGGCAACGTTTTAAACTGCGTGAAAAACAGAGAGCCCACACTGCCTGCACTGTGCACCAATAAACAGCTGTGATTACTCATGACGATACCTTCAGGACATCCCTCCTGTATCCACGCTCGTCATTACTCCCTCCAACAGCATATATGCGGCCATTAACAGCAGCCATGCCGTGCCACGCCCGCTCCACCGGGCCATCTGCGCACCCTGTCCAGTGATTGGCTGCAGGGTCAAAACAAGAAGTCTCTCTGAGGTACGCCACTCCTCTACGCCCACACGTTATATAAATTTTCCCATCCAACACTGCTCCAGCATGGGCATACACCTGAAAGGGGAAGGTGAGACTAGTATTAAAGGATGTACACTGGATGTACACATGAATTAGCAGCGCCATCATGTGGACAGTAGGAGTATCACATGCACAACCCTTAGATCCCATACCTCTCTCTTTAGAGGCGATACAAATTCCCACGTGTCGGTGTGTGGGTCGTAACGCTCCACTGACTCCAGCTCGTGGTTGTAGTCCCGTCCTCCAATGGCATAAATGTGCCCGCCCACCACACAAACGCAGTGGTCAGCGTGCTGCTGCTGCAGAGGCTGGATCGTGCGCCACTTGTTGTGACGAGGGTCGTACCTGGAAAGAACGTACAAGTCTCAAAAGGGTGAAGAAGAAACTTATAAGCAAGATTAGCTCACCTTTTTAATAGCATCTTTCAACAGTTAGCAGCTCTTCTGTTCTTTTTAGATCACATGATCTCCATCAGCAGACGGAGTTTCTCCCACTGTCCCACAAAAGTAACATTTTTTTCTTCTTAAAGCATTTTCACATTCACAATAATGAAAATCGCTGCGCTCTAACCTGTACTCAGTTTAACCCTCAGACCTTTATTTTTTTAAAAATCATATAAACAGCAGTGGCAACATTAACAAGTGATTTTAGCTGGGGATGTTTGTACGCAATTCACCTGAAACTGAAGAACCACTCTGCATGAAGTCAGTTTTTTTTCCCACCTCCCACTACCTCTTTCAGTCGGTGTTAGCGCCCAGAACCACCTGCTTTACGAACGTTTGGCTCCATTACTTCCTTTTTGATGAACTGCACGAGCCAGTATGGCATCTGACACCAATAACATCAGGAATGTGTCAGCCGGAGAACGTTTCCAGAGAGTGACAGCTGCTCAGAAATCCTACGCCACAGTGACCGTGAGTCAGAGAAAACTCCTGCAGCGGTGTATTTTGTATCTTTACACTGAATTAAAAGGGCCTAGATTAAACCGTAAATAGTTTATTTTAATTAAACATGTATCCTCATATCATCTACTAAATCCTTGAGCCCTGGGTGGGATTTGATGTTGGTTGCTGTTAGGCCAAACTACTACAAAACATAATCTCACCCCTCTGCAGAAAGCGCAGTCTAAACACATCATATCAACCACCTACACTTCCAAAGAGGAAGTGAAGGTTTGCTTGCTTATAGAAAATCTCTGAAAGACCAGAGTAACACTTCAGTATATGGCAGTCATGCAGCAACACAATGGAGACAAACTGAGAGCCTCAAACATTATCAGAGGATGACATGGCAAAAAAGACGAAATCACCAAAGGTGTGTGTGAGCCTGTTTTCCAAGCGAACAAAAAGTCCAGAATAAAACTCAGTCCCAGAGATTTCTACAGCTGGGTGAAGGAAGTGAGTTTTTATGAAACTGCAAATATAATCATGTTATGGGCTTGCTTTTACCATCTTACATTTATCTGCCTGAGAAATTCTGCCTTGAATTACAAAGTAAACAAAATAGTTGCTTAACAACCCAGAAGCACAAAATGTTTGGTACGGGGCTGGGACAGTGTGTTCGTTGTGGGTATGTCTTTATCACCAACAGATGCCAGGAGGCTGAGGCGGGCTGGCGATGGTCAGCCACAGACGCCCGAAGGAGACCAAACAAGCGATAAGGAGAAACTCCGAGGCCATACGAAGAAGCGGCTGCTGGGATCCGTCGTCTCACACACTTCGTACTGCATATGATGTAACAGAGCTGATAAGCTCTGAGTATATGAACCTGGACCTGACTCAGGGGGGGGAATCAGACTTCGTGCCCTGATTCTGGATATTGTTTTTAACTTAATCATGATTCGCTGTCTGCTCCAGATCAATCTGGAATCTGTGTGAAGTGGCTAATGAAATGTAATAATTGACTCCTTATTTCCATTGTTTGTGTCATTCCTTTCTGATAAACGAACACGCTGAAACCACTAAGGAAACAAGCTGATGGTTGGTAATGCTCCTAAAACACCACAGTATTGTGGATGCTGAACTCTGAACCTGAATTAAACAGCAAATATCAAGAAAAAGTTATTTAAAATCTCCAATAAATGTAACTCCATCTGCTGGTAAAGGTCCTCAAAGTCCTTCACGTATAATGTATCGAGGATCACGTGAAGCAATTAGAAATCCAGAGCACCCAGAACCTGCTGCAAGATTACCTTCTGTATTTTTAGCTCAGATCAAAAACTCAACAGAAAAAAAAAAACGTGATTGTATTTAAAAGATAAAATAATTAACTGATTAATGAGATTAATCAGCTGCAGCTCTAACTTAATCACAATATGAACCATACAGACGTTATGACAGGTTCTCACCTCCAGCAGCGGGTCTCTGCATGAAATCCACTGGTGTTCATGTCCCCACCAATAAGATAAACAAAGTTGTTGAGCACAGCGATGCCCTGGTTGGACATCCGAGGAGCGTGAGCTGCAGCGAGACTCCTCCATTCCCCCCAGCTTGGGTGAAACACCTGAAACAGGTGATCGGTGTATGCGAGGGAACTGGAGCTAAACATCCCCCCGAAGCCCAGTATACAGTGGAAAGTGGACCGTGGCTGGGTGAGAGGAGTCTGCAGGACAGGCTGCAGGAGCTCCTGCTCGTGGTAGCTCAGTGCAGCTGAAACTGAATCCTTCAGAGGGCATTGCTTCAGTCTGTCATGCAATCTCTGTAACATGTGTTTCTCAATCAGGCAAAAACGCACAGCATCGAGCATCTTGAGATTGTCCTTGGAAGGAGGAAGACAGAAATAAAAAATAAATGCAACTCAGACACATAATGTTTCAACAGAATATAATTAATAGCTGCGCTTTACTTGGATAGACAAGCACAAAATGCAGACACACCTTTGGACTGACCTGTAAGTACACCTGGTCAGTTTCCACCTGCTCAGGACTGTAGTGATAGTGAAGTGCTGCCTCGTACACCTCATTCTCACTGTTCACCTGGAGCTCGTCACTGCTCAGCGCTCTGAACACTTCCTCTTGGGGCAGCTGTCGGTACACATCTGTTCGGGACAACGTCTGAATGTTACTGAGGATGAAGGAGTGCACCTTGGCCTTAAGCTGTTGCAGTCCATAGAGATCAGCTAGGTGATGCAGCTCTAAAATGTTGCTCTCATCCATCCAAGAGAAAAGGAAATCACAGCAGAAGCCTATGACATTCTCAAGCTGTAAAACACAAAAGTTACACAGGTTAGCTGAAGAAATAAAAAGAAGAAGAAGAAGAAAGACCTAAAGGAGCAACAAATTAACCTACTTGTACCAGTGTGGCAGCTATCAGGACTTCCTGTACACACTCTGGATCTAACTCAATCTCTGACGTGTAGATGTAGTCAAGTATTTTCTTCATGGCCATGTAGGATACTCCGTGAATCGGAATCTCCTTTTGCTGCGTCTCCCGGAGACCTCCTGCAAACATCCCCCTAGTGGAGAAGGGTAATACAGCATTATGCTGCGTCAACCTGGTTGCTCAGTAATGGTAAGACTCATACCATATCATCAGGAAAAGCTGTAGCAGCTCAAAGAATCCTGAAGCAAAATGTATGGGAGAAATCCACAACAGCAAAGCTTATGGTAGTAGTATTTAGCGGTGAAAAAACCTTTAAAATCGTATTTTAGGGCAAAATTAGCCATATTTTTCAGCAGTTTTTAATATAACTGGTGATTCTAAACATGCAGTTTTTATGCCACAGTTGCCACTGAACTGAAGGTTAATTTGATAATGATTCATGAAAAATCTTTATTTGTAAGGGGGGGTTAGAGGGCTAGCTTCCAACCGCAGAGCTCGAGAGTTTACTGACACAATGCATTTCCTTGAAATACAAATATTTTCCAGTCCGACACAATAGACTACAAACAAACATACAGGACAAAATGTCGCACTGACTCTTATGTAAACTGCAGGGTGATGTTTTCAGGGGAATCTCAGTAATTTGCCTCATTAGAGTTTCAGTCTGAGTCATGATGAAAGCTAAAGAAAAAGAAAGTGCAACTAAAGACAAACTACGCAGTTAACCTAAAATAGACTGCAGCTCTGTCACCTGACTAACTAGCTGAAGTGGAAATTTTGGGGAATTAAAAAAGAAAAAAATTGTGCCGGATTGGTTTGTCAAAACGAGCGGCTGAAACAGCTGTCTTAGCCACCCAGTGCAAGCGAATCAAATCGCTGCTATCTCCTCACAGCAAGTAGCTTCCTGCTTTGAACCTGCCAGCTGGCTGGGTCCGCATGTTCTCCATGTGAGTGCATAACTTCTTCCCACAGTCCAAAGACATGCATGTTAGATTAACTGTTGATTCTAAACTGGCTGTAGGTGTGAATGTATGTGTGGTTCTTTATCTCTCTGTGTGAGCCCTGCGATGGACTGGCAACCTCCTCAGGGTGTCCAGCCCCAGAATCGGAGAGCTGAGCATTTTATCTGCGCTCCACACAGATATTTGAAGTGTTTCCATTTCAGGGTTGTTATGGAATAACTCAGGTGAATAAGAACACTGAGTTATGTTGAGGCTATCATCCTTGACAGTGACCTAATGACTTGATCACCGACCATCGCATTAAGTCATTTAATTAACAGTTGGTTATAATTAGTAGCCCTGTTTGGGGCATTAAAAATGAATGGAGTAACAAGTGACACTGGTTTTATTGATACTAAAAGATTTAAAGTTTTAGACTTCAGACACTAATAAAAACAGATCTGAGCTGTATAATTAATAGTGAACTGATTCAGTTTTCCAGTTAGTTAAATTACCTGTACAGGCGTTATGGATGCAACTACAGTACACAGCAAAAGACTAAACCACAGGTGCAGTTTAAAGCCTCTGAGAGCAAAGCACTGAGGTTCAAGTAATCATGTGACTGGTGGCAGATCCTAAAATATGCAAACCACTAGTGATCATATGACAGTGTTCCTAAGCTTGAGGATAAACGTTGTTTACACTGGACTGTGCACAATGACTAGGCTCTGTCTTGTGACAAGGGGCTGCCAAACTAACTGAAGAGATTTGCAAATAAAGAGGTCTATATGTATGCTGCGGTAATGTTATGGTAAACAACTCATTCATTCAGCAGCCTGAGGTGTCTGACTTTTTAGTCACGGTCAGTGCCATGCATATGAATACTCTTGTGCGGAGATTTTCTATCTCTGTGCATCAGTATTGTCATGTGCAGAGACTACAGCAAGGTGAAAATGAAAGCAAAGCAAAGAGAACAGTTTCTGAGAGTTTTACCTGAAATAATCACAAGAGGCTGCCAGAAGTATACGGTGTGCTTGTATTGGCCGACCCTCCACAACCAGCACAACATCAAACAAGATGCCACTGTGTCTGAGAGACACCAGGCCGTCCAGCAGGCTGCGGAAATGCTGCGAACTCCTGTAGGTCTGTCGGCTCAGGCGGCCCGACGACCCAGCGCGTCCTCCCATTGGACCCGGCGCTCCGTTCTCAGCCATGACAGCACACCGATGCTCGGGCTTCATCGCCTTTATCTGTCAGCTGCATACATCACGCAAAGCTCTCTTCACTTACTTCTAAACATGTGGAATAAACAGGAAGAGGAAGGCAGCTAGAGACTGAGAAGTGTGGGTGACAGCGCTTGCGTGAAAAATGCCACCGCACACAGTGTAAAATTACAGATTTACACCACGTTAAATACACGATGAATGTCACACAGTAAACCACAGAACTGCTGGAGAGACAAGAAAGCATATAATTACAAACAAATCTCCCTACCTTCGGCTAGCTGCCACCCTCTGCAGAGCCGTGAGCCGACGTTACTTTCGTTTAAAGGCTAAAACACCAGCTAACAAGCTAGAGGCTACTTAGCATGCTAGCTGATGCAACGCACTATGCAACAGCAGGCTGGACACTCACAAACAAAACCAAAACGACCGCACGGGAAAACGTCCTCGTTTTCTTCAAAACCACACAGCTGTATATCTACAGTACGTTCTCAGTGACACCAAAACCTCCGTGAACTGACGCGCACATCCGCCTGACACATAAAAACAAAGTCTGTTTACTTTTTGATATTCTGCCGTGAGATCAGCAGTCATTGGTCACTGCTGTCCTATTGTCCCACCCAGTTTCTGAAATCCAGTCAATCAGAGAAATCTTTCAGATCCCTGGGAAATTATACGAGAGCTTCAGCTAATCGTTTAAAAGAATAATGTGCTCACTGTGCAGACCTGGCTGTTTTATTGACTCCCATCTCTTGCTTGTTTTTGTTTTGTTTATTAAACAAAATAAACACTGTTTATTTACACTGTTAAATTAAGCCATCAACGACATGGTTAAAAACATTTCAGGTCGCATCTTTTCGACACAAGAGGGCGCTGCTTCCTGCTCAAACATTTTTTAATCCAATCGAAAGCAGGATTCCTTTCATACCTGCGCCAGGGGCTGAAATTAGGGGTATATTTACTAGTTTATCCCAGTTGTATTTTTTTCTAAGGTTATAAAAAAAAAAAAAAAAAGCAAAAATGTTACACATATACAGCAGCTTAGGGCAAATGATGTACATTTTACTTTATTATGTTTTTGTTAACTCCAGTTATCATATAGGCTGACAAACTAAACAGCAGTAGTAAGACTTAAGGCTACACAATGCAATCGAATTATAATGTGATATCAAAAGCTTTTTCATGCCAACTTGTTTGGTATCTGTCCTTTTTTTAACCTTCCAGTGTTTTGGTCTCCAGCTTTCCAGACTGATTTTTTTTTTGACAAGTGCATGAGCTACCAGATAGATTTCCTAAGGTAGCAAGTCATGATGCTTTTTTTTATTTATTTATTGTGCCTTCCATGTTTCTTTACATTTCCATTCATCTTCTGTTGGCATTTCATTTTGCATATATCATTCCCTGACACTCAGAGCAGTTATTTTTCCACCTGCAAAAACACTGCTGGAATAATCCATCACTTGATGTATTTTTCTGTCCAATACACTGTACATAGCAGCAAGGCGCATAAGGAAAATTGAGAGTGGGGCATCTCAGAGGGACCGGCTTTTTGTCTTGGGTGCAGAAATGTATTTTATAAACAGCAAATGAATTTTGTTTGCATATATATATTTTTCATCTAGGTGCAGAAATGCCCTACCACAGCCCTGCCTATACTAGAGCATGCTGCCTCTGTCTGAACAGCAAACATATAGACCACCTATACATTGTTGTATTTCTATCACAGTCGTTCTTCGACCGCTAGACCTGAAACACTCGAGCACTCAAATAATCAATTAGTTGTTGTCAGATTTCCATTTATTTCTCTTATACCTTTAGGCTTTGCAGAACTTACTGGACCAACAGGATCTGAAAACTGTAAAAACTGTATTGTTTTTACAACAATCAGCTAAATTGTTATATAAGCAAATCATATGCAGGTAAACCAATAATATTATGGTTACTATGGTACTGTGTCTCCTCCATGAATCACCACCTTATCAGGGTTTGTGTCCCAGTGATCCCAAGAGATGTGTCCGGGGGCTTGTCCCATGACAAATTGGTCCTGGGTGAGGGGCCAGACAAAGAGCGATTCCAACGACCCCTATGGAAGAGTCACCAAGGGAACTGTTTACCCTGCCCAGGATACGGGCACCCTGGAGCCAAGCTTGGGGAGGCATCATCGTGGCTGGGTGCAATGTGTGTCGGGCAGTGGCCAAGAGCGGAGGCACTGGCAGACCGATCCCCGGTTATCGAGACTGGCTATTGGGACATGGAATGTCACCTCTCTGGTGGGGAAGGAGCCTGAGCTAGTGCGTGAGGTTGAGATATACTGGCTAGATATAGTTGGGTTCACCTCAACGCATGGCCTAGGCTCTGGAACCAGTCTCCTGGAGAGGGGCTGGACTGTGTTCCATTCTGGAGTTGCCCTCGGTGAGAGGCGGCGAGCTGGGGTGGGTATTCTTATATCCCCTCGGCTTGCTGCGTGTATGTTGGAGTTTTCATCAGTGGATTAGAGGGTTGCTTCCCTGGTGGTTGTAAGGAGAACAGTACCTGTCTGACTGTATTGTGCCACGTGTAAAGTTTGGTGGAGGGGGGCTAATGGTATGGGGCTGTTTATCAGGAGTTGGGCTCGGCCCCTTAGTTCCAGTGAAAGGAACTCTTAATGACTGCACACCAGTGCACAAAGCAAGGGCCATAAAGACATGGATGAGCGAGTTTGGTGTGGAGTCCTGACCTCAACCAAATAGAACACCTTTGGGGTGAATTAGAGGGGAGACTGCGAGCCGGCCTCCTCATCCAGCATGGTCAAAAATTGCCAATAAACATGCCCCAGAAGAGTTGAAGCTGTTACAGCTGCAAAGGGTGGGCCGACATCATATGGACTAATAGGGTTTAATATGAACTTGAGTGATGTCCCATTAAGAATGGGAAGGTAGACGAGTGAATACTTTTGGCAATGTAATGTACATAGTCACAGGTGGATGCAAAGTAGCAAAATAAATTGTGGAGTGAAATATCAGAAAGCCTGGTTTTTGTTGTTTTTGCTGATACAGAGAACCAGGTTTGGTATTACAGAGTCCAGCATTCCAGTATACCAGCACTGCAGCATCTCCTTATATTAGGAAGCAACTGTGCAGAAAGCGCTCCATAGGAAGAGGAAGAAATGACAACATAATGAAAACAAAGTGGGCAGCATTAGCTGTAGGCGTATACCACAAACACTCTAGGAAAAGTGGTGTTAGCTACAGCAGTTACAAAGACATAAACTAGCCCAGTCCATGACCTTGAGCTTTTATTAGCAACCCTGTTACGCAAATCCAGCAACTGTTATTAATCTTCATTCAAATAATCCTCGAAGAAGACATTTTATGCTGCTTATTAGTGACCATCCAACCGGGTTTGCAGTAAGGACAGGTACAGCACAATGGACCCTAACGAGGAATGCAACACAGCAGTCTGGTGGGAAAAAATAAAAGGTTAAAGTGCCAACTACGCTCCACAGCATGGAGCCCCCTTATACTTCATCTGACAAGAAAAGGAGCTGCAACAGACCAACAGACAATACAGCTGATTAGTTTGGGACAGTGGAGCTCCAGTGGTGCCATTCATTCTACCTGCGCCCCATCTAAAATGGTTTCCATGCCAACTGACTGCCATCTTCTGTCTGGCACAGGAGATGTGAGTGGTACAACGTGGGATGAAAAGATAAAATAAAATTTAAAAAATAAGCAATTTAAAAAAAAAAAAATCAATATTTATTAATAGAGTAGAAATATTCAGGAAAGTTTAAAGTTTTGATGACTGAGGGCTAAATTAGGGACCCAACATCTAGATGGTGTTTGTAATCCATTATAACTAAATTATGCATCTTGACACAAGCTGTATTTGTTAGGAAGGTTTAGCCCTCTGTGATGCATAGAACAGAAGAGTTGAAATTAAAGAGAAATGATCCCCTTATATTGTTATGCCCTGCTTCATTGTACCATACTAACTGTGAATGAATGAAACCCACAATAGGGCAATCTTTCCTCCTCAGCTTTGAGGGCTCATCAAATTTTAGCAAGGGCCTCTGGTCGCCGGTTGGCTGCACTTTGAGAACCCTGGCTGGAAAGTCTGGAGCTGCCAAAATCAGTTGAAAGAGTGCGAAGAATGCACGTCAAAAATGTAAAACTAGACAGCTTATAAGGGAACGGGAGCAGTGCCAACTGAGCTGTGTGTTTTGCAGACACACTGCTCTCATAAGTTGAAAGAGTGGTTATAAACCCACTGAGGTAGCAGGTGCAATTTTCCTGGGGTTGGCTTGGTGATTTTGAAGCAAACAATCAATTTTCCTCTGCACCACAATCCTGCAACACAAAAGTTTTCAGTGTGCTGTTTGGTGAAGCCAGCCAAGGCAGCAGCCGCTCAGTGACGCGTGGCTCTCCCAGAATGATAAACAGTGTAGGGTCATTTACACCGGCATGAGATTTGGACAGATCTGTCCGTATTTTGTTGTCATTATGAATCATTTGGTGAAAAATCACATTTGGACACCGCAGTGGGATGATTTGAATTTTTAAAAAAAAATGCTAGTTTTTGTCTGTATTCAGTGAGGAATCATCCATCCATCCATCCATCCATCCATCCATCCATCCATGGTTGACTATATTACCAACTTCCATGTCCGCTAAAGCAGTGTCTTGACCTTCCTCGGGTTTGTCTGCCACTGAGTTCAGACTTTGGAAAAGGCTGAGAGATTTCCCTGCCTCACCGGAGACTCAGAAAACGAGTAATGGTGAAATATTTAAGCCTCCCCACAGTGTTTGCTGCTGTGGGTGGAAGGATTTCACTTAAAGTCGATAAAAAAAAGAAGAAAACGTGGAGTACAAGGCACTCGGTTTTGTGCACTGTTCACTCAAGTATTGTAAAATGCAGGGCAGCAACCTCATAGCTTCTTGCAGTGACAGACAGTGGGTGGATCATCACTTTTTCACACATGGCCCACACTTGGCAGGAAGCTGGGCATTTCCCTGTGGAGAACATTATACAAGACGGCAAGCAGAGACTTGATAGCGCCAGATAACTCAACTGGACTGTCCTTTGACAGATGCTCTCAAAGGAGAAGCATAGCCGCTGCGCCATATACAGTTCGCCTGCACAGCTAGTGGAATATCTATTCAATTCAGTTCAATTCGATCTTATTTATAAAGCACCAAATCACAACAACAGTCGCCTCAAGGTGCTTTATATTGTAACGTAAAGACCCTGCAATAATCTTTGTGTCTCTGGTTTGCATGATATGATTTGTTTGCATCATGCTCATCAAAGCACAATCAGTGTTTGTTGAGCATAATGCCTTTAAACATTTCAGCCTCGCACAGTAACACATGATAACCGACATCCTCTCCACGTCTTGCAAAGAGGCGATGCCGCTGTGGCCGGGAACCTGTGTGGGTGGATGGTCATATCTGCCATGTGTCAGCGGACTCATATTGAACAACGCTTGAATGGATCAATAACAACCTGCTGTCCTCCCTCTATCATATTATGCTGCCCCTGAATTCAGTTTTCACCTCTTGCCATTGGGAGGAGGGCTATTTTGAGGTGTCATCTAACGTATTATTTGCGGTGACAATATTAGTGTAGATTAGGAATCATACGCCAACAACAAGGAACAGTGAGGCGAAAGCCAGGCAGTAAGAAAGACTGTGTATGCTGCACACAGACATGAGCTGAGCAGAATACATATGTGGCTCAAGAAAGCAGAGAGGGCATGCAGAACATTTATATGAATTAGAGGAAGAGGGTCAGAGGGACTAATGCAGGCTGCTAATGCAGCTGTGGTTTAATAGACCCCAATCTCAGGCTCCTCACTTGTCTATTTCTCTCTCCTCTCCCTCTCAGTCTGCTCGCCCTTTCTCTTATAAAATTAGGTTATTACATGATACAAAATGTAATTTTTTAAGTAGATTGAATCAAAATTGAAATGGGTTTTATTTTTAGCGTTGTCTTATTTGCTACCTGGCAGACTTTCCATTATGGCTGTGACTTAGAAACAAAGACAAATTATGTGTAAAGGCTATGTTTAAAGGCACAGTGAGATATTTTTTGGGAAACAAGCAAGATTAGAAGACTAATTCAAATATTTATGTCTGTTATGCTACATTGTGTTTAGCTCTTAGCTTGAGGCTTCACAGTTGACTTTGCTAACAAATGGGTGCCATCACATTGGCTATGTCTCTTATATGCAGTGAATTGTTTATGTACAGTCACAGGACTCTGTGCAGTCCTGTGAAAACAAAATTCACCAAATTCACCCCCAAGGTCAGACTGTGCAATACTCAGAGAAACTGCAAAAAAACCCCAAGAGCTACATCTCAGACTCTACAGGCTTCAGTGAGCATGTTAAATATTGAAGTTCATGCAGTACAATTAGAAAAAGATTCAACAACTAGCCTGTGGTTTGTTTAGATTGAGAAAGCCTCCTCTCTCTAAAATAAACATGACACCACAGTTTATGTTTGCAAAGTTGCTTCTGAACAAACCAGAAGACTTCTGGAACAATGTCCTTTGGACACAAGACCAAAGTGATATTTGGCCATAACGCACAGCAACATGTTTGGGAAAACCAAACTTAGCAAATCAGCACAAACACCTCATACCAACTGTTGGAGGGGCGATGATTTGGGCTTGTTTTGCAGCCGTAGGACCTGGACACCCTGCAGTCATTGAGTTGACCATGAACTCCTCTGTACACCAAAGTATTCTAGAGTAAATGTGAGGCTGTCTGTCCGACAGCTAAAGCTGGATCATGCAACAGGACAGCGATCCCGGGCACAGCAGCAAACCTACAACAGAATGGCTGAAAAAGAAAAGAACTGAGGTGTTGCAATGATCCAGAGTTCAGAGCTCAGCCCAACTGAAACGCTGTGGTGAGACCTTAAGAGAGCTGTGCATAAATGAATGTGTACAAACCTCAATGAAATGAAGGAATATTGTAAAGAAGAGTGCAAAGAAGTCATACAGAAAACTGTTACTTCAAGTTATTGTACAAGCTACTGAATCATGGACTGCATGGAGTCCTGAGAAAACTTTGTTCACATGACTGCAGGTTTATGCACTACTGATATGAAAATGTTATTTAAAAAATCATGCAACTCACTGCATGATAGTTTCTCATTTCTATTTCTTTCTTTTTAACTATAGGATAGAAGCTTTATAGATTGTAGGCCACTCAAGGATAGTAACAATATGTTCACAATTTTTGTGACAATTGTGTGGTCTATAGAGTTATGTAACAGATACGAACTAAAGTGAGCGCTGATTGTGAAGTGTCTTTGTTTGAACTGCCTGCAGCAACTAGCATTCCTTCTAACTTCTAGCTCTGTGTTAGCATCAGACTCTTTTCTGGCCGCTTCACATCTGGTTGAAATCTTTTGATGGTTTTTAAAAATGATTTTTGCTGTCCTCAAGCAGACCAAAACCAAGCCTGATGATAATGAGGTGAAACAGTAAAACTGAAACAATTAGCTGGAAGACACTAATAAACTCAATAGACTTGAGAGGACTGCATGCAAAGGATGACTTGCTTATGACTTGAAATGCTGACCATTGTACTTATCAGTGCCGAATAATGTGTATATTTTATATCTACTGCCCACCATGTGCTGCTCCCTTAAGTCACATTTTAAGCGAAGAGCACCAGGGTGAGCTCTGTGTCAGATGTGATCTGTGCAACTGATGAGGGTTGTTTGTCATCGCAGTCTACCTGAGGCATTGTGGCATTTGCTCATTGCTGGGGTTATTTAAAGCCTCGGGGGATTTGTAGAACTGTGCTGCTGTGACGGTGTCAAGGATCACTTCAACTTGATTCATGTAAGAGGCTGTGATACTCCAGGGGAGATTGTGTCACAGTTCAGACAGGAATTCAAAAGCACAGCACCAAAAAAAGGCACATTTGATTCACATGTGGTTTACTGGAGGTTAGTAGACTTACAAGGCGGTGCAAATAAGACAAAGGCAGCAGAAAACAATCAGGTTCGGAACACAAACAGGCTACGACTGTCATGTAAAGCAGACAATAGGGGAGAAAACTGAATATAAATAAAGGTCATGACAGATTTTCCTTTGATCGCTGAGCTTCTTTGTCACCACAACTCATGTTTATCTACAAGTGCTTTACAATTCACGTGATGAATGCGGTTTAAAAAAAAGTTCAATAAAGTAGGATTGTTATATTTAGAATTTATATTGCTGGCTGTTGACTTTTTAGGCCCTCACGTTCTTGGAGTCATTTTGCTGCTTATATGATTTCTGTAGTTTCATTTGCTGGATTGTTTGGTAGCTCACATGTTGTCATTGGAACTTATTTGAACTTAATTTGACCAAAAAAAAAAAAAAAGATAGAGAAGTGAAAACAGAAGAACAGGCATATGGAAAAAAGTAAATATACCCATACGTTTCCCACAGCAACAAAACGAAGGGGTTCCAGATTATGTGCCAGTGATAAGACCATCCTTAGAGAGTGACAGGTGGGAGCTGTCTTATTCAAATCTGTGACATCTAAGATGTGGTGTTCTCATTCCTATTGAAGCATGTGGTGTTATCCTGCCAAAAATAGAGAGTTCTCTAAGGCCTTAAAAATGGCTGCAGCTACCCGTGAGTCTGGCAAGATGTCCAAATAGTTTGAAAGAAGTCCTTCACTTTAAATGAAAAAAAAAAAGTGGAAAAGATTTCAATCATCTGCCAGTTACTTTGGGACCTCCTACCTCTCCAAATTCAGCCTAAGTAGAGCCTCGTACCAACTGTGATTCATGGTGGTGGAAATGCTATGGTTTGTGGTTGCTTCACTCCCCTCAGGGACTGGGCAGCTTGCAGTCACTGATTCAGCTACAAATTCTGCATCATATCAAGTGTGAGGCCATCTGTTTGAAAGCTGAAGCATATCCTTACTTTTTTCATTAAAGGATATTAAATCTCTTGATATTTCTGCTCAATAAATTATTTAAAAAAAAAATAGCCCAGCATGAAAGTGGATTGAATATTTGCATTTCTGAATATGTCAAAAGCCAAAAGGTTCAATATACATAAGCATGATAATAAAATTCTGCAGTTAAAACTGGTCTCATTTTCTCACAAAGTTGCTGCATCTCTGAATGACAGCATGGGAAGCAGGACGGCTTTTGGTTCATTAGTGCATTCATCACGCTTTATAAAATCAGCACATGCATGTATGCCTAAGGTTCCTTATCACGGCCTGACATATGGATGTATTTATACTAACTAATATGTGCTGCAATATTAAATACTGGCATGGAACATGACTGACTGATCCTTTTTGTCCCGATCATTTCATGCTGTAAACAGGGCCATAAACTGGTCACCTAAAAGAAAGACCTTGATCTAATCTGGCTGAAACGTGTGTGAAAGTTAAACACGAAGACCTGTTAAAATTTACAACACTGTCACTATCAATACATAGTGTATCAATGCTGTCTTAAATGTTATCTGTGAAACAAATGACCATAATTTCTTTTGGGCTTGCGCATTAGTCAGTCCCAGCGCTATGAGAGTGCTTTTAAAGTTAACAAGGTTAATAAAAACATGGTTAATAAGGCTGATTAAAAGAAAGCGAAGCGACACGATGAAACTGCTCAGCAGGAGAGAGATGCTGGAAGGAGCTTGGTTGTTACAGGGTCACATGTAGGGAGGTTTCCAGAATATCTGTAGAGCTCTGCAGGAATTCAAACACAGCACCCCCGAACAGGTGCAGGTTGATTTTTGGAAGCCTCTCAGTTAAACAGATTTCAGTGTCACGTGACAGGCTGTCTACAAGTATGTTGTGTACACGGAGTGCTCAACCTGTGGTCAGAAAAAATGCATCAACACTCTGTTCAAAGACTTTCTGACTCCCCTTTGTCCCACCAGGCATCTGCGAGATGCAAAACCTCAGAGCGATAAGCACCTGGGACAGCGTCTTGGCTCAGACTGGTCCGGTCACCCTCGTAAATCATCACTTCTTCATAAGCCCACTGTTTGTGATAACCTATCTCCAAGAAACATCTGATGTCATCCTCAGCATCACATGTTAAAAGTTCTCACTCTTTTCTAAGTTTTCTTTTAACTTAGAGATATACACTGGCCACTTTATTGGGTACGCTGAACTGTTCATTAATGCAGATATCTAATCAGCCAATCGCGTGGTAGCAACTCCATGTATGTAGGCATGACAACCAAGACAACCTGATAAGAATAAGGAAGAAAGGTGAGTTAAGTGACTTTGAACATGGCATGGTTGTTGGTGCCAGACGGGCTGCTCTGAGTATTTGAGAAACTGCTGATCTCACGGGTTTTTCCCACACAACCATCTTTAGGGTTCACTGGGAATGATCCGAAAAAGAGAAAATATTCAGTGAGCGGCAGCTCACTAGGAGAAAATGCCTTGTTGATCCCCGAAGTCAGACGAGAATGGCTGAACTGCTTCGAGAAGATAGGAAGGCCTGCGTCACAACCAAGGTACGCAGAAGAGCATCTCTGAATGCACAGCGTGTCAAACCGTGAAGCAGATGGGCTACAGCAGCAGAAGACCACACTGGATGGCAATCCTGTCATACAAGAAAAGTAATTTGCATGAGCCAAAACAATGTAAAGGATTCACTGGTCGGTTGATTGATTGATTGATTGACATTTATGAAGGGATGCACTGAAAGATTTGTATTCAGATCCAGGACATTGAATGTCATAGCTTGATGAGTTTCCTACCTGAGGTTCATTTTCAAAGTATTTGGAACCAAGAGAGTTGCTGGGAGGCCTGAGCACCATTTAAACTTAAATTAAACTTAAATTTGATTGCAGGCTGTTGTCTAATATCTTAAATTGTTTTGGTAAGTTATTAAGTTTCTGCTTCATGGGGTATTTTGCTAATGGTAATAAAGTGCAATGTAAGTAACCTGTTTATGTGATGAATTTTGTTGATCAGGCTACCCTGCACAATGGTATGACTTTCTTTCTTTCTTTCTTTCTTTCTTTCTTTCTTTCTTTCTTTCTTTCTTTCTTTCTTTCTTTCTTTCTTTCTTTCTTCCCTTACCTACCTACATACAAATGCAACTGAGCAAAGTGTGAAGTTTCACAGAGCCACCCCTTCTTTCCTTGTTTTGGCTTGCTGGTGTTAAAAACTGTTCAAAGCCCCGCTGCCCAGTAGGGAATATTAAAAGTTTTGTCAGCACAGTAAGTCATACAAAAACAGGCTGATATACCAGATCTGCAGCTCTCTATTTTCTAGTTTACAGCTAATGGGGTAGAGTACTTTATTAATTTATATTGGCACTCACACATAAAATTAACAATCTTCCCACAAGAACCACTTGTACACATACCTTATGTAATATCAGTCTCCATCCAAATATGGTCATATGAGAATGGAGTGTTGTGCAAATGCACAGAGGATAAGGAGACTAAATAGTAGATAGTATGTACCAACTACAATAAGTGATCAAAGAGCGGTCAGATATTTCA
This sequence comes from Cichlasoma orientale, assembly GCA_034780415.1. Classification (NCBI taxonomy): domain Eukaryota; kingdom Metazoa; phylum Chordata; class Actinopteri; order Cichliformes; family Cichlidae; genus Cichlasoma; species Cichlasoma orientale. The sequence goes on along the minus strand of JAVDPK010001340.1, from coordinate 77,186 downwards.
CATCACAGTAAGATAATATTTCCAAAATGTTTGGAACACGCTGTCTGTTTCTTGTTCTACCTTATCATGTAATGTGGAACAAACCTTCTCCTGCGTTCTGTTTGCGTGCGCTGTGACAGAATTTTTGGCTCGAGAAACAATGTTCCCTTATCCACAACAAGCCTTTTCGGCTTGCACAGACTTCCTCGTAGCGAATCAAGCTGTCGCTTTTCAATCAAACACAATTTCATGTCATAATAGTGCACAACTGTCTAGACTTGTGAGATTTGCTCTAAGAAATGTTTTATTCTCTCCTTCCATCAAAACAACTCCAGTTCAAAGAAAACTCAAAATGTGACTGACAGCAGAGTTGATTGCACAGAGAGCCAAATAATATTGCAATATTGCAGTCCTGCAATATTGCAGTGTTCAGACAGTATTTTTTTTTCCTTCAACATTTCAACATTACTGCTCTTCTCTGAAAAATATGTGCATAGATTTGTCATCTTGAGTGACTTGACACCCGTGTCCCTATGTCAAGTAAACACCCACAGAGCTCTGATGGCAAGTCATTACACCGTTCTGCCTCTCAGACAAACAGCTATTACTGTTGTCTCAAACAGGCTCCTCTTCAAACAGGAGTGTGTGGGGACAGTGTGAAGAAGCAGTAAAGAATCTGTTGCACAAGCAAGGGAGGTGCAAAAAATGGGTTTAAAATAGTTCTAGGTGCTAGCTGCAGAGGGATCTGAGCTGGGAGCTGAATCGTGATGATGCTTCAGTCGGTTTGGGTGTAGAAATCCTGTGAAAGGTGCATATGGCTGATGCACAGAACATTGCCCCTGGGTGGTTAGTAGATCTGTAGATCTGAGACTTCTTACATGCAACCACAAGGCTAGTGATCTTTATAACTAATGGGGAACTTTGTTTATGCCTTAATGCATGCAGTCTATCAATATTCATTAGTAAACTCTGGCAGCAGATAAATTTAAGATGTATCACACTGGCTTTGGTGACACAGCACACAGAATGTTTTAGGCACATTAGATGCTGACATTCACATTAATCCCAAATGCATTCTGCAGGAAGGATATTCAAAGCTCTTCTTTGGATGTTGGCTGCATTTTGTTCTGTTCTCTGTCAGGATGATCCCACACTGCTTCAATGATGTTTAGGTCCGGGCTCTGGGGAGCCCAATCCATGACTGGTAGTGTTGCATTGAGTGTTTTTTCTGTCCAGGTATGGTTTTACTGCATTGGCAGTGTGTTTAGGATCACTGTTGTGATGAAAAATGAAGCCACTGCCAATCAGACACTTTCCAGATGGTATTGCATGATGGAAAATCTAACAATATTTTTTTTTTGCATTCATAATTCTGTCAATTTTGACAAGATCTCCAACACCACTTTCTGAAATGCAGCCCCAAACTATGCCAGAGCCTCAACTGTGTTTTATAGAAGGCTGTGGACACTCACTGTTGTACCTCTGTCCTGATCTCCTCCATACATATTAAAGACAATTTGAAGCAGAAAATTCAAATTTGGATTCATCACTCCATCAGACCTGTCGCCACTGAGTTTCAGTCCAGTTCTTGTGTAATGTGGCATACCTCAGCCTTTTCTCCCTGTTTCCCTGCATTAAGAATGGCTTCTTGATAGCCACCCTTCCACTGAGACCATTTCTGATGAGGCTTCAACGAATAGTAAATGGATCAGCTGAAGCGCCAGATGCATCTCTCAGCTCCTGTGTGAGACCTATTTCCTAAGGACACAACTTCCAGATAGTTTTTAGCCCACCCACTTCTTCTTTTGTCCTCCACTTGTCCAGTTTCCTCACATATTTTAAGGACACAGTGCACACTTTGCTGAGATATTTCAGCAAAGTTTTCAGCTAACAGCTCTTTTGGAATCACTTCGTTGGTGCAAAAATAATATTTTATGTCTGTCAAACTGTGTTATCTTTGACATTTTTGTTATAGATTTAACCAGAGAAATGGGAAGAAATAATATGTTTTGTGACAGGCTGACAGTAACAGAGTGCCTAAAGATACAATTTAAAATTGGATCTTTGCTAAGTTGTCTGTTATGTGTAGACATAACAGTGGTTCGTCCATTGAGTTAAGTGCCTTTTTTAATGCTTGAACAAAATATTCCTTTGAAAATGGTCAGGTCCAAGGACTGGACTGAAAATGGGTGAAAAAGCAGCCAATGTCCAAATAAAAACTTTGAAAGAACTTCAGAAAGCCTGGAGAACTATCACTCAAGACCACTTTAAAAAATTAAAAGAAAGTCTGCATCCTTGGAAGGAAAATATGAAGAAATGAGGGGGTGGCTCAAGACTTTTGCACAGCAATATAGTTCATTGTATCTTTGTAGATACAGCAAACCCTATCTGGATATAATATTACTGTGATATTACGGTAAGTTCTCATTCGGGAAACATGAAAGGTTTACCTCATTACGCGAAGGCTCCGCGTGCCCCTTTTCAAGATCGAATCATCTAAAGTCACGATTACATTTCTTCAGGCTTCAGGTGGGTACGACCAGCGCCAGTCTGGGTGAAAAAAACAATGTATCAAATAACTGAATTTCCCCATTGGCCTCCTGTGCGTGTGCGTGTGCGCGCGCGCGCGCGTGCATGCGTGCGCGCGTGCCAACCACGGAGAACTTATTATGTAAGATGTTCCCAGTCGCATCCCCGCCTGTGAGTGTGAGGCATGAGGTCGCTTTAAGAGATATCTCAGCTCCTACCAGTGGTCCTGGGAGGACACCTCCTACCTTCTCCTCCTCGACCACAAACTCTCAGTCTCACCTGGTGCGAAGCAGAAGTCCCCGAAGAATTAATACTCGGTAAGAAACCGTGGCTAATTAGAATATGTCATTTTCTCTTGCCTCAAACTCTTGCAGGTGGCGATGAGAGTAAGTAATCATAATTTCCAGTAAGGTTTTTTTTTTTTTCATCATCTGCTAAAACAAAGCCCTGATGATCTTATTCACTGTGATATCTCTCTGTAGGTTCGTGCGTTCTTGCGCATATAGTTTTAATAACCTTGTCGCTCGGGATTGTGAATTTCTTGCGCTATCAGTCCAGTGGGATTTCCTTTCCTTTCTAATATTTAGCCCCATGGTCAGACGGCTCTCCAAATGAAATGCTAAAAAGTGTCAGCGGCGATTTTTATTCGACACTGAGCGGGTTTTGATGTGGAAATGATTGATGAGTCCCCCCCCCTCCGGACAGGAGAGCAGTGGGCGCTTACGAACAGAGGTCTCATTCACCTGTCCGGAGCTGAGAAAGTCCGCCGAAGTGCGAGCAGACACACAGCTGCAGAGGGACAGTGCGATCCAGGACAGCTACAGAGACCAAGGGTAGGGCACACGCACAGACACACACGCTGGCAGCCACTCACACTTTTCACTTTTCATTGATTTATGCGTTTCAGCCTCTGTAATAATTTTTGCATGCGCTGAGTTTGTGTCTTGACAAAGTTCTTTGGTGTGGTGACAGAGTGGAGCTAATATTGGGAGTGTGTGTGTGTGTGTGCGGGGGGGGGGGGGGGGGTCTACATTTTTACATTC
>JAVDPK010001340.1:59666-73535 GCA_034780415.1 Cichlasoma orientale | reverse complement strand
ATCAGGAGCCAAAGTCAAAGTACTTGTTGTGCAGAAGCATGTTGGCATCAGTGTGATATGGACCGATATTACTGCTGCACACGTTTCAGGCTGAGCTGCTTTCTATTGTGTTGAATGTGCAGTAATGTGTTATAGTCTATAAAATCAGATGTTTGTCCTGTGAGGAGCACAGACCTCTGAACAAACAGATGTTCCTGAGCTCACAAACACAGACCTACACCTTCATTTGAAACAGTAAATTCAATCTCAAATAAAATCTCACAGCTGGATTAAAAGGCTGATCTCTGTGTGACATGATTACCTGTTAATATCTATATACTAACTACTACATGTTCCATTATTCTGCAGGAAGCATGTGGTAGTTATTGTGACTCCACTGTGACTGATTATTAATGTGCTGTTATGGTCCTGGACCTGTTGTCCAGGGTTTTGTTGTTTGAAGCTCTGTTTCACAGCTTGTTTCTGGTTTTGGCTCCTAATGAATAATAAGTTTTAGAGATTCTGGTGCAGCAGGTGATTTTGTATTACTGTGTTTATTGTTACCTTCTGCCTCTGCGTCAGGTTTCTGTCTCTTAGTCCTGGTCCTTATGTTTAGTCACTTCCTGTTTTATTTTCTAGTCCTTGTCTTGTCTCGTTAGTCTTTTTCTGTTACCCTGTGTTACCCTGTGTTTCCACGCCCTCTTCGTTAACCTTTGTGTATTTATTGTCCATGTTTCTTCCTGATTTTGTATTGTTTTTGCTTTTGAACCAAGTATTAAAGTCAAGTTTATGTAAACCCAAGTCTGTAATGGGGTCCACACTTTGCCTGCCACACACACATCTGCCTTTGCACCTGGGTGAGAATTAAATCCACACATGAGACATCCTAACACTTTACAGTGTACAGACGGATGGATGGTCTGAGCACACAGTACTGAGCCTACAGTCATGAGTATGACCTGTATCTGCAGCACTGACCTTTGACTTTCAGCTTCACTTGTTTCTCCATCAGAATCTTCCTCCACACACTGCAGACGGTGCAGGTGTAGGTGCGGCTGTCTCCATCTGTGGGGTGTTTCAGGGTCAGACTGAGGTCTCCGGTTTTCAGCAAGTTTCTTTTCAACATTGTTCGTTCTGTGTAAAACTCGTGCTGTTTTTCAGGCCCGTCACAGCCGTTCTGATACACGTGGACTTTTGTGTAGTCATCAACCTTCCACTCCACTGTAGTGTCTTTGGGCAGGTGAACTGTGGCTTTACAGGGCAGCTGGACAGACTCCACCCCTGAATCCACCTCCACCTGCGGGACTGAGAGAGAGGGGAGGAAGATGAGGATGATTGTGAAATGATGAGCAAATAGAAAAGAAATGAAAACACATCACTCCAATTTTGAGTTTTGAGGCTTTTGTTACTCACAGTGTGAAATGTGTGCCTCATAGTAGAATCATGTATAATTGTTTTAATGAAACTAGACAAGAAGAATCGAAGGTGGGACTCAGCTGAGTAAATCACAGTGTGGGGCATCCCAGCAAACATGCCTGTGAGGGTCCACAGTGGGAGGGTGTGGGTGACCTGTGGGGCTGTGTGGGCAGGGCAAACCCACACTTATGCCGGCACCAGGTGGATGTGCCCCCACAGGGGCCACAGCAGGGTTGCTGTATGGGGTGCTCAAAGAGCACAACCCACCCCTCCCTGGGTAAATCTGTAATGAGGCACTTTTTGGAAAACTCAGTTCAATGTGAGCAGCCACTCCCAGCCCTGATTACTGCCAGGCTTGTTCAATCAATAAATCACTTAAATAAATCCTGTATAACAAAATGAGGTAAAAAAAAATGCTAAAAAAAAAATCAACACTTCTCATCATCTCAAGGAACAGCTGAGAAACAAAGTAATTCACATCTATCAGTCTGAAAGAGTTACAAAGACATCTTTAAGGCTTTGAGACTCCAGAGAACTACAGTGAGAGCTGTTATCCACAAATAGATAAAACCTGGAATAGTGAAATTACTACAAGAGTATCAATGATGCATCCAGGTGGTCACAGCAGAACCCAGAAGAAGATCTAAAGAACTGCAGGCCTCACTTGGCTCAGTAACCTCAGAGTTCATGATCCAGCAGTAAGAAGGAGAGCGGGCAAAGATGGCATCCATGAGAGGGTTCCAAGGAGAAAACCACTGCTGACCAACAAGAACACAAAGGCTCGTCCCACATCTGCCTGCAAACATCTGGATGATCTTTTGATAAAATATGGACTGATGAGAAACAAGCTAAACTGACTCCCATTAGCTCTGATATAAAACACAGCATTTCATAGAACATCATAGCAACAGTTAAACATGGTGGTGGTAGTGTGATGATCTGGGCCTGCTTTACTGCCCCAGGCTGCTTAATAGAACCACGAATTCTGCTCTCAACCAGAAAACCCTGAAGGAGAATGTCTGCTTGTTAGTTTGGGCCCTGAAGCTCAAGAGCACTTGGATTAAGCAGCGGGAACCAAAGCAGCAAGTCCACCTCTGAATGGCTTGAAAAAAAATGAAGGTTTTCGAGTGGCGTAATCAAAGTCCGGACTTAAATCAGATGCTTTGGTCTGACCTGAAACAGGTTGTTCATGCTCAAAGCCCTCCAAACAAAAGTGGGACAAAATTCCTACTCAGCGATTTTAATTGATACATAAACTGTGTCAGAAATATGGAAAAAAATCCATGAAAATACCAGTTCCAGAACAAGGCATGTCCTCAGGAGGACAATGATTACAGGCCTACCACACTTACCTCAGTGTTTTAAAATGTCTAGAGAGGCAAATGCACTTAAAACTGATGTGGAGCCCCTGGATGGATATTAGACTGACTATACAAGAAAATGTAACATAAGTGATATTAATACCATATTAACATTAATGCATTTCAGGCTAAATATCCTTGAAGAGTCAGGTACATACGCCATACTGCTGATGCCAGTTTCTAGACATTCGACTGAGAAAAGTCTTTAAAGAGTTTTTAGCCGACGCATGTCTCCACTCAGTCCACTGACCTCCAACAAAGAGCTGCAATCTTTTCTTCATCAGGATGTTTCCACTCCTGCTGTAGACGGTGCAGGTGTAGGTGTCTGTGTCTTCTTCTGTGGGCTGTTTCAGGGTCAGACTGAGGTCTCCAGTTTTCAGGAGGTTTTCATTCATCTCGGTTCGGTCCCTGTAAAGATGGTGCTGTTCTTCAGGCAGATCAGAGCCATCCTGATACACGTGGATCTTCCTGTTTTTTCTGTCTGTCCACTCCACTGTAACATCTTCGGGCAGGTGAGCTGTGGTTTTAAAGGGCAGCTGGACAGACTCCACCCCTGAATCCACCTCCACCTGAGGGACTGAGAGAAGAACAGCAACAGCACTGATCACATTTTCTTTGATGGAAATATTCAACATCAGAGGAGGGTTGTTACCCAGAGTACAACGTTAGTGAATATAGAAAATGTTGCAAATGATGCTTTTACCCTCCTTTAGTTGTCCAGACTATCACACATAAATGAACAGGTATACTAAAAACGTTGATGCTAATTATGGAAATGAGGAGGTGTGGTTTCATATGTGGGGACTGAAAACAGGAAAGCCTCTGGATCACACTGTATCAGCTGGTTTTGTCACAGGTGCTGTTCATCAGGTATTCATTACCAAAGTTTATTTGATACATTAATTAATTGTTGTTTCCTGTGTGTTATGATGCATTCAGCTGACAGAGACTCTGTCCTGGGTCAGTTTCATATTCTGACTTTAAAGCTTATAACCAGGTAGCAGCCGAAATATGGAAACTTTAAATGACCTCAACATTATCAGTTTACAGTGAGCAGACCATCAAAGGCTCAGTGTGCCTGGGTGACAGCCTTATTAAAGGCAGCAACAATGCTGAGTAGACTGAGGAAGGTTAGAGAGAAGGTCAGAAACAGTCTGCAGCTCTTTATGTCCAAATAATCAGACCTCACTCTGTGCTGCCTCATTTTAATGAACTTGTAGCTCCCGAACATGTTTTACTTTTCACTCTCCTTTTAAAGTGAAACCACCCTGCACATGTGACCAACCACACACATCCTTCATTCTGCTGATATCTTAGAGACAAAGTGTTTTATCACTTATTAACACTTCCTTATGTAATGCTATTTTTTCATCTGCTTTTAAACATGCTGTGACCTTTTTTTTAAAGAAACCAAATTTTGATCCTTCCATCCATCCATCCATCCATCCATCCATTCATCCATCCATCCACCCATCCATCCATCCATCCACCCATCCATCCATCCATCCACCCACCCATCCATCCATCCACCCACCCATCCATCCATTCATCCATCCATCCACCCATATTTTTTTCACTTATTCAGTTCAGGGTCCCAGGGGGTCTGGAGCCTATACTAGTTGGAATTTATAATAAACCACTGTTAAAAAAAGAGAGAGAGTACTATAACAGAGAGACAAGAGCAAAAGCCTGACAATAAAGACACACACACACACACACACACACACACACACAAAAAAGAAAGATGATAACCAGAACACATCACCTGTACTATAATCAAATGAAATCAAGTATGACCTTCAGCTGTCCCGGTGGAGCAGCTCAGTCACAAGCAGACCAGACTGTGGTTGCAGGTGAGCTCCCAGGCGGGAATATAAGAAACTGTGTGTGAACAGGTTAGAAGGACATGGAGGGGAAAAACACACACTGCATACCTTTCTTGAGTAATCCCCTCAAATATACTCCAAGTACCACAGCGATAGTAACAACCAAGACAGCCAGAAGAACCCAGGCTTCAATGGGAAAAATGTAAGGTTCTGCAAGAAACCGACAACAGAGTGAGGTTTACACGAACATGATCACCTTGGACCAAAATAGAACATAAGTTCTAGTCGGTCTAGCAGGAAATTTATCATCTGTCAGGAATCTGGGCGGTGAAGGGAAGACACTGATTAAAGTTTTCAAAGACGACTACATAACTGTGATGATGTGCAACAGTAGTAACTGTTCATGTGAAACACAGTGACCACTGAACAGCCCACAGGGGTTAAGCAAAGTATCCAAGCGATGAGTCACTCAGAGACTTTCCTGTTTCCCTTCCCCCTGCAGCCAGCTGAGGCTGATACTGCCTCTCTCTGAAGCCCATTCAAAAAATCCAATAAATTACAAATATCTTTATTTTACAGAGTTAACTGTTTAACTTCAGATAAACTAATGTGGTTGAAACTAATATAGGTCTGAAATATGTTGCTGACCTTTGACCTGCAGGTGAACGTCTGTCAGTCTCGGTTGTTCTCCCGTCACCCTGACGGTGCAGGTATAATTGCTGCTATCAAAGATGTCGGGTTTCCTCAGAGTGAGGCTGAAGTCTCCCGTCTGCAGGGCGTCAGCCTTCATGGACGTCCGGTCTCTGTAACGCTGGTTCTGCTCTTCCACTTGTTTCTCCTCCTGCTGAAGCTGGTGGACGGTTGGAAGACTGAGGTCGTAGCGGCTCCACACCACTGTGGTGGGTCCAGATACAAACGGGATCTGGCAGGGCAACAGGACCGACTCCGCCCCCTTGTACACCTCAAGGGTGAAGACTGGGTGGGGCACTGTGATGAGAAAGAGACACAAACGGGAATCAGCTGTGTGTGAGGTACAGTTCACACACAGCTGATTCACAGCTGGTACCATCCGGTGTGGGTAGTGTGACCCAGTGGGTTTTAGAATCCTGCTACTGTGAAACTTTAATGGGCTAATGAGCTAATGCTGCACCAGGAAAACCCATAACAAATGTATTTGTGTGCTTTTTAAATTTATTTTACAGCCATTCTTTTCATTTTAAAGCTGAAGTCTCAGTTTTTATGGAGCTCCTGATACTTTAATTAAAGGTGCACTGCAAAAATATACTGGTTCATCATAGTTGATGACAGATTTGTGTTTGGTGTTACGGTGGTGTATCTAATTGGAATGCATAAGTTGTTTTTAAGGTTGTTTGGAACTTGGAACTGGATCTTTTGGATTTCTCCCTGATGAGGGGGATGGCGAGCCCCCAATGAGAACTCTTGAACCGAACAGGGCCGATCCTTCTTGGTCCCACAGAGAACAGGTTAGTCTTCCACCACTACAAACTCATCTGTGCAGTAGGATACTTGCCGTGCCGTCGCTATATAAACAGCTGTCTCCTGAAAATGGAGCAACTTGGATTGGACCTGACTGACTAACGCCGGCCGAACTAAACACAATCTGAGGACACCATATCTTTGTTTGTTTATTCCATTTGTGCACCATCAATATTGCACTTTTGTCATTTTGCAACTGCTCAATACAGTTCAGTGTATTTACTACCTGTGGCTCCATTCATTCTCTTGCATGTCACACTTTGCCTTTAACCCGCCTACAAAACTAGTCTTTGGCCCAAAAAACCTGTTAACTATGCAGGCAGGCTACAGTAGCTTCAACCCAGGCGTTTCTGATCAAAATGTGCATGTGCAGCTCGTCTCTGTCCCCGCTGTGTGCTGAGCAGTGTCCTCACATGATTACCCCTGACCTCTGATCTACAATTGGTTTTAGGGTTTGTTGCTCACCTTTGACCTGCAAATGTATTTCTGCCAGTGTCTGTTCGCTTCCATGTGCTGTGAGGGTGCAGGTGTAGGTGCTGCTGTCAGAGAGAATGGGTTTTCTCAGAGAGAGGCTGAAGTCTCCAGTCTGCATAGAGTCAGACTTCATGGATGTTCTGCTGCTGTAGTGCTGGTTTTGGTCACTCAGGTCATCTCCTGCCTGGCTACGCTGATGGATGATTGGAAGACTGAGGTCGTAGCGGCTCCACACCAGAGTGCCAAACGCTGGTACAGAAAAGTCCCGGCAGGGCAGCAGGACAGACTCCACCCCCTCATACACCTCCAGACCCAAGGCATGCTGGGAACCTGTGAGGACACAGAGACACAAACATGAATCAGCTGTGTGCCGAGTCTAAAGTCTGAACCTTAACTCTGCATCAGTTCATTCAGAGACTTTTCAGAGATTTAGTTTCAATTCTGAAACCTCTTTTCAGCACTGTAGCCAGGCTGACTCAGAGTCAGAGCTCTGTTGAGCCGAGTATTCCTCTCACTTTGACAAGTAATGACTTCATGAATTTATTCACAAATAAAATTTTGATCATTAGAGAAAAAATTATTCATAACAATCTCACAAACTTATGTTTATGAACAGCTGCTTTGAATGCTACTCCTGCTCAATAAAGTTAAACATTATCAAGCTATCTCAATTACTGGGCTACATACCACAGCCATTTAACTCTATAGAGACCAGAGCTTCCTGTCATAAAGCTCCTGAACCACCGTCGCTGACTTACTACATCTGGCAACATAATGAGTCAAGTTCACCACTTTTGGTGTTTCCATGGTACTGGCTTTTAGGCAGGCATGTTTTAAATAATCAAAGTAGTTTCCAGGTTCTCTTATTTAAGTGTGCTTTTTTTATTTAACAACATTTTGAATAATTCTATGCAACTTTTATTACTTAAAATAATGTATTTAAATTTTATGCTAATTACTATGCTGTATCTTCTTTGGTGACTGTGCTCTGAAGAAATGACCCTCGCTGACACGTCTTAGTGCATATACAGTATGAGGTTTATTGCAAAACAGACAATGTCAAACAGACAGTCTTCCTTAGCTGTCTGGGAGAGGCTTTAGTCAATCGTCCTAAGTCCTCGAGCATCTGAAATTTTCAGCTAATAATGTCCATGTTCCTGACATCTATTTCCTGATACATAGAACTGGCTGACGCCAGTCCCAACACACAAACACCTTATCTATACATATTATCCTTAGCTTTTAAAAGTGAAAAATACAAAATCAGGAAACTTCTGGCCGTAGGCCTCGTTACCCAGGAGAGGCTCCTTATGTCTAAATGCCCTTATGTCAGCAAAACAGCAGAAACACACAGAAATTACATACATGTTGTACAGCAGATACATTTTTCTGCGGTGTCTTTACAAATTCCTCTCATTCGGACTATTTTATTATAATTTTATTTTTTTACCCTGCAGGGTGTCTCCTTGTGTGTAATCTGGTAATGATCAGTATAATTTGCACATTAAGGATGAAATCTCATGTCAGCTTTTAACGATTTCCTCTGCAAAATTTCTTGTTACTTTGATTTGACTCCTCTGCCTGCAGACACCACACAACGGAAAGCACTGCATCACTTCACGAGTCCAAATTCTGTCATGAATATTCTGCATCAAGGCTGAAGGATGGCTACATGTTGGTCGCATGTCTTGAAACTGAGCCAGATTTAGTACATTTGGCACCCAGGAGCAGCTTGTGTAGCACAAACAGACTCAAGTGATATTTGCCCTTTAAGTTCAAGTATTTACTTACGTTATTGTGATTCTTCATGTAATTACCACAGACAAAGCGACACATTCTAACAGGACATCAGGGCTCATAATAGAGACAGCCACAAGCAATTAATGCCCTACCTGTCAGCATTTATCATTGTTAAGGGGTCCTCAATTAAAAATGATAAATCCTTTGCATCCTGGTGATTTTATCCTGTCAGCATGTTGCACAACTAATTTCTAGGGAATTGAGCTGTGGGCAAAACATCTCAGTTAATCAGCACTCTTTTCACTGCTGTGCATGCACGCTTATAATAATTATGCACATACGGACACATCCGCACACGTACAGATTCAGAAGTTCTTGGCCTTGGTTTAATGGAATTGTATTTCTGTTGTGTTTCCCATTTCAGTCGTTTCTCGGGAACTGTAAGGGCTGGGGAGCTTCTGTGAGTGTTCAGTGACAATGAAAGGTGTCACGGAGAGAATAAATTCCCACTGTTGAGAAGAGTGGGGGGTGATTGTTTCTGAAAGAGCAGTCGTTATCACCGTTATTGTGATGGAAATTTGAAGCAGCGTGCCATTACAGCGATGCCGCAAAAAAACCTGGATCTGTGCTTTTTTCTCTTGATGATATTCCATCAGCGCGTCATTTATTCTCATTGCCTGCATGTGAGGAGGTTTAAAAAAAAAAAAGAAAAGAAAAAAGGGTGATGGTGATGGTGTTCTGCTCGTTGCTTCATGATATCTGCATAGCGAGATTAATTAATTTTTTTCATTAATTTCTGTTTTTGTTATATTGAAACTACTTTCACTGTGTATGAAGTTGAATTTGCGATACTGAACGCACCCAAAAAAAAGTCATTTGGAGAATGATATTCTGACGCACTGCACAATTCAAAATCCTCTTCTGCAGCATGGCAATCAGTTCTAATGGTGAAATGAGCTTTTTAGCAAGCAAGGGTCAATTTCTTTTCATGCCGGAATGTTCATGGGAGCTACATTTTAATTTAAAAACTGAACTCTTCATTTCTTAAAATTCCATTACTGTCAAAATTTTTAAAAGAAAACAACTCTATGATGGAAAATTTATTAAAGGTTGCTCGTTTCTTTTTTGCAGACTGCGAATGAAGACTGCTGTACAGACTGCCTGAGCTTAAGGATTAGAGGAAAAAAACTCTTTTAAAAATTCAAGTATTATTCATGAAATAATTACAGCAGGTGCTGCAAAACAATTCCGTTTGATTAGTCGTCTGCATTCAAAGCGAGCCCAGGGAAATCGTCATGGAACTGCAGCACAGCGCCAATCACAACCAAGCCTTGTGGAAAGACATACAGTGGAACTCGACTGAGGACTGCTCGATGTCAGTGAGCGGCACCACTTTGCTCATCATTGCTTACAGTACAGTCATGGCAGTCGGTCTCATTGGAAACTCCTGCCTGGTATTTGTCATCACACGGCACAAAGAGATGCACAACGTGACCAACATCTTTATTGTCAACCTGTCTTGCTCAGACATTCTCATGTGCATTATATGCCTGCCAGTCACTATTATCTACACACTAATGGACCACTGGATCTTAGGAGAAGCCCTCTGCAAGCTCACGCCTTTCATCCAGTGTATATCAATCACTGTTTCCATCTTCTCCCTCGTTCTGATTGCCATGGAGCGTTACCAGCTCATTGTCCACCCGACAGGTTGGAAGCCCATGGTAGCCCAGTCCTACTTGGCTGTAGCTATCACCTGGATTGTGGCTTGTCTGATGTCAGTGCCTTTGCTTTCATACAGCGTACTCACTTTGCCTTTTCAGAACTTCAGCACCCCCCTTCCCATAAACGACAACCTTATTTGTATGGAGCTGTGGCCATCGGTTGAGGAACGACGGGCTTACTTCACCTCCCTGCTCGTCTTCCAGTACTTCCTTCCTCTCATCCTCATCATGGTCTGCTACCTTCACGTCTACTTTCGCCTGAGGAGGAGGAAGGACATGGTGGAGCGTGGCAGGAACACCACTCAAAAAAAGAACAAGGGCTCCACGAGGATCAACACCATGTTAGTCGCCATAGTCGTGGCCTTTGCCCTCTCCTGGCTCCCTCTAAACATCTTCAACACAGTGTTTGACTGGCACCACGAGGTCATCCCGTCTTGCAGCCATGACATCATCTTCTCACTGTGCCACCTCACTGCCATGATCTCCACCTGCGTCAACCCGATCATCTACGGCTTCCTCAACAGCAATTTCCAGAAACAGCTCAAGTCCACACTGTTGCGCTGTCGCTGCTGGGGTGTGGTAGAGAGGTACGAGAGCGTGCCGCTCTCCACCGTCAGCACAGAGGTCACCAAGGGGTCGATCTTAAGCAATGGATCTATCAGCAACAACACGTAAACCCATGTCTTTTTCAGCGAAAGACAAAGAAAGCAGCTGGTGCTCTTCAGCCTTCATTGTGTCATTCTCTGGAGATTTTCTTTCTTTCTTGGGTTGACATTTGCAAGGTAGAAACCTCAGGATAGCAATCCAGAGGGAGCAGGCTGAAGAGCCCTAAGCAGGATGGCACGTTGCCCTCCAATCAGAATGAGTTCTCATATAAGAGGAAGCAGATAACACAGTGATGGTGCAAAGGTTGGATGGGTTTACAGGACAAGTGAAAACACTTAATTGAACACTTTTACAGTCTGTATATTCCTTTCCCTCACGTGCCATAGCATTTACAAATGAAGAGACATCTTTTACTCTGTTACACCATGTATCATGTTTTCTCTCTGAAGGATCTGTTTGGAAATAATGCTTAAATGAATATCAGCTGTCTGGCTTTCACACTTCCACCTGCTTTAAATGTGGTGAACCCCAAGAGCACCATGTCCTTCCAGCACCGGAAGGACAAAGGGGCAGGGGAGCAGCAAATGTTCTTTTCAATTTTGCTGTTTCGGTGTTAATAGTAAAGATGAAGAACAACAAGGGGTTGTGAACTGCAATGTGTAAATGATTATCAACAGACTAGCTTAGTACAGAACTGAAAGAGGGAACATTTGTGCATTAGATGTAGCTCTAGGCGTTCATGCACAGGATTTTAATGCATTTCTTATTACCTAAACCTGCCACCGCCATCGCTGTAATGGTCTTTTGCAGAGAGCCTTGGCAAGAGCTGTATGCATTTCACGCTGTCTGACACGTCCGTGCTCCTGTATATATACATATGTGAGAGGGGGACAGAGTTTCCCGTAAATTGTGCCATACAGCAGCCATTTCTCAACTGCAATAAAACAAAATTAAAGTGGCAGTAAAGGACGGAGCGGGTTCCTTCCGTTGTATATAACATACGGCACAGTTACAGCGTGTGGTGGGGCAATAAAAAGCACTGTGTAGCATAGCAAGTATCTCTTGGAAACCTGTGTTGTTGTAATATTTGGTTCACTGTTTCACATTTAGCTCCTATACTGATTTTTTTTCTTGCTTTACGTACTGATTTTCAGCTGCCACCTCACAGGCGAAGTTATCCAGTAAATGAAAAAAGAAATGCATCGATGCTCCTAAGTCCCCCATGAGAAAAAATGCTACTCTGTGACCAGAGGGTCGGTCAGTTATCACTGGTTTGATATGATGTTCTTGTATATATAATGTACATAGGAGAAAAAAAACCCCTTCACTTCTAAATATTAAATATTTCAAACTCTTTGTTTCTTTCTGAGGTCAAATTCTGTGTGCTGCCTCTGTGTGCATTATTTAGGGGGGGGAAGTCTGAGATCACAACAAATTTTAGATGCGCTCGTAGTGTTGAATAAATCAGTGTTGTGTTTGGTGCAATAGATGTTAAACAGCGTGGGGTGGGAGGAAAATGTATGAGAGATCAATGGGAATCAGTGCTGAATATTCATACTCGGGGAATGCCTGCTAACGCTTACGCTTCGTCCCGTCTGAAAGGAAGATCAAAGACCAAAAGAGAGAGATTGAGACGCAAGTTGTGTTTTTGTTTTTTTTTGCTGCCAGGTGCCTTCTAGCTTTTATGGTATTTCAGGAGGTCGAGTGTAAGATGTTTTCACATCTTACAAAAAGCCAAACCTGTTCACCTGCCAAGCTGTTTTCCAAAGGCAGCTTAGCCCTGAAGAGAGCTCTTGGGTCCTTGTCAGCATAATTGACTGCATGCTTCTGCTGGCCTGTGCTGCCCTTTACTGACTTCCAGTCCCCTCTCTTCTCCCACATTTCACTCCTCTAGCCTGCCTGTCCTTTTAGAACACCACAGAGTGAAGCGCCAGTGTTCATTTTTCCTCGCAATAAAGGACCCAAGATGCCGGAGGTACTGGCGTACTCCAGCGGCACTTGACAATGAGTGGAACATAAATTAGCTTTTTTTTTCTTTTTCTTTTTCTTTTTTTTGTTACATTGTTATCCATTGCAACCCGGTCTACGAGCACATTACTGCGCTATGAAATGAAGCTCAGCTGGAGACAAATACTTAATGAGTCCACAGGGCCAGACTCTCCTTGTCTGTGGAGCAGTTCCAGGAAGACTGAGATCTTGGCTCTGTGCGTTTTAATTTAGAGAGTTTCTCATTTAAAAAAAAAAAAAAAAAAATCTCTCTAGATCACAGGAACAACATGAACTAGTTGGGCAGAGATTTGCTCAAGCTGTTGTTTTGAGCATTTCAATTCTCCTCAGTCATATTTTTGCTCTCCTTTCAACAGTAAGAATAATGCATAATTCATTTTGCTTTACCTTGTGTCAATATTCATAGCAATAGGATCAATATTATACAGTGGGAGTCTGAGAGGTTCATGCTGCCTGTGCCAAAGGATTTGTGAAGAATTATAATATAGATGTGCTACATAATGATTTTTCACCTCACACTCTTGCCTGCAATCTCATGAGACAAAGTCAATGACACCTCTGATCCCGGGTGAGAAAGAACTAATCATTAGAGTTTGGCAGATGAAAAGGTCAAAAGGAGCCCTGCTGCTGACTTTAGAATCCCAGTCTTGGTGCTGGTGTGCAAATGACATCCGTGGGATTCACCTAAACATGCAGGGCGCTCATTTACAGGTCAAACACGTAGATCAGCTTGGTCAATATTTTCTTGTTCCCTTATCATTCTGTTGAAGTGCCCTGATGGTCCCACCTTGCGTTCATCAGATCTTCCAGGGAAGCTTTATCTCCAGTGATAGTTCCCAGTTTCATCCACTTATTAGTACAGACATCATAACAGCGTGAATCCACGACCTCCTCCGGAATCAGTTCTGCACGTCTCTGATATTTAAATACATCTAGAAATATCCATCATAGACTGCAAGATATTTCCTGCCTTCAGTTAACTATGTGTTTCCTGTACTATTCAAAATAATACACACACACACACACACACACACATGCACAAGCGCACACATACAGTTGCTTCTTGCATAATGCAAGCAGACTTGACAGCTTGGAATAGGAACTCCCTGATTGGTGTCGGCCAGTTTTTCCTCACGATTGGTTTTGCATTGCCTGCATGAAAAGATATAGATAGATAGATAGATAGATAGATAGATAGATAGATAGATAGATAGATAGATAGATAGATAGATAGATAGA
>JAVDPK010001340.1:25021-59647 GCA_034780415.1 Cichlasoma orientale | reverse complement strand
AGATAGATAGATAGATAGATAGATAGATAGATAGATAGATAGATAGATAGATAGATAGATAGATAGATAGATAGGGTCTTGGCCTCTGCGTCTGACCTTCCATTTTCTTTGATTGAAGAAAAGACCACAGCCTCTTTTAGTTGCCTAGTTACAGCTTCCTCGGGGTATTCAGTGGGTCTCCTTCAAGCTGACACAGAGCACAGAGCTATTAAAGTCACTTTATTAAACACTGACAGAGGAGCTACGCCAGGCTGAAGCAGTTCAGTGGACCCATCTCAGCCAAACAGCCCTACGCAAGACATTATTGCTGAGGATGCTTGATGACGCACAACAACTTTCCTTTTGACTTGCACTGGCTTGTGATAGTTACATCCCTGCAAGCAGTCATTTTTTTAGAGCATTTTCAGAAGTCGTAACAGGAACAGCGCAGGCGTGTCGAGCTATATTCTTATTGACAGCAAGTCATTTATCGGTGTCAAGGCCAGTTTTATATTGCATGGCTTACAAGGACACAAAGAGGAACAGCATTGTCAAAGGAAAAGTTTATTATTTTTGCAGAGATGCAAGAACCAAATTAGAATTTTCATCCCACTCTCAAGTCTGAAAAGCAAATATGTGTGTGTGAGCCAGACGCTATTGTTTACACTGACTACACAAATGTACAAGTGCTCAGAGGTGGATTTTGGTTCAATTTTAAACTGAGAAGTACCAGCTTTTTCTTCTTCTGCTTTTTAAGCAAAGCTAAGCTAGCCATTTACTGATGATGACTTAATATATAATACGTTATTTCACAATCAGATCAGTTATTGGTGATTGGTTTGGTTTGTTTTCTGTTATTTTGAAACCTTGCTTAGATTAAAAAAACAAACAAACAAAAAACTGGATGATATTTATGAAAGATTGAAGGGTGTGTGTTCACAAAGCATTCAGTCGGGGGAAAGATGCACCTTGGGGAAAGCACTCCCAGCAGACTACACGAGGCCACCTGCAGAGCCTCATAGCTTAAAGACTGAAAATAGGAAAATTTGGGTCCTGCTGAAGATTGCCTGAAGCCTAAAAATGACATGTGCATGGAGAGTAGCAATTTTTTCCAGTTTCTATGTAAAGATACAGCAGATAACCCTCTGCAAGTAAAGACGAGACTTTACTTAAAACCTGGTCTCTGGTTTCAAAGTCTGCAGCGTCTGCCAGAGTTCAAGTTCGCTATTCTCCTTTATTAGCTCATCCTTTCTCAGGCTGGTCTCAGTGAGACTAATTAGAAGTCACCTGGTGGGCCTCACAGCTGGGGGAGTCCGTGCTCAGCAGGGTCTGCGTCTCTCATCAAGGGGCCCATTTCCTTGATCAGAGTGATTTGAAATCTGCTGTGATGTTCCTCTTTAGGAAAACAACAAAAATAAAGTTTATTTTTGCACATGATGTTTGACATTTGAAATGGAGGGTGGTTACTGTACGGTCGATACGTCGTGCCCTGCTGTGCTGTTGCTTTTCATAGATTCAGAACCTTATCAAACCCCTTTAAATAGAGGACAATACTTGGCCCGTGTGGTGTCGACTGTATGTTCAATGAAAGTAGCTGCAATCTCATCAGTAACTACGGAAACGATTTTCTGTCATGTGTGTTTGCCGAGTAACACCAGAGTGACGGACAGATTGAACCACTGTGAAAAACACACTTTCCACTGACGATAAGAGTGTGGCAACCCCACTCGCTCTTCAGCAGGATATTACAGGCTGTTGTATCACTGTCAAATCACCATGATGAATAAACTTCGATTTCTTATTCGGTTTGTTTAAATTCGAAGCACACATGTGGCCCGGTCGAATAATTGTGCTTATCAAACCATAAATAAGCGCTTTTATAATGCAGAGGAGATTGTGGAGTGTACATGCAATGCACCAAGCAAGCAATGAGCTATTGCGATACAGTAAATTGGATCCTGTTGTTGAACAAACATAGTAAAGTACAGCGCATTTCAATAAACGGTGCTTTTGACGCGATCTGGTACGGGGCGGGGGGGAGGGGGGGGACAAAAAACTTTACAGCACATAAAACCTCAGCAGCACTCGGAGAGAGTACGCAGACTTTATTAAATTGCTGCTCAGTTTATGAACATGACGGGCACAAAAATATCACACCCAGAGCAAAAACTGCACGGATGGAGTTTCATGTTGTTTTCTAGCGCCCCCTGGTGGCTGGAGGCACTGAATGAGGCACTTGTGGATGATGTTGGCGCCAAAGAGAAGTATTTTTTTAAAATATATTTTTAAATTGATTTTAACTACAAAACTCAAACAAAATAACATTTTCTTAGAGTACATGTGCCTCTGAGTTGCTGAGTGGATTTGGTTGTGATGAGTGGAGTAGAGGAGCACCAACTTTTGTTTGATACTAACAAAACCCATGTACAAAGGCAGCGTTGGAACAAACTGTGCTACCACACCCTCTGATGCATTGTTAGGACAAAAAGACAAGTAACAGCGGAGGGCAGACTGGTTGGTCAGGGTTCCTCCTACAGAAAAATAATGGGAGGCATTCAGTTGATGACAGATCGGCACAGTCTCCAGACTCAAACCCCATCAAGCTTGTTTGCGATGAAGCGGACGGATGGGTGACAGCAAAGCAATTTACAGGCGAAGCACATTTGTGGGAGCAGCATTGCAAGAATAGTGAAAAAACAAGTGAGAGAAAGAGAGAGAGAGAGAGATGGAGGATGTAGGATGGAAAAAACAAAGAAGGTACAGGAGGAAGGAAAATGAAAGAGGTGGTGGTGAGAAAAAGGATTATGAAGGAGGGGGGAGATCCTTATCTGTTTCTGAGATATAGATGTAAAGGTTCATTAGCGAAGAAAGAAGAATAATAGAGAGAGGATAGAAAGTGTGAAAGGCTACGGGAAAATAGATGACGAGCTGTTAGATGGCTTGATGAAAGATTTTTTTTTAAAAAAAGGTTGAGTGTAAAAGTAAGACAATTAGGATAGAAAGGTAAAAAAAACAGAGAACAGAAGATGTGAAAGTGGAAAGTGAAAGACAGGAAGACTGAAGGTGTGAAGGATATAAGGTGGAGAGAGAACGGAGTGAAAGTGGATAGAAAAGGAGGGAAGCTGAAGCAAAGAAGATAAACGCAGAAGGCGAGGAGGTGCAAAGAAAATGTTAGGAGACAGTGTGGTAATGGGAGAGGGTGGGACACAGAGAGAGAGAAGAAGCCGGAGAAGAAGATGAATGAGAGGATAAGGTGATGAGAGAGCGATGGAGATGGAGAAGAGGAATGTAAATTATATGAGAAGAAGAGGGGAGAGCAAGATGAACAAAAGAAAGAGAGGATGATTAGAAGATGGAACTGAAGCGTGGAGAAGAAAAAATATAGGAGCTGACTAAAGGACTGAGACAGACAGGGAGAGGAGGACGAGGTGATGGTTCCGAGACAGAAGATGAGGAAGCAGGATGAGAGAAAAGGTAGATAAAGAAGGTGAAGACTCATGGGAGGATGAAAAGGAGATTGCTGAGGGAGCACAATGGAGAGGAGTGGAAGTGTGAAGGAAATGGAGACGAAGGCAGGGTTCAGAGGAAGAGGGGGTGCCAGAGGCCATGACAACTGATAGAGGATAAAAAGGGTGAAGATGTAAAGGAAAAAATGTAAGAAATAAACTGACAGCTGGATGGAAGAGAGAGAAAAGTCAAGGAGGTCGTGGAAGGGGGTGCGAATGAAAGAGAGGATGCATAAAAAAAATAAACACAAGTAAGAAGTAAAGTTGGAAAATGTAATGACAGAAGTGAAATATGGCTGAGAAAGTTCTAGAAATGTACGAGAGGAAGGGCGGATGACTGCAGAGCGGGAGAGGAAGGTTGGACTGCTCAAGAAGGGAGATGATGGGAAGAGAAGAGGAGGGTGCAGCAATTCTTTCCAGCTTTCCAGTTGGAGCCAGTCACAGCATCTGCTACTACACACATCAAGTCAAAGCTGCTAAAAAGGATTCAAATAAAGAACATGCTTTTGATATTATGTCTTCATTAACACAAAGCCAGTTAGCTCTGAAGTTGTTTTTATAATGTAAAAAAAAAATTGTATTGTGTCATTTATAGTCAGCTTCTACACAGCAGTACTGTGTAGCAGAAACACCAAACAAGCCGTCTAAATGCACGTAGATACTGTTTGCTGGGATCCGAGTTCTCAGAGACAATCAAAAAAAATGTGTTGCATAACATATTACAGAGAAATTTATCAGAAAACAAATTAAATGAGTTGAAAGCTTTTATTTATGTTTTGGATAATAAAACAAATGCAATAATCACAAACAATGTGACATGCTTATATAAAAATTTATTGTACAATCAAACAAACACTCATTTTTTGTACGTCCGGTGTCCATTTTCCCTTTCGGTCACACTCCCCTGGAAGAAAACGAGAGATTAAATCAGTGAGAACTTGTTTACAAAAGAAAAAAGAAAAGAAGAACTACGAGGTCAAGTCTCTGCCTGCCTTGTGACAGCAATGATAGATGCATCGGTGAAACTGAACGTTGAATAATACATGAGAAAAACTCACAACAAGTCCTTTCGCTCTGTACATTTTGGCAAAAGGTGATTCCTCTGCACAACCAAAAACACTACAAGGTGCCTCGACGCGTGGAAACTCTTCAACCATCTTTTGCCGCAAAAGAAGCAACAAAAAAAAAAACATCACAATGAAAACCAACAACTGCTAATATACAAATAAAGACAGAAAATCTGTTAGCCTGATGCTGACATTGCCCAGTGCGTCTGAAAAGGTGTCCAGATCCCTCTTCCCTCCTGGGCTCAGTCCGTATGACCAGTGCTGACAGCAGCCCTGTGGAAACGCTGTCCCTGCGAGCAGCAGCCACAGTGCCAAGATTTTTGCAGCCATTCTGAGGAAAAAGCTTCACATGGTGCACATAAGCATGTTAACAATCTTTTTTTTTTTTTCAATTTAACTCCAAATATTGTTGTACAAGATTTTACCTTCTGTGCATCAGACAGGAACTTCGGATCTCTTCTAGTGTCCTCGTGAACCCTGCTGCACATGGTTCTCCAAGGTTTATATAACTGTGCTTTGTTTCCTCCAACACGTCACTGCAGGGGGTCACAAAGTGGGATTAAGCAGCACTCGGTGACGCTGACGACCCAGAGAGCCGTTTGAAAGATTACACCTGCTGTGTGATTTTTGCAGTTTCTGATCATTTTGTGATGTACTGAACTGACTTCAGATGATGTATCACATTTTTTCCAGAGTTGCTTCGGAATATTTTTCACCACATTTTTTTTCTTTTAGTTCGCAGCACATTTCCCAAAACAACTCATGTATACAGCAAAACATGATACTCACCAGAAACTTTGTTAGGTGCACCTGTTCAACGGCTTATTAATGCAAATATCTAATCAGCCAGTCACATGTCAGTAACTCAGTTCATTTAGGCATGTAGACGTGGCCAGAATGACCTGCAGAAGTTCAAACGGTGCATCCGAATGGGGAAGAGAGGTGATATGAGTGACTTTGACCGTGGCATGGTTGTTTGTGCCAGACAGGCTGCTGTGAGTAAAGAAACTGCTGATTTACTGGGATTTTCCCACACAACCGTCTCGAGGTTTAACAGAGAATGGTGTGAAAGAGTGTGCAGCAGCAGCCCTCTGGGAGAAAATTCCTTGTTGATCCCAGAGGTCAGAGAAGAATGGCCAGACTGCTTTAATCTGATAGGAAGGCAACAGTAACTCATATAACCACTCGTTACAGCCAAAGTATGCAGAAGGGCATCTCTGAATGGATACCACATGGAACCCTGAAGCAGATGGGCTACAGCAGCAGAAGACCACACCGGGTGCCACTCCTGTCAGCAAAGAAGAAACTGAGGCTACAATTCGCACAGGCTCACCGAAGTTTGACAGTATAAGATGTGAAAAACGTTGGTGTGATGAGTCTCGCTTTGTGTTACAAGATTTGGGTGGTAGGGTCATAATTTGGCATAAACAAAATGAAAGCAGGGATCAATCCTGCCTTGAATCAACAGTTCAAGGTTGGTGTTGGTGGTGTAATGGTGTGGAGATTTTCTTGGCACACTTTGTGCCCCTTAGTTTACTGACTGAGGATCATTTAAATGCCCCAGCCTACCTGAGTATTGCTGCTGACCAATCCCTTTATGACCAGTCCTGGTAATAATGCGGGGTAACTAATAAAGTGTCCAGTGAGTGTATCTTAGCATGGAACTATTCAGCTGATAGGATCATTATTCATTTTGCTCATAAAGACGTGCAACTAATGACCGTTCAAGCTGCGGACAGCTGTGCTGAGTCATCGGCCTAAACGTCTAACAAAGAATGACAAATGCTCGTTCGAATGTGCACAAGCGACAGTTTTGAAGGATTTGACAGCTTCAGCTGTCGCTCAAGGACTAAGCCAAAGCAACTGAGGAAGAAAAACAGATGACAAAGATTTTTCTTCATAGCAGTTTATTTATAACAGTCATTTATGGAAACATATTTCCATGGTCGAGTGCAATAATCATAGACAGGGATAACTATACAACTCCCTGCTTCAAACAAATCAACCCCTGTCCCCATATAGCATTCAGTGAGATGTATTAAAATAAATAACCACAGCTCTTCCATTGGTTTTCACACTCACGGTGAAATACACATTATGATTGCCTTCATCATTCATTCTCACAGGCTGGGTACCTTCCATTTCATTGAGTGAATAATATTGCATTGGAGCAGCTTTGAGCTACAGCCAGAGAAACTTCACTGGTCAAAGACACGCACAGCTTTTCTCACATGCAAACGGACGCCGTCGAACAAGAACCGAAGCGAGAGCCTTTACAAAACAGCTGACAACACCTGTGTACTCCAAGGATGACTTTTTTGGGAAGTTTTGGAAGCACTGGATTTGCTTTACACACGATTACATAAGAGAAGCACCAAACCTTTTTGGCGAAAGGATATACCACGTTACACGTTAACATATACATGTGCAAACAAGTTTAAAGCATGATTAAGTGACATACATAAATACGTGGAGCCCGTTTCCCGGCAAAGCCCACTTTGACAACATGAAAATGGATTCTCCTGTCGTGGAAATCAGATAAATAACAGATGATGCACATAAACGTTACGATACGCCGTGCCACATTCGAATGCATGCAGTTGTGGACCACTCACACCTCGGGTTAATAAGAGGTAGATTCACAGAGCACAAAACGAGGGAAAGCTTTTGGAAAAAAATTTTTCAAACTAGGAAAGAAGAAACCTCACAGCTATACGTCATGTATTGCATACCCAAGCTGTGTTTAAAACGAGCCTGTAGCATAGTTTCACGTTGCTCTAACAGCACTTTCAGCCTGTTAGACTGTGCTAGTGTATGGCTTTGGCTTGCACTGTTTCCTTTATGCTATAAATCCAGCAATATTAAGTTATATACTTAAAGAGGAATATATATATATATATAGACACAGTTATTGATAAGTAACCCCTTCTATTTCTGCTACAGCAGCATGCAGTGAAGCTCAGTGCTCTGCGCTTTACTGCTCAAAGATAAGCTGATTTTGACTCCTATTAACATGTCAAGTAATATGAAGTAAAAGTATGGAAACAAAATGAGTATAGTCACTGGATTACATCCAGACACATCTACGCACACCAGGAACTTTACTTTTTTTGGTGATATATGTAGCTGAACACTTAAAACATCCTACCATACAAACATACATGTACAACCCTGGATAAATTCTAGTGCAATATATTTAAAGCTAACATAAGATTGGTGGAATGCCAGGGGTGTGCATACCTATACCTGTAGTGCACTGATAGGTAAAGAGAGATTGAAAGGAGCAACTTGGGGAAAGCTGTGGCCCACACTGGATTTGTAGGCGTGTATTGAGTTATCTGACACTCTGTGACATGTGCAGAGGGGTCAGCATCTCTTCAAAAATGGCTCCTTTTACGTTGGACCCTCTCAGGTTGGCTTCTTGTAGATCACAGCCAGACAGATCACAGTTCTGGAGAGGAGGAGAAAAAAAATTCCAATGTGACTGCAGAAATGTAATGTTATAGAGGTGCAAGGCATGTATGCAATTTATTCTCGCCAAAGCACTATGCTGTACAGCTGCTGAGACTTTAGTTTCACAGTTTACACTGATTATTCCTTTATAACAAAGCCACAGTCCAATTGGAAGCATACTAACTTTTCAGGCCAACAAACACAAACTGAGCTTTCATTTAAGAACCCTGTGTTTTCATGCTACATCTAGAATCCCGCAGCAGAGGAACGATTGTTTTGTCTCTGCTTCACAGGAAGATGAAGCCTGAAGTGTAGGGACGCCACTCCTTACATATCAGTGAGAAGGCCACTTTAGCAAAAGATCAGGGATGTAAAAAAGAAAAAGTGAACAATCATGTGCATGTGATGAAGCACGGGAAAAAGCTGCATACAAAAACAGCCAGGCCGGCAATGATGCAATCAAGATCAACCGGACTTTCCAATAGTTCCTATCTTAACTTCACTGTCTGCAAGTATTTCTTAAAACTATGTCCAGAAAACGTAGTTTATTGAACTTCAGTGATGCTGGCGACTTTACCGCCGTTGGCCTATGGTGATAACACTGCTCCTTGTAAATCTAGTGGAGCTTTTAATCAGAAGTTTAATCATTTACAAATGTGCTTCATGTTTATCTGCAGCATTAGTAAACCACAATAATTCAAAAAGCACACAGTTTGGCATCTTCAATTTCAAAATTCAGTAAAAAATAGACAAATATAGATAAATGAAGTGTGTTTGTGTTAATCTGGAAGTTTTATTTTAGGAAATATTTTTTTAAAAATTAAAAAATAATAATATTTTGGACTTTAGTTTTTTTACATCCTGTGCAACATATTAGAATTTGACTCAGATATGCAGTGTCATTATTTTTGCCCCTGGTTTTGATGTCATAAACAAATCCTGCCACCTGAGCCCACTTTAGTCTGTGCTTTCAAAGATAATCCTTTGTGATGGCCTTAACTTACCTCGAGATCTGTCCCCGCTAAAGTGGCTCCCCGCAGGTTACAATTCTTCAGCTTTGCATTTTTGAGAGTGGCCACACGCAGGTTGATGCCGGTCATTTGGCTTCCTTCCATGTCAACTCCTTTCAGGTTAGCACCTGATTACAAAAACATCCGGTTAAAACAAGAAAACCAGCCTAAGGCCATGTCCTCTTTCATTAAAAACTGTTACAGATTACCTTCAAGATTGGCCTTCAGTCCAGATGGATCTTCAAAATTGCATCCTTTAAGAGACGCTCCCTCGGCATTGGAACACAGCATCTTCACCCCTTGTAAGTTAGCACCCTGTAACCAGCAAAGCAAAGATCAAACGTTTTCGTGATAGTCTGACCTAAACCCTACAAAATATTTATGGAAAGTCTGCAGAGAGAAAACATCTGCCTGTTGTTTTTTAATGAGGTGAATATGAGAGGAGGATGTGTGTGCCATAACATATTAAAGAACAGAGTGGGGTCCTTTTTCTACACAGGTGACGGGGGCAGCAGGTGTAGAGAAACAAAAAAAATAAATAAAATCTTTATACACCAAGTTTCATTTTTGCATCAGCAAGAAGGCCAACATAAAAAAAAAATATAAAAACATTAACAGAAGAAGCATTTACAGAGCAGAGCTGTCACACTTACATCCAGGTTGGCTCCAGAAAGATCAGCACGCTCCAGATTGGAGCAGCACAGGTTGGCATGTGTCAGATTGCAGCGGCTGAGATTAGCCATCTTGAAATTGATGTAGCGCAGATCAAGCCGGGACAAATCAGCACCACTGAAATTAAGTCCCTAGGAACATTAAGAATAAAAGGGTCAAGCATGAAATTGATCTGATGATGAGGGTGCATCAAAACACCTTCATTTAGCCGTACCTGACAGCGGAGCTCTGACTTCGTCGGTGTTGCCAAAAGAAAACGGACAAACTCTTTGCGGGAAATGGGAGAGTGGTCCTCGGGTGGCTGCGAGTTCTGTTTGGAAAGCAAGCATTGAAGGGAGAGATCACATTATTAACAACCATGTTTCCCAAAAAAAAAAAACCAAAAAAAAAACAGAGGTGATATGTAAAATGTATAATTGTCAGTAAAATTTGCAGCTTAAGTGAGTTCCAAATGACTGCAAATGGTTAAAAAAATTTAAGAATGTTGTCATCTGTGACACATAAAAATTATTTTTTCCAATTCGGAGAGATCTCTGCACACAATGGGCAAGGCCCGTAACTTATATTGTATGGTTATGTTCTTTAGATCCTCAAGCAGCAGCAGTGCATGAAACACAGACATAATTCTGCAGTGAAAATCAGTGCATGGGCTCAGGAACACAGTTTGTAGCTGCACACACAAATGAAATACTGGGGTGGAAAGTTGGAGATCATGGGTATCACCTCCTTTCCTGAAAAGGAGGACTATCCAGCTTATTCAGGACACAGCTCAAAGTCAGCATCTGATGGTAGGGTGGTGCATTAATGCACATGGCATGGGTAACTAGCACATCTGTGTAGGCACCATTAATGATGAATGATAAACACATTCTGCCTTCCAGATGAAGATTGTTTTTTTAGCCTATTAAAGTAAGAATGCCAACCACATTCTTCACGTACCAGCATGGTTACATAGCATCTGAATGCGAAGCTGACATAAACCGAAAACATGCATTATGGGAAAAAAAAGAACAACAAAAGGAACAATTGCTTTCCCAGAGCCCAATCCCTTTAGGCTTTTTTTTTTTTATTATTACATTGCAGTCATCAAATTCAAAATAATTACATATTTTTCAAGGAAGAATATTTCTTGGGATTTGTTGTATTTGTATTGTTCTCTATTAAATATAAGGCTTAAATGATCTAAAAATTATTTCATTTTGTTTTTAGTTACATTTTACAGTGAACCAGCTTTTCTGGAAACATGGTTTTATTGTAAACTAGTTTTTTTTCCCCCCCACATTAAACTCTACCTTGATTGCTACTTCCAGCTGTTCGGCGAGCTGCTCAATTCCAAAGAAACGAGCCTCCTCAAGGACACCTGGAAGACATTCAGGAAATTATTGCATATCCCTCCTTTTATTACATTTTAGACATTAAACCAGTTGTATTCAGGTAGACCTCACCACTTAGGTCTGGGTAAAAAAAAGGAAAAGAAAAAAAAGAAGCTTACCTCGTATATTGATGCCTTCATTGATAATGAGCTGACCATGTCTCAAATAGTTGAGAATAGGCTCAAAGTATTCAGGGCTGCGGTCAATAAGGTAAGCCCCGTGCTCGTCCTGTTTGTTTCCCCACACGTCTGAAGCAAACACAGAGGTTTACAGAACTCACTCAATAAGATGTCTAAATAAAAATAAAAATGCTTAGTGATCAGCTGGTCTTAGTACCCTTCTCTCGAAACATGTGTGCGAGCATACTCTCCGGCTCCTTGCTGACCAAGGTGCTCCTGAACACAAAACAAGACGCATTCAGCAACCAGGAAACAGAGAAAATGAATGACAATGTATGAAAACTAAATTGAAACCACAGATACCTGGTGGTGGTGAAAAGGCGCCCACCAATATTAAGGGTCAGCCAGTCAGTGTGTGCTCCCAGTGGATCAGATGTGACCTTGGCTTCATTTTGTGGGTCTGTGATGATTACACAAAGAGAGACACAAGAGGCATTGAAACCTTTTTGGATACTTTGACCGTGGATGGAGACTCCAGCAGGAGACATGAGAGTACTCACCAATAAAAGGATCTCCTTCTGACACATATAGCACATCGTCATCTCTGGGAGAGACACAGAGGAACACATCATCAGACACAATGCTGGAGACGCAGAGACCTTTATGTTTGTTGTGTTACAGCTGAGCTTACCTTATGAGGGCAATATCATCAATGAGACCACCCTTTCCATTGTACAAACAGGAGGCTTTGATTCCGAGCTTATTGCTTGCTACAGATAGTAAGTCAGACAAGGTTCCGTACACTGCTACAACCTGAAGAGAGACCGAGAGGGGATAAAACGATGGGTTAAGGATTGAAAACAAAAAGTGGGTCACTACTACAGCCTAACACGACATTAATGAGCCGCATTGTAAATGGTGGTTGAGCTTACAGTTTATCGATAGTTTATTTAAAGTAATACAGTCAGAGGTTAACCCTGCCTTCATATGAGTACATGATGAGTATCAGCAGTCAGTAATCTACCATGAAACACCTTCAGCACATTCAGTGGAAAAAGCCAGTCATTCTGCGGCCCAAGCTCTCACACTGACTCAACAGCCTCGCATAGTACCCACCTTGCCATTTTTACACGTCCCGTTAACAAATAACGTGACTCTTCTCATTCTTTATGGCTGTAAGTACAGTAAGGCTAAAATAATACTACAATAACGCAGCCTTTCCCAGCTAACCCCCCGTATTGCCTGCCGCAACAATTGAAGCTGGCTAGCTTGCTGCATTAGACAACAACACGAGACAAAAGATGCATTTAAAGGTATCGCGGAAATTAGATATTCTTTGTAAGTGTAACTTGGAGGCATAATTGTAGCCACAACTGAGCTTGAAAGTGTTAATGTTATATTTACATAGCTAATTATGTTTTCTATAAAGGGAACCATATGCATACATTATACATGTGCTATTATCAAACATTAAATAGAGCTGATATTGGGATGTGTGTGTGTGTGTAACAGCATACATAATTTCTTATATTATGTAAACGTAAATGTGATCAGTTGTTCCGCTGTAGCAGTACATCAATCATAATCAATCATAGCTCAAACTTATCTGCCGAAACAAATCCGTCAAGGGAGTGCTACAAAATCAGAGAGCACCTGAAGGGACCTTCCGTATACAGCTCTGTAATTGGCTGAGGCGCTTACACGTAGGCACGTTTCATGCGTGTGGCATTGTAGTGCTAATGTTTAGCCGTCCTGAAGTTTTTTAGTTTTGTGTGAAATAAAGCGCCACCCATTCGTTTTGTTTCAGGTTGTATCTCAGTTCTAATGTAGCGTGCCTTCCTGCCATCGGGTCAAACATTCATTGGCTTCTCAGCAGCATTTTTGCGGCTCGTTGTTGGTGGTAATGCGCCACAAAGTCGTCCAGCAGTAGAGCCAGAAGAACCGCGGACCTGTCAACAAAACAATGTTTGGCAGCGTTTCTGTGACTATAAACTAGTGTTCACCTTCAGGTTTGAGTTGATTTGGAACTGCATTTGTCCTGTTTTTAAAAATTAAAAGGAAAATGTCTGACAGACAGCATTGTTCGTGCTGCTCTCATCCCGTCTCCTCCACTGGCGTTTACCAGACGCTGAATGAAATGGATTTTGAACGAGGTTTGCATTCACATATCAGGCATGTGGTGGTTGACTTAAACCGCGCTACTATCAAAGTTGTAGAATAAGCCAAATACTATTTTTTTCTCATTTGCAAGATGTGTCAGTGAAGTAGAGTGCTGTGCGTCATTTGCAGGTATCTGGTCTGCTGCAATGGATGGGGACTTGGAGAGGGTAAAGTCCTTAGTGCAGAAGGGCACAGACCCTAATTTGAGAGACTCAGCTGGATACACAGCTCTGGTGAGTTTGCAGGAAACACGTGGCTCTAAGGATCACAGCATGGGCTTATGTATCTGAGTTGAACATTTACTAATACTGTATTTCTTGTAGCACTATGGAAGTCGCAGTGGTCATCTCGCTGTGTGCAAGTTTCTTCTCGCGAACGGTGCCTGCGCGTCTCCGCAGACACCAGGCGGTGCCACGCCGCTCCATCGATCAGCTTACTGCGGTCACCTTAATGTGGTGAGAGTCCTCTTGCAACACAGAGCAGATCCAATGCTCTGTGACGATGACGGCGCATCCCCTTTGCATAAGGTACAGAATTTCCAGCAGTAACACAACCGTTCAGCTGAGACATAATCATTGAACTTGTGCCTGCATCTTTTGCTCTCTTACATGGTTGAGAAGGCTGCAGAACGGGGTCATGGCGAGGTCTGTCAGCTGCTTGTTGAGCAGTGCCCGGCACTCCGCAGCCAGATGAACAAGAGGCGCCAGCTACCCTACCAGCTGGCACAGCAGGAAGACCTGCAGGAGCTCTTAAAACCACCCTGTTGATGGCAGATACACTGTATCTGGGGCATGCTGTGCTGCTAAGACCACACAAATGATTTCCCACATTTTCCTTAGCAAGCATCGGGACTCATGTTAGGAAGAGGAGCTGTGGTATAAAGCTGAGAACCGAGAGCTGGTGAGGAAACGGATGCTGCTAATGGGAAGTGGCAAGAATCAAGCAAATACGCCCACCTTATCAGCTGAAGTGCTGTCGGTGGCTGAATGTTCAGATAACTGATGGTGCATTGTAAGCTTTAATGTGCATTTGTGGAATTAAATTTACATACTGACTTCTAAGTTTGGAGCAGAGCAGGCATGCAGTTGAGCGACAGAAAGACAAGAGCAGCATGTCAGTTCAGAGGGCTTCTAAGAATATAAGTTAGAATAAAAGAGCGGCAATTTGTGTTATCAGAATAAATTTGAAAGACACAATGATGGTATGGAACCTCTGCTCACAGAGGATCTCATGAACCCCATGCAAATGTTACATAATGGTCACCTACTGAAGTCACCACATCAGGATTTGAACTCACTGCATGTTGTTTCCGCTGAGCATATGGCGTGTGTTTGTATTAAAACTGGATGCCAACATCTTGCCTGTTTTGGGTCGCGTTTGTCTAAAATGAGCTTTTCTGAACTTAAAAACTCTGACAGTAGAGGGAGCTGTTGTCTTAAAAGAATCGGGCGCTTCGCTGGGACGCCATCTGAATTAGATGGCAGCAAACACAAAGTGACCTCATTCGATCCTCCCAGCACACTGCTGGAAAACTAAACAGCGTAACTGTGAGAAAGAGACAAATCTGTTACAGATGATGGTAGGACATATCTGAAGTGTCCAGCCAGTTTATATTTATGCAGCCATACTGATTCTACTTTATTTTTTTATTGGTTATGTTAATTTTTTTTAAAACATTGGCATTCTTAGAAATGGTAAATGTACTGCTATTTATATCACACTTTTCTACTCTGAGCAGTGTTGTTTACAACAAGTCACATTCATACAGCACTTTATTCTATGTCTTTAAGTCCTTTCTATCTATTATTCACACACTGGATGCATCAGGAGTAATTTGGGTTCAGTATCTTGCCAAGGACAATTGCACACATGGGCTGGAGGTGCTGGGGCTTGAACCACAGATCTTCCAATTGACCCACTTGACCTCCTGAGCCAAAGTGGGATGTTAGCTGCTTCTATTTTATTAGACTGTATTTGAGCAAGTATGTGGAACCTACTGCTTCTGGTGCAAAGCATTAACACACTTCTGCACTGAGATGTTGTTAGTTGATAGTTTTGGGATTTAAGAAATAAATTAAACCAGATGAGTGTCTCATATTCTTAAAGGGCTGCTGATTTTAGCATGTTAAAGGTTTTTCTTTTTTTTCTTTTTTTTTTAAGAAATAGTTATTAGCTTTTTTTTTTTTGTATTGAGATTACGTGTCCATTTTTAAGTAATCAGACACAGGTCACATGACTGAAGGATGCCCAGAGGTGAAAAACCTATGGAAGTATTTCCTTATACTGAAACAGATGGAAATACTTCTGTGACCATTATCTCACATACTTACTTATTCAAAGCATGTACAATAAGTAACACATGCGCATACATGAGATACATTTTCCTCTCAGCCTTCCACAGATGTGCTTGGCATTGCTGCAGTTCTGAGCTCCTGCAGTCCACACAGATACAAACCCATGGCAGAAACCTCTCTCTGCAGTCTGAGGAACTTTCATTGGGTCCGCTGGTGGGTGGTGTTTCCAAACTACCTTCAAACCACATCCATGCCGTGACTGGAGGGGTGCCAGGCCACATCTGGAGCTGATTGCAGCTGACGCCACACAGCACAAGGAGATGGGGTGTTGAGGGGTAGATGGGGTGGGATTGGGGGTATTTTAGCTTGGAGAACTAAGCCAAGAGAGCTGTTTATGCTCAGTGACAAGTTCCTCCTTGCACACAGCTGAGGAGCTGTAACTGGGATAACCCGTTTTGATTGCCACGTCTGTAATAGCAGGGTGGTTGGCTCGGCCTTTTTTTTTTTGTCTGAATGGCATGAAAAAAAAAGGGCATTCTGCTCTTTGGGTTGAACCGGTAATTTTGACTCACACACAGACTGTCAGACCCGCCCACAGCACCCTGTGATTGTTCCCCTGCCAGGTTGTATGGAACACAATCAGAGTTGATGTCTTAGATTTGCTAGCAGTGAGTGAGCTAATGAAAACCCTCTGTGTCACTTGGTAAAACTGGAGGAATGCTGATGGGCCTCGGTCTTTTTTGATAATTTTTCATGAGCTGGTTTGAATTTGAGGGTTGCTTATGTCTGGGGTGGGGGTGGGGTGGGGGGGGGGGGTCTGGCCTGTGCAGGGTGAAAATGAGATGCTTGGTCAGGGAAGACCCTTTTTTTTTGCCACGCGTTTTTAAAATCTCTTTGAAGCATTTGTGCTACTTAATGTTACCCAGTTTTCTTACATTACAGCGAAGGAAGGATGCAGATTTTTAATGGCTGGTTTTTGAGAGCCTTTGCATAATGTGAGGACTTGGGAAGGACTCCACAAGATGAGGAATTTGGACTACAGCTCTGTTTAGCAAGATTTATTTGGAAAGCAATGAAACTTCCTGGCCCTGGAACTCACTTCCACCATAATGAGCCCACGTTAAACCAGGACTGGATGTTATTTTCCTCAGAAATAGAAGGTGGTCTGTGTGCCATGCTTATGCAGAGGATTTAAATTCAGTGTTGGGAACTTTTAGTCTGAGTAATGAGAGCACATTGTCCTCTGTGCATATTTTTGCAGTTTGAGGATTATGTTAAAAATATAAAATTTGTATTTTCAGCAACAATATAAATATTTTTAATGTTTTTATTTGGATCACTGTTTTCCCAGATAAAAAAGGTCATCTAGTCCTTATCTTTCCTGTGTTCACCTGAACAAAAATAATGCCATTCACTTGCCTCCCAGCTGCCCTGGCAGAGCTGGACCTGTCTGAGCTACAGTATCCTAAAGTAATCAGGTAAATGGCTGGCAGATGGGCACACATTAGGAAGTGCAGTACCAGAGTCTGGCACAAAGGACAGCTCCGTGTTATCTGTTGTGAGTTGTGAAGGTAGGCGTGCGGGTGTTGGGTCAGGGGGGCGTGTGTAATCAAATATATGGGAGCTGTTCCTCTGAGATGCTGCATAATCCAATTTAGGTCCACTCCCACTTCAAAGAAGCATGTTGTCTGCTGGTTGATGTGATGTTGCAGATCTTATGCTTCCACTTTCCAGGTCAGCGGGTGATCAGATCCATGAGTCCAGAGGCTGCAGCTTAGCTCTTCCAGGCAATCAGCACAGTGACTATGGGAAATGTCAGGGTTATCAGGTGATCACCACGTGACACGTGTTTATTAGCTTTTTATTTTTATCAGCAAGGCAGGCTGTTTTCAACTGCATCATAGATCTTATAGTCAGTTTAATATAGGACATGTTAGAGATGTTTTGGACTAAGATACCGGTCTCACATCTGGACAATGTCAAAACGTCCAAATTGTGTGCAGTGAACTGAGATTTTATGCTATTTTCTCTTTTTTTTATATTCCCGGATGTTTTTTCTTTGGACTCTGCAATGGATGGTTAAGTTTCTTTTTATTGATTATGGAGATGTAATCTTCTCAAAAGCATGGCCAGTGAAACAACCCTTAAGCTGTTTCCATATGAGTCAGAGGACAATTAATGAAGTTTTTTTGGATCATATATCAAGGTTCTATCATAGCAAAATGTTTTGGGAAATCATATTGTAGTGTATCACCTGCCAAATCTGCAAGAGTTCTGTGAATGTGCTGTATATAAAAAGCTTTTAGTGAACTTGAACCTTTCCAGCATGTTCCTCATGTGCACATGTTGTTTTGTTATCAGTTCAATGGAATTCTTATTTGGAGGTCTATTTCCCATTGATTTTTTTTTCAATTCTGTTCTATTTATAGAGCACCAAATCACAGTGACTGTCACTTCAAATTGCTTTATATTGTAAGGTAAAGACCCTACAATAATAGAGAGAAAACCCCAACAATCAAACAACCCCCTATGAGCAAGCACTTGGTGAGAGTGGAAAGGAAAAACTCCCTTTTAATAGGAAGAAACCTCCGGCAGAACCAGGATCAGGGAGGGGCAGCCATCTGCCGTGACCGGTTGGGAGTGAGGGGAGGGAGACAGGACAAAAGACACACTGTGGAAGAGAGCCAGAGATTAATAATAACAAGAGTGTATCATGGGAAGCCACCAGCAGTCTAGGGCTACTTTTAAGTATTCTAGGAACCACAAGTAAGCCAGCAGTCTGAGAGCAAAGTACTCTATTGGGGTGATATGATACTATGATGTCTTCAAGATAAGCTGGGGCCTGATTATTAAGACCTTACATGCTAGGAGAAGGATTTTAAATTAAATTCTGGATTTAACAGGGAGCCAATATGGGAGAAATATGCTCTCTCTTTCTAGTCCCTGTCAGTACTCTAGCTGCAGCATTTTGGATTAGCTGAAGGCTTTTCAGGGAACTTTTAGGACAACCTGATAGTAATGAATTACAATAGTCCATCCTAGAAGTAATAAATGAATGAACTACTTTTTTCAGCATCACTCTGAGACAGGAGGTTTCTAATTTTAGAAATATTGCACAAATGCAAGA
Source organism: Cichlasoma orientale (assembly GCA_034780415.1). Lineage (NCBI taxonomy): Eukaryota > Metazoa > Chordata > Actinopteri > Cichliformes > Cichlidae > Cichlasoma > Cichlasoma orientale. The sequence goes on along the minus strand of JAVDPK010001340.1, from coordinate 40,887 downwards.
AAGCAGTCCTACATACTTGTTTAATATGTGTATTGAAGGACATATCCTGATCAAAAAATGACTCCAAAATGAGGCCAAGGTAAGGCCATCCAGAGTAAGGATCTGGTTAGACACCATGTTTCTAAGGGTTGTAGAGCTGAGTGCAATAACCTCAGTTTTATATAAATTTAGAAGCTGAAAATTAGAGGTCATCCAGGACTTTATGTCTTTAAGACATGGATAGATAAAGCTGGGTGTCATATGCATAACAATGAAAATGTATGCTATGCCTTCTAATAATACTGCCTAAGGGGAGCATGTATAATGTAACTAGAATTGGTCCTAGCACTGAACCCTGTGGAACTCCATAATTAACCTTAAAATGTGAAAAAGACTCCCCATTTACATAAACAAATTAGAATCTATTAGATAAATATGAGTCAAACCACTGCAGCACAGTACCTTTAATACCTACGGCATGCTCTAACCTCTGTAATAAAATATTATGGTCAACAGTGTCGAACGCTGCACTGGGGTCTAGCAGGACAAGCACAGAGATGAGTCCACTGTCAGAAGCCATAAGAAGATCATTTGTAACCTTCATTAATGCTGTTTCTGTGCTGTGATGAATTCTGAAACCTGATTAAAACTCTTCAAATAAACCGTTCCTCTACAGATGATCAGTTAACGCTTTCAAGAATTTTTGAGATAAAAGGAAGGTTGGAGATTGGCCTATAATTAGTTAAGAAAGCTGGGTCAAGTGATGGCTTTTTAAGTAATGGTTTAATTTCTGCCACCTTAAAGGACTGTGGTATATAACTCATTAATAAAGACAGATTGATCATATTTAAGATTGAAGCATTAATTAATTAATGCAGTCTTATAGGAATGGGGTCTAATTGACACATTGGTGGTTTGGAGAAAGTAACTATTGAAGTTAACCCAGTAAGATCAATCTGAGAGAAAGAGTTCTAAATAAATATCAGTAGTATTGAAAGTAGCTGCACATAAACATACATCTGTGAAACGGTTATGAATATTTTTTTCTCTAATGGTTAAAATTTTATTTGTGAAGAAATGGTGTGCAACAATGCTCAGCCTGTGGCATTTAAACGATGCTTGGCTGGTATTAAGGGGCCCAAAGTGTGCTAAGAAAAAATTTCCCTCATACCATTACAGCACAACCACCAGCCTGAAAAACTGATACAAGGCACAATAGGTCCATGCTTTTGTGTTGTTCACACCAAATTCTGTCCCTCCCATCTGAATACTGCAGCAGAAATTGAGACTCATCAGACCCCTTCTTCTGCTGCTGTAGCCCAGCTGTTCCTAAGTTTGATGTGTTGTGCAGAGATGCTCTTCTGTATACCTTGGTTATAATAAGTGGTTATTTGACTTACTGTTGCCTTCCTATCAGCTCAAAGCAGTCTGATCACTCTCCTCTGACCTCTGGCATCAACAAGGAATTTTAACCCAGAGAACTGCTGCTCACTGGATATTTTCTCTTTCTGGACCATTCTCTGTAAACTCTAGAGATGGTTTTGCAGGAAAATCTGAGTAGATCAGCAGTTTGTGAAATATTCACTTTTCTCATTATATATTTGAGCAGATGTGCCTAACACAGTGGCTGGTGAGTATGTATGTTTCAGCCTAATTTGTTATTTTTGTCACCATCAAGTATAAAATCAGAATTTTGGTGTTTCATATTCCAAATGTCATCATTACACCTTTATGCTGTGTAGTAAAGCACAGGAAATTAACAAACACATTTACTTAAGAACAAAGTGAGGGTTCCTTGAATAGTAACAATATTTTATTCAGTTTTATACTCTAGAAAGTTTTTGAAATGAGTGCTTTTAAACATATTTCAAGTAAATTTCCACGGCAAAACATATCTTTACTATCATTTTAAATGCAGAGCTGTATTTATTATTGAGTAGCATTACTAGATATGGAATCATTTAAAGGACTTAATTAAAATTAGAATGTAAACTTAAAAAAATGACAATGTTACTCCACAAAAGCGTTACAATTTTCCACATATGTTGTGGATTAACCTTTCAATTTTCAAGTTAACATTATTGTTATTATTATTAAGTTCCTTGTAAGCCCTATTTTTAAGTAAATCTGTTAAAAATAGAAGAGCAGCTGTAAATGGTTGTATTTAGTGGTGATCATCAGTCACAGCTAAAGCAATGGAGCTGGCACATCATTCATTAAGCACCCCTCTACAATACCAAACAGCAAAAAAAAAAGAGTCTCAGTGGTGGTGACAACACTTCCTTTCAGTGTGAATGACCAGGGAACGCAACACCGAGCTGCACGTGTAATTGAACAAGATGGTTACGCTGATGAACTAAGACTCACAGAGGCACGCCGTTCCTCTGTCAGCAGGTGCCCTCCACACACTAGCCCATTCATATGTGCATTCCTGTCTCTCTGCTCGCAGCCCAGCAGGTTCCTCCTGGCCACTCAGGACAGGGGCTGACACACACAAAGGGTCTTCAATCTGCCTCAGACAACAGCCAGCATAAAGGCCCGGAAAGCCACAACAGCATTATGTCAAAGAGCTGGCTGGGGGTGGTGAGCAAGAGCTTGGGGGGCCCTGTGTAGAACAGGGGCAATGCTGATGGATGGATGAGGGCTGGACACAAGGCACTGTAGTGGAAGGCCCGGCGGAGGATTTTGTGCATAAAGGAGGATATTTGTACTCGCCCAGTAACAATGGAATGCAAACACAAAAAGCAAGGACAATAAAGCACCACTTTGGGGGCGATGAAGAAGCTGCTAGGCAAATCATCATGCAAAGCACTGATATTATTCACTGCGGATTGCATGACTCTGTGTTTGTCCACATGCTGATGTGTGGCTTAGCCTGCCTTCAGTTTGCTTTTGCATAAGGTATTCCTGGCTTTAACAGTGTCCGGCACATTTCCTTACACTGAAAAGAATTGAAGAGTGATCAGAAATGCCCCACCTCGTCTTGAAACAAACTGTGTTTGGCCTGAGCTTTTGTCAGCTGCATCTAGGTTCAACTGACTTCAAAACCTACACAGACCTGGCCCTACCTCAGATAATAACTCATTTACATTATCTCTTCCTTTGTGAACAGCTTGTGAACATTTAAGCATTTCCTCGTGGATAAAAACATAACTGAGATGTGTAATAATTAATTTTTAAAAAAATCATAAACGATGTGCCGTCATTTTATGGCCTGTGTGTGTTTAATCTGGACGGCGAGCTCGCCTATATTTACTGGGCTACTGTGGCATGTACACAAGACTGAGACTCGTTAATGATTAATGAGGCTTCTTTCAAATTAGCCCCACGTAAGTTTTCTGCTTTCATTCTCTTATGTGGCATAGTGAGGAACATAGACAGGATGTCTCTCCTACACTGCTATAAACAACCAAAGACCGTCTTTTATTAGTCTCCAATTACCTTTCCATTTTGTCTCATCTGTTTTGCACAAATTCTACCAGCATAAATCGCCTCAGCTCAGACTGGGCTCAGAGGTTGTTTTTTTTTCTCCTCTGCTCTAGTCAGTGGAAAAGAATAAAAGCAACCAAATGAATAAACAATCACCATATGCTATGAATTCTGCCAAGGCCTTCCTGTCCTGTGTTAAACTTCTTCTTCTTCTTTTTTTTTTAAATCACTCACAGCTTTGTGTACATCTCAAGGGAATTCTTTATCAGTGACACAAAAACCAGCGTCTATAAACTATCTGGTTCCAGACTGCTGTTGCAGTCTTCTGGCTCGTGTTTTGATGCTGAAATCTTAAGATGTGGCCTAATGGCGGCACATGCATGTCTAACTCTCACTATTAGTTACTCTCATAAACATGCTCTGTGTTTCTCTGGTATGTATGCAGTCGTCATGCTTACGCTCCATCTGCTTTATAGCTAGCAGCTCTCTTTGAAGATGAAAGCTAATTTGAACTCAAAGAGCATTTAGCCAAAAAAAAAGAAAAAAAAAGAAAAGAAACCTTCATAAATATTAAAAGTAAGAGTGTCTGCTGGTAACATGAAGCTGTTCTCGATATTAAAGTTAGTCACTATTACTTAAAGGAACAGTTGCTTTCTTGCCAAGTGTATCATGAGAAGATGGATACCACTGTCATGCCTGTATAGCTGCAGCCAACAGTCACACTCCTAAAGATATTGTTTTTGCTCTTACAGAAACCGAGGTAAAAAAAAACAACTGTATTTTTGAGCTGACTCTTTTAGTTATGCCAAACTGATTAAGTCTAATAAATGGCCTCCAGTGGTGTCCTTCGGCCCATTTATCAGACTTAACCCACTTCACTGTGGAGACGGGCTGTATTCAAATGTGTGGATTAGTGCTCCCACGATCCTGCACGCAGACTTTGATGTTTAAAATGTAAGAAAACTTAATGAAACTGAACATTCTAAACTGATCATAGCACAAGTGGCAAACTAAAGGTATAAGATTAAAATCTGCATCTCCAGTGAGTTGTAGTGTATCTAGGTTGTCCTATACACCTGATTTGATACTGAATGCTTCATATTTAAAAGAAAAGAGGGTAATTTTGCAGCATCACAACATTTTAGATTTCAGCTATCAAAGGTAAAAACTCATTGGACCACCTTTTGCCTTCAGAACTGCTTTAATTTTTCATCGATTCAACAAGGTGCTGAAAACATTCCTGTGAGATTTTAATTCATATCGGCATGACAGCGTCACACAGTTGCTGCACAGCTATGATGTGAATCTCTTACTCTCTTGGGCTGAGATCTGGTGACTGTGGAGGCCGTTTGAGCGCAGTGAGCTCACTGTCATTTTCAAGAAACCAGTTTGAGACGATTTGAGCTTTGTGACGTGGTGCGTTATCCTGCTGGACGCGGACGTCAGAAGGTGGGTACACTGTGGTCACAAAGTAATGTGCATGGTCAGCAACAATGCTCAGGCATGCTGTGGCATTTAAACTATGCTCAGTTGGTACTAAGGGGCTCAAAATGTGCCCAAAAATATACAGACTGAAACAGTGATACGAATCTGAAACTGAAACACTGAATTTTGTTTACACCAAATTTTGACCCCACAATCCGAATGTCACAGCAGAAGTTAAGACTCATCAGACCAGTCTTCTGTGGTCCAGTTCTGGTGAGCCTGTGTGAATGGTAAGCCTCAGTTTCCTGTTCTTATCTGCTTCAAGGTTTGATGTGTTGTGGGTTCAGAGATGCTCTTTTGGGGGGGTTTGTTTGTTTTTTTGAGTTACTGTTGCCTTCCTATCAGATCGAAGCAGTCTGGACATTCTCCTCTGACCTCTGGCACCAAGGCATTTTTGGCCAGAGAACTGCTGCTCACTCGACATTTTCTCTTCTTTGGATCATTCTCTGTAAACCTTAGAGGTGGCTGTGTAGAAAAATCCAAGTAAATCAGCAGTTTGTGAAATACTCAGACCATGTCATGTTCACAGTCTTTTAGATCACAGTTCTTCCTTATTCTGATGCTCACTTTGAACCGGTCAGCTGGTCGTGTTGACCTTCTCTAGCATGCCTATATGCACTGAGTTGCTGCCATGCGATTGGTTGATTGGATATCTGTGTTCAGTTGAACACCTTATAAATTGTCTAGTGAATGTATATGTCCATAGCTGCGATCTCTTCTCAAAGACGGCATACATCCTGTAACGCCATCCCAAGATCCTCTTTGGTGTGCTGATAGGAGCTCAGTCTGTGTTCCGATCAATCCAGCGGCAATAAGATAATGTTTGCTTTAACTCCAGAGGACAGGTAGTAAAATAGTGTATACTCCAGAAAAGCGGAAGTACAGCGCCTCTGTGTGAGGCTGTTCTTTAGTATTGACATTTGAAAGCAGATCTTAGATCACAAAGAAAAGAAAATTAGAAAGTGATGATTTTTTCCTTTATAAATGCCTTTAACCTGAAATAAGAATAACATTCATGTAAGAGGCTAACACATGTTGAAACACAAATCAGTTTCTTTGTCATCCCATTCTTTAATCTAGCTACAAAGCTGGGCTTCATGTGTCTCAGCAGCTTTAGTCGTCAATCATTTGTCAACTGTGACATGAAATCAAAGACCACATGAGGTCTTCGGATATGAGCTATGTGTTTGATCAGGGAGAGCAAACTTTGTGCTTGTGCTGAGTAGGCAGACACATTTGAAATTCTGATGCTCTTTGAAATTCTGCCAAAGCATATGATCCCAGCACAATAAAGCTATTTTATAGTTTCCCTGAACAGGAAGTTGATGAAAGTGCTCGTTTTCTCTCGCTGAATTAATATTCATGCTTGTTGTGTGAAATCCTGCAAAGAAAACAAGGTTCTCTGTTCAAGAACTCATATTATGGCTCACAAATTCAGCCAGCAAACACTGATTACTCGTCCTCTTCCCACCTCTACAGTCAGCTCGTGAAGACTTGATGTTACCACTGTTTTTGTGAGTCCAATATACTTTTTCGCTTGGTGAGTTTAATTTTAAAGTTTCCACCAAGATATCTCAACTTTAGACAACCTTTTCCATTTTACAGCCAGTGTACAATATACACTATATTGCTGAAAGTATTCACTCAGCCATCCAAATCATTGAATTCAGATGTTCCAGTCACTTCCATGACCACAGGTGTATAAATCAAGCACCTAGGCATGCAGACTGCTTCTACAAACATTTGTGAAAGAATGGGTCGCTCTCAGCAGCTCAGTGAATTCCAGCGTGGTACCTTGATAGGATGCCACCTGTGCAACAAGTCCAGCCATGAAATTTCCTCACTACTAAATATTATCCAGTCAACTAGAAGTGGAAGTGACTGGCAATGACAGCAACTCATCCACAGAGTTGTAGGCCACATAAAATGGCAGAGCGGGGTCAGTGGATGCTGAGGTGCATAATGTGCAGAGGTCGCCAAATTTCTGCAGAGTCAATCTCTACAGACCTCCAAACTTCATGTGGTCTTCAGATTGGCTCAAGAACAGCTCGTAGAGAGCTACATGGAATGGATTTCCATGGCCGAGGAGCTGCATCCAAGCCTTACACAACCGAGTGCAAATGCAAAGTGTCAGATGCAGGGGTGTGAAGAACGCCACCACTGGACTCTAGAGCAGTAGAGACGTGTTCTCGGGAGTGACAAATCACGCTTCTCCATCTGGCAATCTGATGGACGAGTCTGGGTTTGGCGGTTGGTAGGACAACAGTACTTGTCTGACTGCATTGTGCCAAGTGTAAAGTTTGGTGGAGGGGGGGATTATGGTGTGGAGGTGTTTTTCAGGAGTTGGGCTCGGCCCTTTATTTCCAGTGAAAGGAACTCTTAATGCTTCAGCATACCAAGACATTTTGGACAATTTTATGCTCCCAACTTTGTGGGTTTGGGGATTGCCCCTTCCTGCTCCAACATAAAGACATGAATGAGCCAGTTTGGTGTGGAAGAACTTGACTGGCCTGCACACAGTCTTGACCTCAACTCGACCTTTGGGATGAATTTGAGCTGAGACTGTGAGCCAGGCCTTCTCCTCCAACATCAGTGTCTGACCTCACAAATGCGCTTCAGGAAGAATGGTCAAAAATTCCCATAAACACTCCTAATGCTTGTGGAAAGTGTATAAAACCTATAGATTACGAATGCGGCATCACTCAAGTACATATGCGTGTGAAGGCAGTAGTGTACATCCGTAATAATATTTGACATTTGTTACTATGTAAGATCTGTTTCTCAAGATGTTTATATGGTGGTCAGGAGCAAGTTTGCATTAACTTTATCTTATTTTTATCCAGCAAGTTAAATAAACTGCAATACTAGTACTGTACACGGGGTACTAGCCTGTGTTTTGTCTCCAGCTGTGCAACGCAAAGAGCGCAGCGTGAGAGCTGGTGTGCTGTGGATGGCAGCGGGAGCCGGATCAGACCTAGCTGTTCTGCATCAAGTTGAAAAGTAGCACCTCCAACAACAACCGGAATTCCGGCTGTTTGACATTCAAAATAAAAGTTCAACGCCAGCGCTTGGAGGGAATGTGCAGAACTCAAACATAAACACACTGCTATGTAAAAATAAATAAATAAATAAATAAATAATCATCACACAATATAGCCGCACTATTTCCAGGTGAAGACAAGGTGATCACCCCCGATTTGCCCTGAGCATAACAATAGAATGTCTGCTCTCCATTTTGGCTCTATTAGCACTCCTCATCTCCATCTTTCATGTTGTCTAAGTTCTCTAAAGGGCTACAACATGAGGTCAATCTCACTGATAAGTCGACTTTTCTGGGTTGCAATAATAACCAGCTCTGTTCACCTCAGTAAAGGAAAACCTTTACACCTTTTTGACACCAATATCAACCAACTACACATCCTTCGCTTTTATTTTACAACAGCAGACTGGAAGCTCTCTGCCTCCTGTGTGCCGCATTGACGGTGTTCCGGAGGATGCGCATACTCAGATTTAAGGGGGGAGGTGTGAAGCTGCTCGGACTCTCGTTGTTTAGCCGTGCCTCTCCGCCGGGAACCGTAGAAATACTTTCTAGGATTGATTTAAGCGCCGCTGTTTGCATAGTAAAAAAACAAACAAACCCACATATATTTACATAAGACTGGAGGAAATTTCGTGTTCGGACATTGTGTTAGCCTGAGTTAAACAACTTTAGGGCAGTTTTCTGAAGTGGGAAGACTAAATTTCATCGCAAGCGAAGCCCTTTGGGATAAAGGGACTGCTGGAAACTGCTGCATAGGGCTGCGCTCTCGTAGTTTCTTCGGACGGGTTTAGCCAGGTAAGAGAAGAAAAAAAGACTGTTCACGTTAGAAGTTTAAACTTCACAGTTTAGCACTGTTTAGGAAGTCTTTTCCGGCCCGTTTAATATCTCTTCTCTCTTTTTATTTAGTGGAACGAACTTTTTTTTTCTGCCGCAAACTTCGCTAAGAAGAAAAAAAAAATATGCGCAAACCTGTTAGCTAAACGTCGAGCTTCGTCGTTAGCGGGACCGCACATTTAAAGTCTGGATATACTGTTTTTCGAGGAGGTTTTCCTGCATCCAATCTCAGCTCATGAGTCTTCCTTATCTGACCGAGGCTGGCTGTTTCACGGCTCCCCGCCAGTAAGGTGAGCTGGTTGTTTTATTCCTTCACTCTTTGATTTTAGCTTCATACTGTTTGTTTGCGTGCTAAAAGGTTCTTGTTTGCTGTTGTGCTGATTTAGAGTTATTGGAGGGCTCCAAGTGGAAGTTAACTAAAAGAACCGTGCAAGCATTTAACCACATGTTCCAATTGAGTAAATAGTCATTGGAAAATTCATTAGTAAAATGGGGAAACTCTTTATTTTCTTTTTTCTTTTTCCTTTTTTGGACGCGTGTTTCTTTTGAGGGGGGAGAGTAGTTTTCATGCAGAGCAACACCCACGAAATCTGCCCCATGCTTTAAAATGTGAGGGTACAAGCGTTAAAACAGAGGAGCCAAAACGTTGCCTAGAGGCCTGCTGAAACTGCTTTGGTTTTCTGTCTACAGCCACAGCAGGCGCCTTTAATCACATTAGATAAGTTGCTTGGATAAATTCTAACCACATCAAGGAGAAACCTTTAAAAAAAATCAAAACAAACGTTCAAACTGCACGTGATGCCATTATTCTGCTTTAAGGAGCTGAGTGGATCCATAACACTTAAGTTTAATTACCAACATTTGTTTCAGTCTCTTTCTTTTTAGACAATAGGACGTGTGACTTATTTAGAAATGCTGTGTGTGTGTGGGGGGGGGTGTCTTTTTTTTGTTTTTTTGTTTTTTTTTAAGGTCTCGCCCATCATTACTGTATCTGTCATGAAGGCTGGATCTGGAGGGGCCAATCAGATGTTGTGTAAAGCTCTAAATGTTATGTTATAAAGGCAGAGGGAGAAGATGGATGGTTTAGGAAAGCAGCATGTCTACAGAGACTTCACCAGGGTGAAAAAAAAGTTTTTCTCAAGCCCTTTAATTTACTAGGCTGCTGCTCCCCCTGGCAGAATTATCATCACTTGAGCTGTATGTTTGCATGTGCCATAAATATATTCGTCAAGGGTTGTGGTGTTTACCTTGAGACATTTTAAACAGTGACTTATTCAGGATCTTGTACTGAATATGTTGTACTTACACTGCCAAGGTTACAGTTTTGTTTGTCAAAATGTGTGTCCAAGGAGTGGGCAGAGAACATAAACAGCCACACATACTGAGCAGTACTGAAAAGCAGTTTGGGTTAAAGTGTTAACCAAATGGCAGTATCAGATTCAAATGGTCTTTACTTTTGACTGTAGTGTCATGACACCTGATCTCTCCCCGTGGTGGAGAACCACTGAGTCAGATTGCGTGGCTGCACAAAAACCAACGACAACAAAAATTTGCAGTGTGTGTTTTTATGAAAACGGTAGCTTTAGGGAAATGGTCTGATGTTCTTGTTCCACTGAATTGCGGCCATGTGCAGACCAGCCCGCTGTTGGGTGGAAGTGCAGACCAAACTGAGGGGGGGTTACAGAATTTGGAAGCTGAGGAATTTTCTGCATGGATGGACAGTGAAATGTAATTACGATGCGGGTCGTGTTTTGAGTTAGGCCTGCAACCTTTGTCTTTTTATATAATGAGAAAACCTGTCTTGTGTGTTTTTTAATTTGTTTAGTGTGAGTTCCTTCAGTACTGACAGTGTTCAGGGAAATGCTTTTATCTTTTAAGAGCAGATAAATCAGTTGGCTAACAAACATTTGGTTATGTACCTTTTCTGTAATGCGAGTTCTCTGGCTGTATTTATTTTCCAAGCAGTACTTGTTTACAAGGTTAAATGGCTCGCTGCATTCCTTTTGAATTTTTGCCTCAAAAGGTATGAAAACTGGTGATTAAAAGAAACACTAAAAGGAGCCATGAAAAACCAAATTATTGGACAGGTACCGGTCTTTGTGTTTCAGTTAGATGCTCCTACTACCAAAGGGTGTAGACTTACCTTTCAATCTCCACGTAAGCTTTGAAAAAAGGTAATGTTTAATGTCCTCTGTAACATGTATCCTGCTATTTTAAAATGCACACATAACAAAAAGTTTATCATTTGTGTTGCACATAAAATATGATACTAGATGAATTGGATACACAGAAAAAAAATGGATGGATAGAATTCTTAAGAGGAAAAATGGGGCAGCATATTTTCCTATTGAATAATAAACTAAAAGTGGTGCCTTTGAGTCACCACTGGCCCATAATTTCAGGCTGAAAGTGTGTGGGTCACTCTCAAATCAGAGCTACTCACAAGTTCAATACAGACATGCCTTGGGTGTAGATAGTAAGACATAGTATATGTTTGACTAGTGCTCCCCAGGGGCAGGACTATGACAAAGTGTCCTGTCACACTTTGAAGAAGCTATTTCCTCCTCTTCCAAATATTGTTATAGTGACGAGGGCCCGGGGAACGTGGTCGGCTGCTCTTTGTGGTTCCTTCTGGCTGGCAGCAGACTCATTTTCTTGGAAGCATCCCAAACTGTGACTCACAGCTTGGAGTAGAGATGACCAAGCTTCTTTATCCCTCTTTGGACCCCCCCCTGACCCAGCTCAGCTGCTGGAACACTAGGCCATTCTTGGAAAGTGAAATTGAATTGGTTTTAGGAGAACACAATGACTGCTTCAGTGAAGAACACTCATACAAGTGATTACCTCCACAGCTGCTTCTGTGTTGGACTTTATGGGAAAATATTAACTAAGCTCTTTTTTTTTTTCTTCTTCTTTTCATAATCAGATGCGACCCCTCTGTTGGTGTTTTTACAGAATGGTACTTTGGTTTTGAAGACTTCATTGATGGGGCCTGTCATCTCAGGCTTGTCTTTGACTCTTATTGGCAGGTTATGGGAGCAAATTGCTGCAGCGGGTGTCATTCTGGGTTTGGGAAACTAAAACAACTGTTGGGCGATAGATCTTCTCTCTGTCTCACTCTGTGGAAATTATGGCAGGCTTTCTTTACAAGGGTGTCACATAACAGGCTGTAGTGTGTTGGATTTTTTTTTCCTTTTGTCTTTTAACAAATTCTGTAAAGCAGGTTATGAGCAAGTGTTAATCTTTGTGGCCAGATGCTGCAGAGGTGATGATTTGAGCAGATGTGCATATAAGGATCACCCACACCCTGTTTTTTGGAGGGTACAATACAAGCACCAAAAACAAAACATCTTGCTATGCCATTGTCTCAGTGTGATGACAATCTTTAAGCGTTCAAGCCTTCAATGGCTCTTTTTAAATTCCACAGCAAAACATTACATTCCTGAGAACTGAGTAAGACACATCCAATATTTAAGTTATCAGAGGGAGTCTGGTGCGCTGCAGTTTCTTATCGCAGTTTTTTGCAAGGAGGCCTAAATGCTGAATTATCTATCTCAAACCTCTTAAACATGCAAAATATTTTCTACTTTTTTCATGACCATGGAACTTTCTTGTCAACAAAAATATAGGTTGCAGATATGAAAAAATTACAATATCACAGTTTAGTTTTAAATGAACTGGTTCTTATATAGCGCTTTTCTACTCTACGTAAGCACTCAAAGCGCTTAATACAATTTTCATTCACCCATTCATACGAGCACTCTTTTCTATGCCTAAGTGCTCTTTATCCAACATTTACATTACTAAGAGCAACTTGGGGTTCAGTATCTTGCCCTTTGGAAGGATACTTTGGAATTCTGGAGCAGCCAGGGATCGAACCACCAACTTTCCGATCAGTAGATGACCCTTCTCTACCTCCTGAGCTGCAGCCACCCCAGTTTACTGTTTTTGCATCAGTTTTTGGTTGAGGCTTATTGTGCATTTATTTGTTTTTTGTTTGTTTGGTTTTTTAAAGCTGTGGACTGTGGATGCCCTGCTGCTGATGTCCCAAAGATCTGAATGGAGTTCCAGTCGCATAAAAGCCAACAGTTGTAGCTCCCTCAGCAGGATGCTGATGAGGCCAAGTATACTTCTGTTGCTGGCTTTATTCGCCCAAGTTTTAAGGACCCAGTGCCGGCCTGCCAACACTGATGAAGGTAAGGCGCCTTTTAATAAATTAAAGCTACTCAGACTTCCTTTTTCCCCGAGTTCTGGCTGCAGAATTATTAAAGATCTTATAACTGTTTGAACTTCTACACTTAAGTGTGGCTTTTCCTGACTCTTGGCTTGAGGAGCAGTGCATTGATAAGCAAAGCTTTGTTCTTTGTACAGGAATGTAATCCTAACACGCTCCAGACTTTTGTGAAGTCTGTCCTTTTTATAGCGTCAGTGCTTCCTCACCACCCCCGTTTGCCTGAATTTGATGTTGTTTAATCGCTCTCTACTGTGTCATCTGTAGCACAACTGTGTTCCTTACTATTAGTAATACTTTTTTCTGCCTATTCAAACCAGTTTCTTTTAAGGTTTTTAGAAATAGATTCACAAAAAAAACTTACTGACCACACTTAAAAGAAAAAAAAAAAATCCGAACTGGAAACTATTATCATAAGACTTTCTGTGAAGAATTTAGCCCACTCTTACGGTTACACAAGCTCAGTTCTGAAAAGGGGAAAGAGGCACTGAAATCAAATCCTTAAAAATGTGTTTCTTGGACACAGTCCAGCGGTGTAATAGCTGCCTCGACTTGTGGGTAAATGGGTTTGGATGTTTACACTGCAGTCGGAAGTGGAGAGCAGAAAAAGAATATGATAAGGCCTAGCATTATAATGGAAGTAATTATGCATGAGGGTCTCTTTGGGGTTTTAAGCCCTAAAATAAACTTGGTGTTGCTATGTTTAAGCCAGCAATGGGACAGTGAGGACTAAATGACTCCCATCTGTAGCCCAAGGGCAGCTCTACTACCTAGCACTCCTCCTTTGTAATGAAAAGGTATTTGTTGTCACCGAGAGAGGAGTTAACTACCAGGGAACTATAAATTAGCCTGTTTTTGAAAAAGGGGAGAAAAGATGCTATGCTACTTGAAACCCTTCCTCAAGGATGGACTTTCTGGGGAGCATGTTTGTCCTTCAAGGTGAGCCATAAATTTCCCCCAGGGTGGGGGATGTCTTTCATTTACACTCCACCCAGTTCTTGATCGCCAAATGGCCAGATACTGTGTATGTGCCTCTGTGCTTTTCTTCCCGCTCACCCACTGACTTTTGCTTGGGATTGCTTCACTTTCCCCCCGCTTCCCTGCTGGGTTACGGATGGCTTCAGCTGTTGACGAATAATCACAGCAGAGGCATTTGGTTGCATTCCTTTTGTCTGGGGTGGAAGAACAAAATAGTTATATGGAAATGCTCTTTTTTTTTTTTCTTTTTTTTTTTTTTAAAATGTATGTTTCATTGTTTCTTATTGTTTTTGTTGGGTGTTGTTCACATAAGAAAAGGCTATTCCCTGGCCAAATTAAGTTCATTGAATTTCTTATGTGAACAACTTAACCTCACCTTCATTTTGAGCACTCTGACGGTATTTTTGTCTTTAAAAACGATTGAAATCTCTGTATGTTTAATTGCTTTCTTCCTGACAGTGAACTGTCAGGAAGTTGTTTTTCTCTGTGGATTTGTTGGAGTCGATCTTCTGCTGTCTGTCAGAGTAGAAGAGCACTGACCCTTCAGTGGAGACCTTTTAAAAACCAGAGCTGCCACAATCTTGAGTAGGACTCTTTTCAGACAGAAATAAAGGCCCAGAGGAGCAAAGCTCTGCTGATGCTAGAGTAAGACTAAAGAAGAGTTTTTGTGTGAACTCACTCTGCATTTCTATTAGCCTTTTTAGGTCTTCAGTAGAGACTTCTGTCCACATAGGAAGGTTTAAAGCTGCTTCCACACTAATGCAGTTTCAATTGAAAATGGCACTTTAAAATAAATAAATGAGCAAATGTTCTGTTTCAGAAATGAGTTCTATTCATACTGAAATGACTGAAAATGCATATAGCACACTTCATGTACGTGGTTCTTGCTCAATGAAAAGCTTAATTTAAACAGCACAGCAGTGTAGACAAATTCAGCCAGCCCAGTGTTTGGTTAATTAAACATGGATAGCAATGTATGTCCTCAGCAGCATACATACTGATATTATTTATGATTTATCTGTAATAGGCTTACGTCAGCCAAGTATATTAGTTAGACTCTAGCCTTTGTCCTTGTGTGGACAAACAAAAGGCATGAACATGGCAGAATTTTTTTTTATTTTATTTTATTTAATAAGTAAAAACAGTGTGGGCATGGTCTAAATCTCTTGTCCCTTTCCTGGTAGAAGATACAATGGACTTCCATCTGACCAAATCATCCTGTCCTGGTTGAGAAATTGCCAATGAAAATTAACATGAACACAGCTGTGTTGTAAAATATTTAAACCCATACTAACATTTAGAGATTGTTAATACTGAAAAGATGCAAGCCCAGTAGATCTCCATTCAGCTTCCTTCTGTGGTCCACTGCTGTTTTAATGCAAATGTAGGATAAAGTTTACTGGCAAAATAATTGGCCCCTCTTACTTACTTTAATACAGTTAGAAATGGTAACTGGAATTTTAATGTGAAGAGCAAAAACAATTGCATAAAATTACAATTCCTCCATTTTTTTTATTAAATTATTTTTTTTACATGATCATGTTTCCATGTAAAGATGGAGGAATTGTATATTTCACATAGCATGAGCAGTTTAACCATTTCTAACTTCTTGTAAACCCCAAACAAGAAATACATGGGTAGTCTTCCTTACCTGACTGAAGTGTAATGAATTACTTCTCTATTCTGCATCGTATCTTAAACTTTTTTTTTCTTTTTTTTCTTTTTTTTTTTTTATTGGGATTTCAAAACTTTGAGCTGTTTTCACTCATGGATTCGGAAGAGTGTTGGGTCAGTCAAGTTCAGCGTGTCCAAAGTTTTCCTTTCTGACATGTAGCTTTTGTGGCTTTTGACTTGGGTAAATTCATAGTGGGGGTTGGGGGGTTACCTTCC
>JAVDPK010001340.1:0-25011 GCA_034780415.1 Cichlasoma orientale | reverse complement strand
CCGGCCAAGAGGAATTTTTGGCAATCCCAAATAAGGCTTTAGCCAACTCCATTTTCTGAAACAAATTATTCAGTGAGAATGTAAAACAAGCCAATCATATCCTCTCAGCAGTTTATCACGCAAGTGCTGAAGATATAAAACATGAACATAAATAACAATTTCTATGACCTTTTAGCAGTCTACTCCCCCTCTCAGCCACAGCTATTATAGTTTTACCGTGAGACATGATGTACACGATAAGCTAGATAAGCTCCATTATTTTCTCAGGGCCTGAACTGTGAAGCTAGCACCGATGGAATCTGTCTTATTATCCAAAGTGAGGCAGTGCTGGAATTTCCCTGTGGTTGCAAAGGCAATCTTTTAATTGTAGTTTTCGTTCTGAGCTAAAACATTTAATTGCGTTGCTGATATTTGATTGATCGCGTGGCATTTTTGAACCACTGGAAGATGTTTTGGATTAAATGCTAAAACAACCGCATCAGTCTGATTTGCCTGCATGTACCCCAAGTCTCTGTTTTTATCATGTGGGATTTGTGTAGTCTAGTTAATCAGTCAGGCATAAAAGGAAAATGCATAGACCTCTGCAAAGGAGAAGAGTTATGAAACCAGGACTGAGCTGTTTTGTTTTTTGTTTTTTTTGTTTTTTTTTTGTTTTTTATTTAAAAAAAGGGAGAAAAAGAGTGGTATAAATCAGAACCCCTGCTCAAAGGTCAAGATGAACAGAACTGTGAAATGGGAAAAATGTAATACTCCTGCAAATTGAGGAACAGACTCCTTGCACTTACTGTACATAGTGATCATGCTTACTGTCTTGCATGGTCACCCCCCAAAAGCCCCTTCAGATCTAGGGAAAGCCCTGCATAAGATTTAACAGTAATAGAAAAACACCAACATAGTTGGGTTCTTTTGAGATCTTGGCTTTGTGTTTTGTTCTTTAAAGCCAGAATATGAAGCTAAATGTAGCTTAACTAATTTGAATGACACTGCTCCAACTTTGCTTTGCACATAGTAACCCTTGTAGACCCCCTACTGTTAATCCATGCTGATTGTCAGTGGCTCATTTAAGAATGAAAAGGTCCTCCAGTGGAGTGTTTTAAGGAAGGACACTCGCTCATTGGGAGCTTGCTAATGAGGATTGTCCTGTTCTTTTGCTTCCTTCCAGTGCTGCCATTGTCTCTTATTAGTCCCCTCTCCACATCACCCACCCCTCCACTCTGGTGTGGTCAAATCAGCAGAGGAAACTTACCATAGCCAATTTCTGTGTGCCACTGCAGAGCCTCAACTAGTCTGGCTTTCCTGCATTCAACCATCACTTCAGTGAGAGCAGGAAATCCCAGAAGTCATTCACGCGGCGTATTGCTTCCTATGTTGTAGCCAGAGAAAGTTCCATAGACTGGCGCCAACTCGTCCTTTTTAGTTGGTTTTGCATGTTCAGACTAGTGAGCTTTCCACCCCTTGTTTAAAAAAATTTCTCACTGTGTTGTTCTTAACCAGAATTCCTTTCATGATTTATGTAATTAGGCTGATTTTAAATGATGTCAGTCAATTTTTCCAGTTGGTTGAAAGTACCCATGGAAGACATTCCAGGTGGGTTGCTTTCTGAAACTATGGCACTTGATCCATTTTAATCCAATCATAGTTGCAGGAAGATTAACAGAGATGAAACATTCTCAAATCCAAAGGCACTTACCTCTGCACGAAGAACTGGAAATGCATTTCATCTTCTCATACAGGTGTTGCTATTTGATAGCAAGGCATTTACACAGGGGGGGAAAAATGCTGTCTCTTACTTTATTTTTAATTTTAGAAATCAGTAGGGTTACTTTGCTACAATCTGTTACATCATTAGTTTTGAGATGGTTGCCACAGAAGCACTCATTGTTCTGACTGTGCCCTACAGTGAACCGAGTACATTTTATAGCTTTATGGGTGTTTTTATAATGTCTGCAGTCACATTAACAGCTGGGATGTTGACAGTCTTATCAGTCTCATGTCCATTTAGAGGGTAGGGACAGAAACATCACACTGCACAGAAACATTGTGTCCATGTGGAAAGCTGGAGCCTGCCATAATGTCCATATTAAACAGTTTTCTCACTTTTAGTCTCCTGTCCAACCTAAACATCACAAAATTGTGTAAAATTCATCAAATATTTTTCAAACATCAAAGACAACTCTCCGTTCTGTACTTGGTGCACGCGGATTCATTCAAACCAACTAAGGGCACAGCAGATGGAGAATGTGCTTGCATTATTTTTGAAAAACAGGCTAGTGGTCCTACTGTACGTGCATATCAAAGTGCAACTTGTTAAGAATTATTATTAGAATTAAAAAAATAATCTTAAGTGGGTTTATTTTTTTTATTTTCTGACAATAGCCACTTATGAAAATCAATGTTGCTTCGTGTGCAGGGGCAACAAAGCTTTTGCACAGTTATGATTAAGTCAGGCCAGTTAGGGCCAAGTCCCAGTAAAGTTGGGACAACTTCCAGAGGCTTCTATCTACTTTGCTGTCATTTTATTTTAAATTTATAGCAGGTAAATAGATAAGCTGTTACCAATTACCTGGGTTGTAAAATTTGTATTTCAACAGTACTGTAGCAGCTTAACATGTAGTGTTTCTGGTGTGTAATCAAAATTCTGTTTCGTACATTTTCAGTGGTCTGAAAACAAAAAAGAAATCAAAAATTAGATTTGTAAATGTGGCTGTAAAGTGCAGTAGCTGTGGTTACAGAGGTGCAGTAGACTGTTGGAAGAGTAACACACTGTGTGACATGAAATGATAGTCTTCTTGACTGTTCTCTCTCCCCTAGTACAGACTTGCTATGGTTCAGTTTATTGTAAGTTAAGAAAAATTAGTGCCATCATCACATCAATTTGCCACATAGACCCAACACGCATCAGCAGCACAGTAACTATCTCGGTTCCCTCCACTGTTTTGCTCTCGCTTCCATTAACTTGCACCGTTTTTTGTTCGCTCAATCAGGTTGTAGTCAAAGCTGCTATTTATTCTGTCACTGAGAGTCTGCAGCCCATACTGCAGTGGAAACGGGCTGAAGCAGCTACATCGTTTCTGTAGTGGAAAGGCGACTAATGTGAAGACAAATGGTTCTCACATGAAAACAACATTTTCAGATTTAGAGAGAGCTTAACGTAGACGTAATCCAAATTTCTCCTCTGCTTTCCCCACTTTGGTTTTGTTTTTGAGGAGAAAGTTGATCCTACCCCCTGGCCCCTTTTCCTGCTGGGATTAAGGGCCTGTCAGACATATGTGATCCAGGAAATACCTTAACTAGGCCCAAGTGGGGTCACCATAGCAACTGGCACTAGAACCTGCCACTGCAGGCCCTCTCTTGCTCGCTCCTGTGCACATGCTCACTAGCCTGCTCTCTCTGCTCCCTCTTCCCCTTTATTGTTTGGAGTCCTTTGTTGTTATGCTGGGAGGGATTAGTCAGGTTAGCTGATGTTGTCCTGAGGTTATTCTGTGTAGATCTGCTTCCTGTTTTGATCAGCAGTTAATATCTTTATAAAGCAGCGCTTTGAGAATAGGAGAATAATCTCATCTTGGGGGGATTGTTCACCACTTTGGTATTTGATTATCTAATTCAGTTTGTGTCACAATGCTGAAGGGGCTATGTAGGAAATGGGGAAGCAGGACAAATATAATCACTGAGATTTAGGCTTATATGCTTCCTCAGAACGTTGGAGGTGCAGCGATTGGTCAATTAGTCAATTGACATTAATATTTAGAAAAACATTTTTGATAATTGGTTAAGTTCAGTTATTTTTCACATAGGCCAAACCTTTTCTTTCTTTTTTTTTTCCCCCCACTCTCCTCCCCCTTACTCACCTCTGCTTTTTCACTTAGCTGATTTTGTTTGTGTGCCTTTTGGCCAGGAAGTGTGATCCTAAAGCACGTTGGTCAGTGATGAGCTTTACCTTTGTAACTAGACAAACAACACCACATGATGGACAACATGTCAGTATAATTGGGTTACCTCCCTCCTCCTTGTGTACTATGTAGTCATTTAGAACGGGGGGCTCAGGTGTCTCGCTTCATGACACCTCCCCTCTCTTCATTCCTCTAATTCAATTTCATCTTCCTTTCCCAAGTAGCTCCTTGCCTGCCTCAAGGTAGGGCCCTGACTGGGATATGATTTTAATTTGGGAGAGAGGTTGTGCTGATGATATGATGGAAGTATTACTTTAAGGTGTTTACAGTGCTGTACTATTATTTTTTATTTTATTTTTTTTCACCCTATTTTCATGGAGTTGGAAAAATGATTTTGAGTGCATAAAATCAGAGTGTTGTATAGCTGCTAAGCAGAACAATGCCCTTCTCCCTCTGTAGTCTCTGTGGAGGCGCAAGCTGAGCTGTACACCCGTTACATCGGGGATCGTCTTGATCTCAGTTGCTCTGCCAAGGACTCCCTCCATGCTGTCAACTGGACCAAAGACCACGTAACTGTAGTAGATGGAGAACATACACGTATCCGCAATGGCCAGCTGGAGATAGAGTCTGTGGAGCTGACTGACTCTGGTCTGTACGCATGCACGACCTTCGGCAACCACAGCATCTACTTCAACGTGACTGGTAAAACCATAGAAACAGCTACAGAATAGACACACTCTGGTCTGACAGATTTTTATGTTTTTTTTATTTTTTTATTTTTGTTTTGTTTGTTAGTACAAATAACAATCAGAATTTCATTAATTTTTTTGCATGTTTTGGTTCTGTAGTACATCATGCTGTTTGCCGACTTTTTGCAGCAGCTTGTTTAAAGATAGAGTTTTGAACGGTTTACTTTTTGCCCCTGTAGCTACAGCGAAGCATGTGGTGTAGAGTCAGAGTAACAAAGCCAGGTTTCTGTATGTGTGAATTATGTGTCTTCATTAATAACCCCTCGAGTTCCAGTTTTATTTATTGATTTTTTTTTTTTTTTTAAATCAAATCCTTAAGAAAACATACACTTTATTTGTAACAATGTGAAGGTGTATTGCACCACTTACAATACACCATTTGATGTATGCCTTGTGTTTAGTGTAAACTGCATCCATCAGTCCCTGTGTCCATAAATTATAAAAAAGTGATTATTTTGTTGTCTTAAATGTTGAATTGCTGCTGCAGTACTTTTTTTTTTTTAAGTAAATGGAGTTGTGTTCTTAAAATTACTTCCTCTTTTTTAGTTGATACCTTGGCCTCATCTGAGGATGATGATGAAGATGAAGAGTCTTCATCAGAGGAAACCAAACTGCTGGGCAGTCAAAAGCTGATGCGTAAGTGTGCTGCACTCTTCATGTAGCTAATGTACCGCAACAAATGGTCATTGCTGATTCATCCGAAGTCACAGGCGTATGAGTGTTCGCTGTGAGTGGTCAGTGATTTGAGAGCTTTAAAATTCAATTATCGTACCGCCACGTGTGTGGGTTACGTCTGAAAAAAATGATTTCACTCTGAATCAGAGGGTTTTTACTACCTCAGTGACAGCTTTTATACAAGAAATGACTCTCTGGTGACTAATCTTGGTTAACCTTAGATGTCCTGCAATTTGTCTATAGAGTAATTAAGACACTCTGGCTTCATTTTGCTACTACTGCTTGCTGTGACCACAAAGAATGCAGCGGCAAGTGTGACAAGCATGTACTCTGGCTCCAAGAGTTTTATCTCACAATGAAATTTGCACAATGTGACTTAACTGAGGCAAAAATATTTAAAAAGTACATCAAGCCTCAGTTTTGTTTTGTGTTTTTTTTTCTTTTTCTTTTTCTTTTTCTTTTTCCACAGGTTTAAATATTCTTTTTTTGTTTGTTTGTTTTTTTTGCATTCATATTAAGCAAATAATATATTTGTTTTTTATGTTCCCCCCCCCCCCCCCTTATTTGTTTTAGCAATGGCTCCACAATGGGCTCACCCCGAAAAAATGGAGAAGAAGCTTCATGCTGTTCCAGCCAGCAAAACTGTAAAGTTTCGATGCCAGGCCAGTGGCAACCCAACTCCCACTCTGAAGTGGTACAAGAATGGGAAGGAGTTCAAGAGAGACCATCGCATCGGAGGCTTCAAGGTTAGTACAAATAGTCTGGCAAATTTGATTTCCATAGCTGCTTCTTATTGAGTCTACACTACGCCGTAATTAGCATTTCTTAATCACTCCAAACTCATTCACTACGAGTGTAGATTTGCCAGTGATCTCATCTTCACATTAGATCACCACCTCCTCCCCTGCACTTAATTTTTTTTTCTGCTAGTAAAAAGGAGAGGCGAGTTTTTGCATTTTGACCCGAGAAACAATGCAAGATGAAACCCTATGCTACAATAGGAACGATGTGTCATAGTAACACTTTGAGGTGGGGAATCCTAGACATCTGTTAGGATATAGGAAAACATTGCCTGTCCTAATTCTGGGTATCGGTACACTGACTTTTTCTTGTCAGAGGATCTCAGACTGGCAAACTCAGTCTTCTTTTAAAACATCACTGAAAACAGTTTGATTACCATGCTTTGTCTTAACTGGTGTGGCTTTATTGTTAAGCCACACCATATTTCCATATTTAATTTTTTTATGGCTTTATAGTTGTTCTTTTTACTGTTTGTTTTCTGTGCTCTGTGGGGGTTTTTTTTTGTTTTTGTTTTTGGGTCACACCCATGCAGCAGTAAAATCAACATTACTACTAGATCCATGATGTGCAATAGCATTTTACTGGGGTTTTTGGTGAGCCTCTTTCCAGAGAAGCTGTATTCCAATGTGGTAGGACATGCTCATAAACAGGAAGGTTAACATTGAATAAGATGTTTAATTCTAGTTTCTGGGTTGGCTTGGGAGGTGTTGCATTTGAGAAGTGTAGACTGGTTCTGTTGTGTACCATTTTACTGTTTACACAACAACTTGGAGATTGTCATAATGAATCTGTTTGGTCTGCTTTAAGATAAGGAATTAAATATTTCCTATTGGCACAAGGAAGCCGTAGTAATTTTTTTTTTTTTATAATTTAAATCCCTAACCTTATCAGTTGACATGTGATATGGCCATTATGTGTGGTGGCTTTTGTTTCAGTGTTGACTTCTCTGTGAATAACTGCATTCAGTAGCAGTTCCCCCACAGGTGTGGAATGTATGTGCATGTTCAGAGACTAAGAAACAACCCTCCTCCTGTCCTACATCTGCTCTTCCCATCAAGGTATGGGCTAGTCCAGCCTTGTCTTGTGCTTCACTTGCCCATCTCCGTCTCCAGCTGGGACACATTTAGGAGTTTCCTCTCAGCTGCCTGCTGCCCTTGTGCCCCCCCCCCCCCACACACACACACACAGAGCCAGGCAGCACATTTAACCATCTTGCTGCTTTTTATTTTTTCTTTCCTTTTTCTTTCTTTTTCTTTTTTTTTTCCTTCAGTGAAGGTGCAAAGGTCTGCATCTGCGGCCGGGGACGTCTACCATCTCCCCCACACTTTTGATTTTTATGGTCGGGCGTCTATTGTTCATATCGTCTGCATGGCGACGTGCAGGAGGGAGGAAATAATGTAGACCACATGTACATGAACCCAAGCACAACACATCTGGCAGCAGGCAGCTGGACTCCCTCATCACGTTTTTTGCTAAATAGGGGAAACCGTCTGTATATATGCATGTTTGATGTTGCCATTGCCTTAGAGGTTTGTTGGCTAATCACACACTGCCGGTCTTGGCAGATTTATGGAGGAGAAATTATAACACGTCTGTGAAAAAGAGCCAGACATCAGTTGATGCTAATAAGACATGTTGGGTCAGTTATGTGAGGAGATATAGATATTTAAAATTTAGAGTGGCTGCTGTGTTTGGTAGGACAAAAATCTGCTGTGTTAAAACTTTGTCACAAGAAGAAGGTGTAGTGTGTTATCATCATCACATCGTGCTTCATTATTAGCTGTTGCTTTAAAATGAAGAAAATTTGATTTATGACCATTCATATTGGGAGAGGACAGATGGGGAGTCAAATTGATGTTGTCCTGCTAAACCTCTCTCAAAAAAACTTACTGAAAATTAAAGAATTTTCACACAGAGCTTTAGTTTTACTTACTTACTCATACAGTTAAATGCTTTCTCGTGTTTTCATTTTTTATGTCAACTTCTAGTGCATTTACTATACAATAACTGTTTTTTGTTTTGTTTTATCACTTTTAGGTCCGTGACCATGTGTGGACCATCATCATGGAATCTGTAGTGCCCTCTGACAAGGGAAACTATACCTGTGTGGTGGAAAACCAGTATGGCAGCATCAATCACACCTATCAGCTAGATGTAGTCGGTAAGAGCTCATAGTAATTGTTAATTGTATATAACTTGCTAGGAAAACTGTAATTGTGGTTTAATTAGCTGTTGAACACTTGTAAAGCTTTAGGTGGAGAATAATCCATCTAGCCATTAGTCTTCTTAGAAATTTATCTGGAGAGTATTCCACTTGACATTGGGTATACCCTGGACAGGTCACCAGTCCATCGGAGGGCTGACACTGAGACAGCCAGCCATTCATGCTCCTAGGCACGGGGAGAACATGCAAACTTGTCTACAACAACCCCATAAAATGCCTCAAAACTGCTTAACTAATCAAATGTCGTACTTATCACTGAGCTTTGGGAGCATAGGCTTGGGGCCTTGATTATAGGGGAAGTTGGCTCTTTCTGTTGACCTTTTGATAAACTGTACCTGTTTACTTGTGGCAGAAGTGATGGGTACAAGTAAAAGAGAAGTGATTACTCCTCTAGGGCCTACTCTGTGATGCGCTCTTGCACCATTGGTTTTATAAATCATGGTTCCACGTCCTCCACCCTTGGTGTCCCCTGGGCTTTTTTTGGCCTCAGGCATCTAGGCCTGATGAGCATTAAGATTGTTCCACAGTGAGGAGAAAGTACTGTCACAAGTGCTTTCCAAGGCCCTCATGGATGTCTTGGTTAGGAAATCCTCCACAGCTGATATCCTGCCAGGTTCTTGGCTTGTAAGTTTACTTTGGAGAGTTATTAGTCATCGAAATGGGGCTGCAAGAACATTTCACTTCACAGTAACAGCACCAGATGAGGCATTTAAGTGGCTTGCCTGCCTGACAACTCTTAATAATTACACAACCAGCATATAGCTGAATATGCTGGCGCATTAAATCTCCGTTATGGCCTGCATATTAGCAAATGTAGCCTGAAAATACACAGCATCAGACCAAAGGATTGAGCAACCTTCAGTCCTGGTCATTTTCCAGTAATAAAACAGGTGGCAGAAGTTTTATTGGCTTTTGTTTGAAAATCAGTCAGCCATGTGTACTTTTTTTTTTTTTTTTTTTTTTGAAATGGCACACATGGCTTCATATTGTGTGTTTGCTTCACTGATCACCAAATGTCAAACGTAAAGTTTGTATGTTTTTTGGTTTTGTTGCAGAGCGCTCTCCACACAGGCCCATCCTGCAGGCTGGCCTGCCAGCTAACCGCACTGCAGTAGTCGGCAGTGACGTGGAGTTTGAGTGCAAAGTGTTCAGCGACCCTCAGCCCCACATTCAGTGGCTGAAGCACATCGAGGTCAATGGGAGCCGTGTTGGTCCAGATGGTTTACCCTACGTTCGTGTCCTCAAGGTATAAGCTTAATCTTACTCATCCTGTGGCAACAGGCCAAGTTTCTGTTTTGTCTTTTTGTCAAGTTTTTTTTAAGAGAGATGCCAGAAAACAGAAGGTTTTAGCATGGAGTGATTTGTATTTGTTTACTTTTTTCTCCAGTCATTTTCTGTAATTATAATTCTGTAATCATTTTCTGTATCTGTATGTGAAAGGAGATCTGAATGTATTGTTTGCCATTTTAACTCTGAAATAACCCACACAAACCCCTCAGAGATCCAGTGTCAGCCACCATTTTCTTCTGTGCTGCACATAACTTGTTTTTGTTTCCAGCATTCTGGGGTCAATAGCTCGGACGCTCAGGTGCTGAACCTCTACAATGTGACAGAGGAGGAGAGCGGAGAGTATATATGTAAAGTGTCCAATTATATAGGAGAGGCCAATCAGTCAGCCTGGCTGACTATCATCAGATATGAACCCACAGGTAACCACCACGCTGTAGTACAGGGACGACACAGTGGAGGCGCTTCTAGGACCACCTGGAAAAACTAGACCCGTATAACTCGAGACAACCTCAGCTGTTTCTCTCCTCCCTCCCTTCCTCTCTCCTTGGTGCTCCTGACTGTAAATGACGCTATGGAAAATTCCCAGCAGAACAGTTGAAAGTGTTTAGTCTCAGGTTTATGTTGGACTCATTCTCATTCCTGCCCCATGCCTGTGCTGTGCCCTCCTAATAAGGGCCTCTCTTGCCATCTTCTATTACTCTCACTCCCTTGCCCTTCAAAGTCCTGTGTACACGGCTCGCAACCCCCCCCCCCCCCAAAAAAAAACCCACTGTCATCCTCTGCTTACCTATGTTTCACAGACCTCATGTTTGTCTAATGTTAATAGTTTGTGTGAGTGTGAATTTAAAGCTTGATTATAATCCTCCTTTGAATCTGCGCTGTATCTACAGTGTGGTAGAGCACTGTATTGTGATCTCGCCTGCAGCTCCCCATAAATGTAACTACATGTCGGGGTAATGTAGTCCACAATAACTGTGATTGGTACGCTTGGCAGTAATACACTTTGTAAACACAGCATATTGATTTGCAACAAGATACTGCTGTGAAGCATACTCTATGTAATGGGCTGTAACTGTATCTGGCATTCAGTTCTAGTGTCTTTCTGCATTGCAGTAATTCCAGTTAAATTACCATTGTTTTTTTTTTTATCTGTGCCAAATTGAACACTAGTTTTGGCAGGTATAGAGTAAAGTAGTCACACCAATGTGCAAGTATATTTGCCCCCAATGCTGCGGTAGCTAAGTAAACTACAACATGGATTCAACACAGGACTATAAATCAAGCATGAGTGTGGCCTGTTCTGCTGTGACGTTTCCATGCCCATCTCTTGCATGTAGAGATGAGACTGAGGTATTTGATGTGGTGATGGTGTTGTCCAATGTGGGGTTCCACAGTACAGCCTTAACATAACCATCTTTTCCACTAACAGATACAGGAGGGCTCTTTCTGAGCAGCCCTCTGCAGGGGCTCTAGGTGTTACTTTTTGGGCAGATGGTGTTGGATCGAGAAGGAGAACGCTCCTCCATCCACTTTCGCTTTCAGAGTCCTTTACTCGTGGTCCCCTTTCCTTCTTGGGCCTCTTATTGGGTGTGCTTCCTTTGTTATTTTCTAGACCGCTGGCCTTAACACCACGGACAAGGAAATGGAAGTTCTTCAACTGAGAAATGTGTCTTTTGATGACGCTGGGGAGTATACCTGCTTGGCAGGCAATTCTATCGGGTTCTCTCATCACTCTGCATGGTTGACCGTTTTTGAAGGTATCAGTGGCTCTGTCTCTTCTACATTTCCATTCCTTCCCTTTTTCAGCAGAAGCCTGGCTATCCATCTTCACATTTTTACCTGTTCTGGTAAAAGTGTAAGAGGAAGACAGGGCATTACAAATACTAAAAAAAACAACAAAAAAAACCCCTCTTTCTCTCTGTGCTCAGCATGTTTTCTGCTCCATCTAAGTTCTTTAGATGGAAGAATATGAATCATGCTCTGCTGTTTCTTAAATTATCAGAACATGCCAAACAAGCCGAGCACTGTCCAGGGCCAACTTTTTTTTTTTTTTTGTCCCCCCCCCCCCCCCCCTTCAAACAGGAATACATTTAATGATCACATTTTTAAAGAAGGGTTGTTTGGCAGCTCTGGTCAGATTTCACTTAAACTGTCTCCTCTGTTCTGCCCTTTAATTGGTGTTTGCATTTGGTTTGCTCTTAAGCTGATTTTCTCTGACAAGCTCTACAAATGACATGTTTTGCTGATGTCATTTCCTGCTGTGAGCACAGCGGCTGGCTTTGATAATTGGCTGTAGTGGATGGTCTCATTCCTGAGGATTGGAATGGACATTTGTCCAATTATCAAGCTGCTTGTCAGTCAACCTCTTCACACAAGTGTAACTCACTTGTGTTGCTGGTGTTGGTTAGGGGTGTAACTGTAGACTTCAGTCAGTGGGACATCCTTGGTTTGGGATGTGCCGTTTTTCTCTTTCTAGCATAAAGCAACAACATGCATCATTATATTTTTCAGTGGTAATACTGCAAATAGAGCTGAGTATAAATAAATTTGGGAGGAAAAAGGGGGCAACTAGAATAAGTCATTCAAGAATTTATGTCCACTATGAGCAAGCTATCCTGTTAAATTGAAGAAAAGGATATTAAAGTGGACCTCATTTCCATATTTAGATTTTTATTCTACTAGAGCAGCTTTGCATGAGGTAGCCCCTCTGTTCATCCTCTGCCTTAAACAAGCTCCTCTTCCCTTTTAAAGGCCACCCTTATTTTTAAGCCAGCTTTATTTTGATTGGCTGCCCTCTGCAAATATCAGCTAGAGCTGCATGCCTGAGGCGATCATGTTAAGGATATCCCCCTCTGTGACATTTATAAAGAACAAACTTGGGCTTCAAACTGCTTTAAGTTTTTGGCTTCTATAAATTTCTAGCCAATATACACAAACAAAAATCTCATTAAACAGTGTCCCTAATATCTGCCTCCTACAAGCTACATCCCAAACCAATGTATGGTCAAACCATTTTTACCCCCACTAAAACTGGAATCCATTACACCCCTGTTACTGGTATGACTAAATGTTGGTGTTTCCACAGTTTGGGAGGAAAAAAACAAGATCTGAATTGGATAATTTCTCACTAAGGGTTAGCGGTTATTTATTTGCAATTTAGAACAAATTATTTTTCTTTAAAAGAAATTTTTTTTATTACCAGCACCAACACACAACTTGTTAAAAATTGCATTACGGATGAAGTCACAATGAAATACTGTATTGATCAAGGGAAGCAGTTAAACTACCGCGCTGAGCTCATGCTTCGTGGTATGCTGCTTTAGACCTACAAATAGAAACAAACTGAATTAGATTATTTGACGTAGAAATGATGTGCAGTTTTTAAATGTTATGTGTGAAGTACTCTATGCGAAAGTCTGAGTCTTTGTCACACTGCTACACTTACATATTCATTACAATACCACAGATACAAAATAGATCCCAGCTAAATTGCTGCACTGCAGTTTACTGACTGATGAGGTATTTAAATTAACACTGAGCTTGGAGCGTTCAATTCCTATATGCACTGGTGTCAAAGGCTAAGACTTTTAGACATAGAAGTGTGGGTGTGTTTGAGTAGACCATTTGTTTTATTTGTGACGAATGGGTGTGTTTGATTTACTTGAGTATATGCAGTTAGTTTATTCATGACAGCTGACCCTATTCCTCCCTGCTCCTTGTCACCCTGCTACAAACATAGCGGTCCCGCACTACCCCCCAGCCAGCCACACCTACCTGGAGGTAGTCATCTACTGTGTGGGCTTCTTTTTCATAGCCATCATGATTGCAATTGCAATTATCGTCAAGATTCGCACCTCCTCAAAGAAGAGTGACTTCAACAGTCAGCTGGCCGTCCATAAGCTGGCAAAAAGCATCCCCCTGCGCAGACAGGTAACAGAAAGTAGATAGGGGGTTTGGAAATTTCTACTTTACTTTTTTCTCTTTTTTTGTGTATATGTGTTTGTATTATGTTTGATTTATTGAGTTAACTGCACATTTTCACAGCACTCTTTATTAGTGTCAGCCTAACACTCAAAGTATGCATTCATAGAGCTTTCATATTTATTGTAGATCCTTGAGGTCTTGTACATCAGGTAAGTATAAGTATTTAAGGAGTGATTAGAGTCTGTGGGCATGGTACACAATGCCTCAACCACACCAGTAGTTATTACATGGTACTATATTGGAATTCTTTGAGGCTTCTTTGGCTGTACAAACTCCTGCTAGAACTGCTGGTTCCACTGTGAGAGGAGTAATGTCACTGTTTCTTACCTCAGGTGTCTGTAGACTCAAGCTCCTCCATCCACTCTGGAGTGATGCTAGTCCGCCCCTCGCGCCTCTCTTCCAGTGGCTCACCAATGTTGTCAGGAGTGTCGGAGTATGAGCTGCCGCAAGATCCCCGCTGGGAGCTTCCCCGGGACAGGTATGTCTAGGACAAAATGTTCAAAGATCAACAATTGGAGGCTAGAAAAGTGCTGAATTGAAATAGACAGAATGGTGAGAGGGAAGCCAGCCACAAGTGAAGTGAACATTTGTGACGTTTTCCCAAAAAGCTAATGTTGAGGTGCTTTTATGCAACACCTCATCCCCCTTTTTTCCTCCTCATAATCTCAGTCAACCTCAAAAAGGAAGCTACTGAGTTATAGATCTTCCGAGTTAAGTCAAGAGTTTATCACACAACAGATTTGTAGTCAAACTGCATTGAATGTTAACAGTCTTGTGCATCTTCTTGCCCCCCACAGACTTGTTCTTGGGAAGCCACTGGGCGAAGGCTGCTTCGGCCAGGTGGTGATGGGGGAAGCGCTTGGTCTTGACAAAGAGAAGCCAAACCGTGTCACCAAGGTTGCAGTCAAAATGTTGAAATGTAAGTAAATTGTTCTTCAGTTAGTACGAGGTAAACTTGGGTAGACTGTTATTAAAAGTAATTTGCTCTACTGGAATAAGTTAGCAGAGAATAAGTTCTTCACTTTACAGTGATTTAAAATTTTAGAGGCGCTTCAAGTCCAGGCATCAGGAATGAAAAATGCTTTGAACAACAACAAAGTGATTAACAGATTCTAAG
Organism: Cichlasoma orientale; assembly: GCA_034780415.1. Lineage (NCBI taxonomy): Eukaryota > Metazoa > Chordata > Actinopteri > Cichliformes > Cichlidae > Cichlasoma > Cichlasoma orientale. The sequence goes on along the minus strand of JAVDPK010001340.1, from coordinate 10,281 downwards.
AGACATCTGCCACTGGATTCCAGCCATTGTGTAAATTGGAGAGTGGAGTAAAAATTTATGAGAACCCTTGACTTCCTATATAAAACGGTGTCCATTAAACTGCACGGAGGAGTGAAGATGTGGGGAAAGCACCATTTATTGTCTCCTACTTTAAGTGCTTTTCCCGAGGGAGCGTTTCACAGACGTCAGCCAACTCCCTAAGAGCTGCAGTGTTGTGTATATACTTTGCAAGGTGATTATTGTCAGGCCTTTTTGGCCTTTTCACCAACAGAACGTGGACTAATTACCCAAATTTATTTCCCTCATTTTACAGCTGATGCCACAGAGAAAGACCTGTCAGACCTCATTTCAGAGATGGAGATGATGAAGATCATTGGGAAGCACAAGAACATCATTAATCTGCTGGGAGCCTGTACACAGGATGGTAGGACCAGACAGTTAGGGGCCTGCTACCAACCTGCCCTGGTCTATTCAGACCCACACACACACGCACATACACACACACGCACATACACACACTACTGTCCCTCAGACAACAGTGTTGCTGTGAACCTTACTTTGAGGAATGTGTAGAAAAGCATGCATAAACGATTCTGACACCAGCTTCCGAGTTCGCAGTTTGAATCGACCACAGCTGCTGTCATTTCTGTCCAATCATCCCTGACGAAAAACTAAAGGAAACTAGCCTCTAATGACCATGCTGTGCACATCGCTCTGTTGCCTTCACACTGCTGCACAAATTTTACTGAACTTATGCTATAAATACACATTCTTGCTCGTGTAGTTTTTGTTGTCTTTACTGTCCTTGATGTTATTAGTGTTGCTATAATTTCTGTTGAATGATGCACGGCATCATTTTGCGATTTTTATTTATTTTTAATGTTGTTTCCTTGTATAGGGATGTTATGTCACAAACTCATGCTGCATAAAATTTGATTTCAGTGGATTTTTCCATTCGTTTCTAGGTCCTCTATATGTGATAGTTGAATATGCGTCCAAGGGCAACTTGCGAGAGTACCTCCGAGCTCGCCGCCCACCGGGTATGGAGTACTGCTACAACCCAGACCAGGTTCCTGTGGAGAACGTGTCTATCAAAGATCTGGTTTCCTTTGCTTACCAAGTGGCCCGAGGCATGGAGTATCTGGCCTCCAAAAAGGTAACCTCAAGCAGCAATTCTCAACTTTCCATAAATTAATAAATCTATGGAAAAAAAAAAACTTTCTGGCTCGGACCAAGCACTCCGTTCTATTAATGTCTAATTTTATTGGTGTAGTGCATCCACAGAGACCTTGCAGCTCGCAATGTTTTGGTGACGGAGGACAATGTGATGAAAATAGCTGACTTTGGCCTGGCAAGAGATATCCACCACATTGACTATTATAAGAAGACCACCAATGTGAGTGTCCTAATTTGTTTGTTATTCATATATGCACATTTGTTTTTGTTGTGGGTTTTTTGTTTGTTTGTTTGTTTTAAAAAAACAGCATAGTAATATAAGAGTACACTGGGGTTTTTACCGGTGGATGAGCGGGTTGTGTCCCTGTACCTTTGGGTTGGGGAACGGGTCATGACTGACATTTGTGCTTATGCACCGGACAACAGTTCAGAGTACCCAGCTTTCTTGGTGTCACTGGGTGGGGTGCTCGAGGGTGCTCCATCTGATGACTCTGTTGTCCTACTGGGAGACTTCAACGCTCACATGGGGAATGACAGTGAGACCTGGAGGGGCGTAATTTAGAGAAACAGCCTGCTGTTCCTCTGACGGAACTTCAACAGGATTCCAAGGAAGGCTAGGGAAATTGAGACCGACTGGATCATGTTCCGCACCTCCAAAAGAACGAGATCATGAAAATGAGCTTTCTCTGAAGAGTGGCTGACCTCTCCCTTACAGATAGGATGAGGAGTGCAGTCATTTGGGAGGGTCTCAGAGTAGAGATGCGACTCCTTCGTATTGAAAGGAGCTAGTTGAGGTGGTTCGGGCATCTGACAAGGATCCCTCCTGGTCGCCTCCTGGGTGAGGTGCTCCGGGCATGTTGTACTGGGAGGATGCCTCCAGACCCTGGACATGCTGGAGAGATTACATCTCTTGATGGCCTGAGAATGCCTCGGTGTTTCTCCGGATAAGCTGGAGGAGGTTGCTGGGGTGAGGGCAGTCTAGGTTTCTCTGCTTAGGCTGCTGTCCCCGCAACCCAGCAGATCAGTGGGAGTTTGATGGATGGATGGCATAGTAATTTGTATACATTTCCCAAAGGGCCGTTTGCCAGTGAAGTGGATGGCCCCAGAGGCGCTGTTTGACCGGATATATACGCACCAAAGTGATGTGTGAGTATCAGATGCCCTTTGCTTATTCAGTCTTGTTAGAATGTGGCGATAACATTTAGCTGTGCAGAAAACCTAGACGCTCTGATCTGTTTCCTCCTGCAGCTGGTCATTTGGGGTGTTGCTTTGGGAGATCTTCACCCTAGGTGGCTCTCCATATCCTGGTGTCCCAGTGGAAGAGTTGTTCAAGCTGCTGAAGGAAGGTCATCGTATGGACAAGCCCTCCACGTGCACACATGAACTGTAAGGAAACACTACACAGAAAATCGGAATGTTCCACTTACTTTTCTAGCATTTTCATATTTAAAAAGGTAAAACAAACAGGAAAATATAAAATGGTGTGTTTAATATTTCCACAATCAATGTAACTTTTCTTTAAATTAATAAATCTAATATACAAAAACCAGCGATTCACTGATGGAAATCACAACCTCCCTCCAGACTGTAGCCCATAAATTGAATGAAGCTCTGTGCGTGCCTGAGCTAGACTGTATCTGAGCCATATTATTCCTGGATAAGTAGCATAGCGACTGAGGGCTGTGGTTGTGACTGCATTTTTTTTACAATTTGCTATGTTTTTAAAGCCATTGATAAAGTAATTTCAGTATGGAAAGGTGGGTGTTTTTCTCTATGCATTGTGCGATTCTAGGTGATGCATGATGATGCATTGCAAGCTGGAGGGTAATTCTAACTAGAACCCACAGGAGGTGGAGAACTGATTTTTTTTTTTTTTTTTTTTTTTTAATTTTATATAACAATACTGTCGCAAACTGCAGTTCAAGATGAGTTTGACTTTTGTGTTTTAGTAAAGTGGATGCACCTCCTTTCATGCATATGCAATTGTGTGAGCATGCATGCACAGATACAGATTGTGTGGGAAATGCAGATAACGGTTTAATAATAATTTTGAACCGTGTAAATGTTAGCATTTATATACATCACCCACATTTCCGTGTATAAGAAAAATTCCTGGTTCTTACAATGATCTGACTTTTTGTTTTGTTTTTCTGTGATCCTGGTGAAATTAAATGCTTAAAGACTGAGTAAGCTCCAGCTGGAGCATGTTGTCCAGCCTTGTTTTGGACTGTCACCTGCCAGCTACAGCTGGGTTTCAGTTCATTTGATCACTCCTTCGTTAAGTTAAGATTTAACCTGAGATTTAGTGTTGCAATGAGAAATGAAAGACCGCTGGAACATTAAAACCCAACCATGTAATTTTGAATTTTGCGATAATTTCTGCAGGTATATGATGATGAGGGACTGCTGGCATGCTGTGCCTTCTCAGAGGCCCACATTCAAACAGCTAGTAGAGGACCTGGATCGTGCTCTGGCTATGACGTCTAACCAGGTCAGTAGTGGTCCTCTCCTCAACAAGCAGAGAAGCAGCTGATACGTGTTTTGCAAGTGCAATGCTGAATTTATCTTCCGCTTTTGTACCGCAGGAGTATTTGGAGCTTTCAGTGCCTCTGGACCAATATTCCCCCAGCTACCCGGACACCCGCAGCTCCACCTGCTCCTCTGGAGAGGACTCTGTTTTCTCACATGATGCTGGCGCGGAGGAGCCATGCCTGCCCAAGTTCCCTCCTCACTCCAATGGGGCGGCCATTAAGAAACGTTGATACCTCCTGTTCTTTCAAACATTGACATTTCCTCCACTCCCTGCCTCACGGGGTTGGACTCCTCCCCATATTCCCAGAGATGAAGCTAAAAACAACAACAAAAAAACAAAACAAAACACTGGTGCTTTTGTGGAGAAGGAGCTTGGAGACACCTTATTGAACTCACTTGGATCACATGGACTGAAGATTGCAGCCATTTCCCAGTTCTTGTTGGTGACTGTGTTATGAGCACTTTGTATTAACGGGACTGGCTCACAGTGCCAGAAAAGAGACGGACTTTTCTCATCACTTGGGGCATTCCAAGGTCAGGTCAGGAGAACAGAAAGGACTGGTGTCGAGGTGGGGGGGGGGGGGCGGCAGGGGGTTGTAGGTTTTGGTTTGTTTGTCCTCAATGTTTGTTTCATCACAGGTGAAGGCCAGCACTCTGCTTTTCAGACCAAATCCACAGAAGATGCTACCAGCACCATGGTCCACTGCATCATTCGTTATCATCTTGTACATACAGTTAGGAAATTATGAATACAAATATATATTTACAGTGTATTCTTATTTTTATTACCATAATTGATGTACTTTTTGTAAAAGGATGCTTCTGCTTGACCCATTTTTGAGTTTAGCCTTTAGGGGAAGTTGCTCCATGAGGTTATTTTAAAATTGTTAAGGATTACATGGCCATTTTTTCTTTCTCGCTGTATTACAGCTTTGATTCCCCTATTTTTTTTTTTACACTGCATAATCATTGATGGAATATATATTGGGTTTTGTTTTGTTTTTTAAATTAAGTGCTTTTCATGACACAACCTTGCAATACAATTTCTGTGTTTTGAATGACTTTCCAGCTGTGTGTGTGTGTGTGTGTGTGTGTGTGTGTGTGTGTGTGTGCGAGCGAGTGGGGGGAGGAAATGGATCTCTTCACTACAAGAATGGTCACAACTGTAAATATTTCTGGTTGTATGCCATGCTTGTTAATATCCACAACAATCCACAACTGTGCGCACCTTTTCATGTGATGAACTTTTCTCCTACTGTAAATGCTTTAACAGGGGTTACATTTGCTGCCATATAACTTCTGACAAAGGGTTGCAGAACACGTATGTCATAAAAAGGATTACATTGAATAAAATGCTGTTGATAAATAAACTAGTGGAGCTTTCAGCGTTTGAACTCAACTCCATAAACCGCTCTATAAATATCAACGTTTTTATGCTGGGGATGTAAATTATGTTTACAGAAATGGAACGATGGCCACTTCAATCTCCCACCCAGTTAACACGGGTTGCTGAGGTCTGATTAGATATGATAATGTGCTGCTGACATCAGAAATGTGCAGCGAGCACCAGCCGGCAGTAAACATGTTATTTATGGTGGCGCGACTGGCTTGGCAAGTGCTGTTGCTGCTCTTCCATCCATCAGCCGCGCCAGCCTCTGTGCCCGTGTCTGCCTCTGGCTTCCTGCCACTGGCTGATGCATCACCTGGATTGCAGTCTCCATGCAACAGGCTAAAATCAGCAGCACAGCGCAACTCACTCTCATCCCTTTTTTTTTTTTTATAAATATAAAGCCTGCTCTTACAGCTCAGGTCACTGCAGTTAGCCTTCATGGCATACTGTATTACAGCAACAACAGCCAGAAGTTTATTTGGTAATGGGTAACAGATCTATATTACTTGTATTCCAATAGTTATAAGCAGTTAATTAAAACTAAAATGCTGCTGATGGCTGCTTTTTATGATGACTTTCGAGGATACCAGCTCTCTTACTAGGCACTCGTAGATTTCTGCGCACACTTCAAGGATTCAAATTCCTTGTTTTTTGTGAGCAATATCATTCACTCCTGGAAATGTGACGTATCCATGTCCTATGGCTGAAGTGATGCTGAAGAGCTCTATTTAAAAATATAAAGAACATGCAAGCCTTGGCTTTACAACCACCTAATGGTGCTGAGCGAGGCGCAGGGAGGCCATTAGGTGGAGGGCATTATCACTTCCAACAGATGGTACAGGAAGAGTTTGTTAGAGCAAAGTTCATCATCTGTACTCTGGTAAAGCAACAGTTAAACTACTTAGCTGATGGCTGTGATTTATGATCTCCATTAGTGTGTGTCTATATTTTGTTCTGATGAGACACGGGAAGATGTTTACAGTTAGTGTCACATTCCCCAGCTATAGCAGCTATCTAATTAAATGGTTTCTAATTCTGAGGTGGGAGAAGGGGCTGCTATGTCCTGTGTTTCATCTCAGAGAAATGACTGACTGGGAGCTGCAAATTGATTTGGGAATATCGGAATTTAAACCATCCGAGCGCTACCCAGCTGTAACTGGCATGTTAAAGCTCCAACAACATTGTTGCACAATTCTGGACAGCCTGATGAACTGCCTCCAGTTATACCAGCTGCTTATTTTGAAGGCCTCTTGCTGCAAACTGAAAACATCCTGTCCTTCCAAAAACAGATTAGGACTATCTTAAATACTCATTTACCCCCACTGGCCGCTTCATTAGGTACACCGGCTCAGTTACTCATTAACACAAATAATCAGCCAATCAGGTGACAACTCAAAGCATGTAGGCATGCAGACATGGTCAAGACAACCTGCTGAAGATCAAACCGAGCATCAGAACGGGGAAGAAAGGTGTTTTAAGTGACTTTGAACGTGGCATGGTTGTTGGTGCCAGAAGGGCTGGTCTGAGTATTTCACAAACTGCTGATATGATGTAAACAACAGGAAAGCATGGATCCATTCTGCCTTGTATCAACAGTTCAGGTTGTTGGAGGTGTACTGGTGTAGGGGATGTTGTCTTGGCACACTTTGGACCCCCTAGTACCAACTCAGTATCATTTACACACTACAGCCTGAGTATTGTTGCTGACCATGTCCATCCCTTTATGACCACAGTTGGCATTTGTGAAATTTGTGCCACAAAGAATTGAGGCACAAGGCAAAAAGGAGGTGCTCAATGTGTACCTAATAAAGTGGCTGGTGAGTGTGTATTTAGCTCAAAGCATTAGCCCTGCTACCCAACAGCTTTGTCTTAGTTAGGTTTCTTAACTAAGACGATGCGTAACCCATTAGTGTTGTAGGTTAAATTGTTTTCATGACTGTGAACCTCAAATGCGATTAATTTTTAACAGAATTTCGAGCGTGTCTGTTCGTCTGTTCTTTGGAACATTACAGACACGATGATGGGTGGGGTTTTGTGAACAAAGCCATCACATCTTGAAAGTGTGTATCCAAAGTGTATACACTCTCTGAAAGTCCGTAATATAAGCAAGATGAGCTTTGTGCATGTTTCCTTGGTGGCCTGTTAAATGAATTGCTCTGTGTTCTTGTTTACCAGAGATGGTTTGATTTATTTCAGCTCTGGATTATCATCTGCAGACCTAGAGAAAAGTCTGATCCTCACCATTAAATCTCCACACTGTGTGTCCCGTCAACAGTGACAGATGACCTGCCCTTCAACTCTGCGCCACCTTTGCGGAGGAGGAGACGCGTTGTCAATCAGATCATTTCTCAGCTTTGCGCAGCTGGGTAAGAGGGTCCTGGAAGTGACGGCAGCGGTGATTGTGTATATGTGTGTGTGTTTCTGTTTCCTTAAGCCTCCAGAAAACAAGGGACTGCGACACATCAGCCTCCTCACAAATGAACTGATTATTTATGGGAGCGAGGGAGGAGAGTTTAGTGCAGGGGAGCTGTCAGTGCACACGAAAAAAGACTGATCGAGGGATTTCAGCAGTACAGTACTGGAACTCATGAATATCATTCTGGCCAGCATCCATATGCAAGGTGAAGGAGACATGTCTCTTGTCCTGACATTCCTCCTTGTGCCAAGTACATAAAAAAGGGGAGCTGAGACAGTTCAGGCACTGAGTGTGTGGGTAACCGCAGCAGACAGGCTTAGCTCCAGAGCACCACAGATTGTTGATTTCAACACAGACATGGAATTTAAATGTTCTTGTTGTTTGCTCACTTTGACAGATTCCCCACCCTTGGAAACAATAGTAACAGTGACGTACAGCTGTTTTGGGTCTATATGTGACCGCTGTGGTTTTGGGTGTTATTTGCCTTTTTTTTCTCTTTTTATTTTTTTTTTTGCAGAATCAGAAATCTAATATTGAGTTAAATATTTTGTCAACAGATTGTGAAGGCACCTAAACCTTCTGCCTGGCCTTCTGAAGTGGAAATGACAGCGGGACACAGAGTCCTGTCCTCTTCCGTGCACTTTGGTTGTTGATGTTTTAGTATCCGCAGAGGATCCGGGCTCCTGTTTGTGAGAAGACTTGTTTTTATGACAGGTCCCCGGTGCCCTGGCTGCTCTGTGGGACAGACATGACAGAAGGGGTGAGCCTGGGGCACGCCCTGTCACTCACTGCACGTTTCACTGTTGTCTGTCTCCACATCAGAAAAACCAAAAGAAAAAAAGTTCATGCAGAAGTATCTGTTCCCTACAGGGTAATTACAGTGTAATTATTTACTGCAAGGTATCATTAAAAAACTATTTCTTGTTTAGCAGCGTAAATACAGGGGATGACGTTTTATGTCCAAAGGTTGTTTTTGTGTTCATGTTTAAGAAATGTTCATTCACTGAGTTTTCATTTTAGAAATAAGCATTCCTACTACAGCTAAGAACAAAGGAAAACTGTGGGAAAATATTGATACAATTAAGGCTTTTTAACAGTTTTTATCTTAAGACTAAGACATATTTCCATGTTTTAAAAAGAATGATAATTTATTAAACACTGTTATACTAGGAGTACTTAATTGTAACTCTGACTTTATTACAGAGTTTATTAAGGATTTTGGACAATATACTGTATGAATACTACAGAACATTATCGATGCTGTAAAATAAAGCCTTCCCTTTACCCCAATTTCGCCTTTAGCTGTGGTGCAAGTGGCCTATTCTGTAGCACTTTGTTTTTTGTGTTTTATTTATCTTCATGCCAGAAAAGTGACCAGCAGTGCAGTTCACAGCTGGCTTGACATCTGCTTCAAAATACATACTCACCAGCCACTTTATTAGATACACCTATTTAACCGCTTGTTAACAGACATCTAATCAGCCAATCACATGGCAACAATTCAAAGATGTCAGCATGATCTGCTGACGCTCAAATAGAGCATCCCAATATTGAACGTGTATCTTAAAACTGCAAAATGTCCGGTCCTTCCAAAAAAAGGCAATTCAAAATACCAGCACCTTTGGGGTGTGGCCGAAAGGGCAATTTGCATCTCGGATGTGTAGCCGACAAATCTGCGGCAACTGTGATGCTATCGTGTCAATATGGACCAAAATCTCTGAGGAATGTTTCCAGCACCTTGTTGAATTTATGCCATGAAGAATTAAAGCAGAATTAAAGCAAAAAGGAGGTGTCCAGTGTGCACCTAATAAAGTGGATGGTGAGTGTGGGTCCGTTGCCTTCTGCAGTAAAGGTTCTGGTAACTCTTTGAAGAAATGTGGTTACAACAACACTTTGTTGCAGTTTCAAGCTGGACTATTTGAAGCATCAGTGTTTATATGAATAAACTAAAATGGACAACAAACTGTATTTTAATAAAATGTAAAATACCTAAGGAATTAATTTAGGATACTTTATTTCTTATTGATTGATTGATTTTTACAGCTGCCCGAATATTATTTTTAACTGCGCAGGGGCTGTAAAATAAAGCAGGCTCTTGTTAGCTCATTTTTGAAAGCAGTTATAAAGTGCTCTGTGTGTGGGCCACAGCGCTTTATAATAATGTGTGTGATTTACAGTATCACTTTGATGTATGGATTGGGTACTTACTGACTCCTTAGCTGCTGTTACTGGTACTTAAATGTAGGTGCAGAGGATCAAAACAAGACTAATGGCAACAAGTGGATAAGCACTGAGCATTATAAAGGTAAGGAGATAGTATTTTCTAAGTACTGGGTACCTACACTTTGTGGTATGAAACTGGGAAGCACTACTTGGTGTAAAAAAAAAAACAAGTTGCTGCCTTATTTCTTTTGCTTTCCCCCTGTAAGTGTTAAAGTCTCTATAATGCACAGCTGTTGTCCACTTTACCGAAAAAAGCCTGCAAAAAGTTCCACAGACAAAACTGAGAACAAGAAGATTTGTGGCAGAAATCACTGTAATATACTGTACGTCTGTCATGAGCTGCAGAAAGAGTATTTATGGTGTCTTGAGGCACAGGTGTGGTCACGTAAATGAGATGGGTGAGTGTGTTTGTTTGGTGTTAAGCTCGCAGAGGGGTGGAGAGGAGGTAGTGGCAGTGGTGCCTGCTGACAAGGTGTGTGTGTGTGTGTGTGTGTGTGTGTGTGTGTGTGTGTGTGTGTGTGTGTGTGTGTGTGTGTGTGTGTGT
>JAVDPK010001339.1:42004-60731 GCA_034780415.1 Cichlasoma orientale | reverse complement strand
AAACATAATATACTGTAAACCCTAAAACTAACCCTATCTTTTGGAGGAAAAACAAGTAGGAGATTTTAGATTGTCGACTGCAATTTTCGAAGGCCAAAAACTACATATTCTGATAACATAGCATTAGGAGCTGGGGTTAGGGTTACTTATACGTCACAACACTCAGTATGGAATCCATAAGATCACCCACTCCAGAAGTGTTGATAAAGTGACACGTTCCAGAGTGCCACTATAGTTCACTTACTTGAGCTGGCAATCCATATGCCAAAAGGCTGTAGAGCCTGAGATCAAGTCTGCCCCCTGGCCCATTTTCTCTGTCATCCCCCCTCTGCTCTCTACTGCCCCTACCCAATAAAGAGTAAAAAACAAAGCTCAATTTTTTTTTTAAAAAAAAGTGCCATCTTCCATGCAGGTCCTATTACACACTGGTTTGGAAGTGGCTTTAAAAGTTGTACACAAAATTCTAGATTTTTAACTCTAGATTTTTAATGGTGATGAGACTAAGCAAAACCTGAAGCAGCTACAGCAAGTCCAGACTGACGCCACTTTCCCTATCACATGGTACTTTGATTAGAAACTGTAAATATTTTAACATGGGCTTATTAATTTTAATGTGGGCATCATGCAGTGCAGACACTGTGCCGCTGTCCTACAGTATGAAGGAAAATGTAAATATTAGGTCTACCTCTTTCAGCACACACTGTATTATGGGAGTGTGGGTTAAAAACGTAATTGGGGCATCAGTACTTCAGAGGGATCTGTTATTGCTGGGACATTATGCAAAGTTTTTGCCGAGGGTCATGTTTTCCAGTGCTTTCTCTTTAAAAGATGAACCACCTCTTTGAAAAGCTGTTTTTTTACCGCCTGACTCGGCTTGATAATGCATCACTTTATTGGTGGCACTGATTCCTGGATATTTAAGTCCTCCAAATATGCACAAGATCTCATAAGACCTCGTGTTTATCATTTATTTTCATTTATCTCAAAATACAGACTCAGCTGCAGTCTGTTTATATGTGCCTGTGTGAAATAAAACCAGCTGCTCTAGTGAAGCTTCACCTCAGCTCCTCAGTGTGAGAATAGCCTTTTGACTTAACCTTCAAGCACTGAGGTAGAGGCATGGTACATTCCATCTCATGTGCGGAGACAAATTGTGTGTTTGTTCAGTTCTGTCAGTGCACACACACCACCCCCAACAAGTAATAGTGTTGATATGAATTCCCTTGTACTGAGACAAGCTCTGACTGTTGTATTGAAAAGAGGGGGCTGTGTACTTCGTGATGGCCATGGGGGAGTTTTTCGCTTTCATCAACGAGGTCAACCTCTCGGCAAGAGCTTGTTGCTGCCTAGTAGTTTATCTGCAATACATCACAGGTGATGGATGGGTAATGGAGAAGCCATAGCTTTCTCATTCATAGCACTATATCATTTCAGATAAATCTTCAAGCTATCTGTTCATTGGGTTTTGGTGATATCCTCCATGGCAGAATAGTCCTGGTAGAAAGGCACACGGATCTATCCATATCTCTCAATTTTTCAGCTATCTTTCTTGAAATCTCTGCATTGCTAAAAAAAAAGAAAAAAAGACTACACATACATACACATTTATCCAGCTGTGCTGCAGATCATAATTACTGTTTTTGATTCTCAATATTTTACACTTTTTATTAGACTTGTTAAAAAAGAATATTTTACAGCAGAAGCATCGGGAAGCAGTGGGAGTTCTTTGTTTATTACGGCTCTGTCGTGCTGGATAATGATTGGCTTAGGAGGTGTTGTTCAGTTTAGTAGCTAACTTAAGGGCACTCTGGGTGTAGTTGTTTTTTTCTTTTTCAGCTTCTCCAGATATTTGTTCATACAACTTTTTCACAAGTTTACTCCTTCAACAGTGGGCTGGAAATATAATTTACATTTCCAGTTGTGAAAAAAATACTGCTTTGCTAAAGACTGCAGTGTTTCTAGTTGGTGGCTGTTGTTGAGTTCTATCTGTGTGAGATTATGAATGTGATCTCTGTTTACTAAAGGAAAGAGAAAGCAGCTTACCTTCCGCCACAGCCTTATCAATCCCACAATCCAACTGAATTAGCAGCCACACAGCTGAGTGCTGCCTTACTGTGATAAATATCTTGAATGAGAACACAGATCACTATCATAGTGTTGCTGTTCACAAGGTTATCTCACCTTCATTATACTACCTCTGGTATCAGGTTAATTTCTCATCTCATAGGGGTCACCATGCTGGCCATTACACAAAGTGTTTTTGATTGCAAAATTCAGAAAATGGTTAGGATATGATGAGAGGTTGGCCCCCAACAGCCTCATTAAGATTTTTAGCTTTTGCACTTACAAAGTAGAGGAGTGAGTAGGGTTGTTTTTGAGATTTCATTTTTGCTCAATAAAAGGTAAACAATAATGACTGCTACTTACCTTCTTAAAAAGGCAAGAGGAAGCGCGACAGTTTTCCCTTTTGTGAAGAGATGAAATGTTAAATATTCCCTCTGAGCAGTTTTAAAAGTTCCTTCTGTTCACAAACCTTTTGTCCTGGGTTTGCAGAGATAAGCACATACCATAATAAACAGGGTATGATACTGCTGGCATTGGCTTATATTCTAATACCGAATCTGTAGTGCTGCAATAGATAGAAGGTAACACAAGATAGCTTGGGGTAATCTGTATGAAGTATGAGGTATATTCATCCCCTGCACCAAATAATCCTAGCTGTTTTAAATATAGAATAGATAACTGCTGCTCTGGTGGTATTCTGGGGGAGATGATAGACGGTGAAATGGAGCCAAAATGAATGGGCCCTTAGTTGAACAGGCCTAAATTCATTTCACAGACCCAGTGGAATGGAGTTATCTGAATCAACTGTCCTCCATGGCTGCCTGAGGGATATTGGAGACTGCTAAGGTCAAATTACAAGCGGGGGTTTCGGCTTGTGTGACTGTGGAGAAATTACCTCAAGAGTTTGCAGGAGCCTGACAGGAGCCTGACAGTCAGCGGGTCTGCTACACTAAGATACACTAAGACAAAAAAGAAAAACGTCCCGTTGTGTATTGAAGCCACTATTGACATCAAATGTAAAATCAAACAAGCATGCAGGCGAATCTAAAGGTTATGTCTCTGATTCAGGAATGACTAAGCGCTGACATAGATGTGAACCCCTTTTTGAACAGATCGCTGGCATTAGAAGATGAAGAATGACAGCGAAAAAGGCCAAATATCACACTCCTCTTCCTGCTGGAGGGACATCATCCAGACAGCCGCAGAGCTCGAATGAAATGTGACGCTCTCCAGACACCTCCAGGTCCTCTAATGAGACTGTGCTTAAGGTGTAAATTAGTTACACAGTCTTGCTCATCACAGACACTGGAGCAGCAAATCCATTGGGTTGCTCCAGTTCCACCAGCCATGATGGAGATCCATTTCGTGAACATCACTCATTAATATGCTAATGGAAGTCATTAATGCTTGAGAGCGGAATTAATAGAATTATAGTACTTGGTGGGTCACAACCAAGAAGAGAAAGAGGGAAGGGGCTTTGTTTCCAATAGGAGCCATTTCCAGGAAGAAAAGTATTTCTGGTGAGTTTTACAAAAATCAGCAGATACGTTTTGTATTTATCACTTACAGAAACAAAATTTCTTATCCAACCCAAGCGGCAAGTGACTTGTGCACTTGTGGTCTGTGTGTCAGATTTGGTGAGTGAGCAGAAGCAGAGAATTTCTAGCAGCAGCCTCCTGATAGCAGTCACCTCTGACCGCTGCAATCAGCTACTTCTTATACACATGTGCAGGTTTTTGTTGTGGTTTAACTGCGCTTCTAATGTGTGGTTATTATTTGGAAACAGATACCATCAAGGGACTGCGTCCTGCCTTAAATCCTAAATTGACCAACCAGCATGCATTAGAAAAATGCTAGTGTTTTATGGGCAAAAATGGGTTCCCTATAAGTAAAACTAAAGGTTACTAAAGGATTCTGTGAAAACTAAAAAATTTTTAGTTGCAGCTAACTTCCGTACAATGTGATTAATGGAAAATTAAATGGCTCATCTAAATTAAATCTAGAAATCAATGGGTGACATCATGGTGTATGCATCTTTTACTGTATATACAGTCTATCCCAGTTACACAAGACACACCAAAGGGCTAAGGCAGTCCTGTGTTCACTTCTATGTAAAATGGGTTCTCTGCCATGTGACCTGTCATAAGTCCCTCTTTTAACTGTTTGGTCTTATGATGCCTGCATTTTTTTCCTTTATGCTCCACTAGCTTGAAATTTAAAATTTGCTTCCCTTGCCTTATCTGACCCTTTCACGGGTCTAACAAATGAGCTTGCTCCTTCTGGCTCAGATTCAGCATTCTTTTGAGTTTAGCCATATCTCTTTCACAGTGGATATTTGGTTTTCAGCTGCGTCTTCAGCTTGCTTATTAGCATTAGCCAACCTCTCCTGACTGGTAATGCACTCAGACTGAAGGCCAACCAGGGTTAAACAGCCAGCATTTCCCCAAAATATTATTTTTCCTTTAGTTGGTGGTTAGTTGTGGTTTGCACCCCAGCTGACCAGAAGGACTGAGGTTTTCAGAAGACAAATTTGGAATATTAAAATTGAGTTATTATTGGTAAATAAATACTTATAAAGTACTGATAAATAAACTGCATTAATTGCTTTTTGTGGAGCTGTATAATACAATAATTAACACAAAATCCAAGTGCACTCCTGGATTTGCCCCATGGCGCCAGTGTGCCTTGCTACACCCTTTGGGAACAACTTGTTTACTCAACCAAGCATTCAAAGTTTTTGCCATCTAAAAGTTAAAGTTCCATGATCCCGAGAGCTCAAAAGATTGTGGTTATGCTGCACCAAGGTCAGCACCCCACCCACAGGCTTATCACCAGCAACAACCACGGAGCTGGAATCCTTTAATATCAGTGACAAATGAGTTAGGATGGGAACAACACTGTCATCTTTCTACTGCAGCATACAGATGGATGAATGCACTTAAGGAAATGGTTACATTAATGGCATTTTTCTAACAAGTTGTCACATTTTGCTGCACCGACCTGATCGGAATTGACAGTTGGGAATATAAAAACTGAGTCTGTGTCACGCTGAATCTGCCACAAATCTCTGCTGGGACGCGACATAAATCAACTTCAGAACCACGGACAGCTCCAACACGGCACGGCATACTAAATGGACGCTGGAACACACGGGGAACTGGGTTAATTAGCACCACACCGAGGCTACTGTGCCTGTAGAATCCCAAACCCTCATTGCTTTCTCAGATTAATTTCTGCTGTTTCTGGGTAGATTTAAGTTCCAGCAGAATTAGAAGTTGAGGAATGGCCCGGGGACACCACACACATCAAACTGTATATGTTACAGTCACATTACCATTGTTAATCAGTACATGATATTTATAATCGCTGTACTGAAGTATGCATTACACTTCAGTATCTGATATGTAATGTTCACGGTAAGTATTCAGAATTCACTTTTAGGAATGCTCACTCGGGAACATGACTGGGGGATTGACATTGCATTTCAGATGTAATTCGGACACAATGCACTATTTTCCGCTAACACGCATATTAATTATTTCTGTAATGCAGTAAGAGCCAATAAAAAAGAAACGGAATCCGCCTCCCCGACCAATTCAAATCTTGCACGCTCTGGCGCCGCTTTTGATCAATGCAATCTGAAATGAAATCAGGTGCCTGGGCATACAGTTGAACAGCGTTGATCCCTGTTGCTATAATGTGTGCTGTCATAGTCATTATGAAAATGCCAGCATCCATTCATTCTTTCTGTGGCTGTATCTCTGCTGCGTGGTGATTTCTAAAATGTTTTTTTTTTTTTTTTTTTAGCAGAGCTGCCTTTGCAGTGCCACTTAATGACTCATGGTTCATGCATAGGCAGGATTAGGCATTATGCTCAACACCTTCTCCTCCTCTAACTAATGTGACAGCTCAGACGCATAAGGACTTAGATGTTGACGTCCCCTCTGGAGAGGCTTTTTTGGAGTTTGGAGAGGACCAGCCAAGCAGTTATGAGAGATATTCAGTGACTTCCAACGCTCATGTCTTTAGAAATAACTGCAGCATTAAAAGAACTATATTGGGGCATAAAGTTAATGACAAGAATGCCATTTCGCGCAGACCAGAGCTTTTCATTTAAAGTGAATTGGAGAGAAAGACGCCTGTTATTATTCTCGCCACGTCGGCTACCTTAGTCTACCCTCCTTTGGCAGCTATTACAGAGGGCTACTTGTGTCTTAAACATGTGACTAAGTGAGAGAGGGGCACAGGGGAGAGCTGAGGCGCCCATGCCTGTTATCTGCTGAGCGCCTATACCTACAGTTTCTACAGGATCTGGGTCCTGCGCTCCTCCACACAGCGATGCAGAGTAGGCGGGTCAAGTAGGGGGGAAAAAAATCCGCGCTGGGGCGGAATTCGCAACGGGATATTTAACAATCTTCGTGGGGTGGCAGGTAGCCGCATTCCGTCGCATCTGTCCGACGCTGGACCCCGCCGTTTTCTGGTAACTGCGCTAAGCTATCCTTTTAATCTTCTGGACGTTAGCTCCTTTGCGCTCCTAGAGTCTATCTCCTCCTCCTCCTCTTCCTCTCTCCTCCTCCTACTCGTTTCTCCGATTGACTACATCTCCTGCTGGATGATTTCATTTTGTAAAGTCATTATCCCCAGAAAGGTCAGAGCCTCTGCTTCCAGGAACGTTGAATTAACTCTGGATAATCCGACTGTCAACCCCAAGCGCACCCCCGACTGCTTTTCTCAAAGTTTCTCACTGGTGTAGAACCGACCATCGGATTTGTCCGGAGCAGCTTTACCTCTTGTCGGATCCCTGATTTTTTTTTCTTTTTTTCTGGAGTGCTGTTTTTCCCCCCCGGTGGAGTTGCAGTTGAACCCTGACAAACTGTGAAATGAGTTTCTCCACAATTTGGGCAGCTGAGAGCCACCGAGATTCAGCGAGAGTATGGGAAATACTGAGTTAAACTTTCTCCGCCGTCCTAAACCGCGGTGAGTTCTTGCAGTTCAGCTTTATTTGCCGAATTTGTGTGAGTGTAAAGTAGAATTCTGATCACTCAAAAACAGCCTACCTGTGGATATTTCTTTTGTCCGCGCATACATCCCGGCATTGTGTTTGAGCTGAATAGCACTTTGCGTCTGCTGTGCTGTGACATCTGTGAATTTCTCTTTGTTGCTTGACCACAGTGCAAGCAGAAACTCTCACGGAAACCGCACACACGCACGCGCGCGCACGCGCGCGCACACGCCTACATGAACACAATCTCCCACTTGCACATGCACACAAACTACTGTACTGTATCTACAGGCGCTTTAAGGAACGCATACACAATATTGCTTTTCATGCCTTGTCAGTTTATACATGAGCACAATCAGACTCACCCCCCCCCCCCCCCACACACACACACACACATACACCTACCCCTCCTTCACCCACACTGCCACTCTTTATCTGCCTTAACAACAAACATCTCTAATCTATATTCCTTAGGGGTGTATTGGCATTCGCTCCTGTAGAGGATCAGATCTCTTACACTGATGTGTGGACAGAGCACGATTCGCCAAGCTCCCAGCTTTGCTCTCAGGCTGGGAGAGTTAATAAATAAATAAATAAATATAAAAAATAGTCCCACTGATTTTATAATTATAAATTTCACCCTCAAGCCTCACCCTCAAAAAAAAAAAAAAAGGCACATGAGTCAAAGGCAGCCTTATGGGATCAGTGGAGGCTGCGATAATGAGCCAAATGCCCTCCAAGAAAACAAATAACATTTAAAATGCAATCACAGTGGCCCAAGGGCAGGCTGGCATAGGTGCTATTTGCAGTATTTTAAATGTAACTTTATATGAAAACCCCACACCAGTGGCAGGAAGGTTGTTTTGTTGCAATGCTTTATGATAGGAAAAAAATAAAAAATAAAAATCAGTGAATCACTGCTGTAATTCTCATTGCCACTTGCCAGTGTTAGGCACAAGTGCCAAAGCCTCAGACTGTTTATAGGGCCACAACAGGGCCACTGTTCAGCAGTGTCCTCATCTATCCTGGGAGACTGGTGAACCCAACCGTGTCCAGGCCTGAAAGGCACACTGTCTCCTCCTATGAAAAGAGAGATTTCTCTCCTTGTATCGGTCATCTGAGCAACAAAACAGGAAAGAACTCAAAACATTGTCAGATTCTACTTTTTTCCACTGGTGAGATGCCAATCCAGCCCGTCTATTGTGTGTAAGTCTAATTTTCTGTGTTAGTGTCTGTTTGCTTGTCAGTCAGTGTGCTGATGACAGGACCATCTGTCTGAGATTGACGTGTACTTGAGACGAAACAAATCGAGCTTGAAGAGAACTTTTACAGGGCAACTGTGACTGAGTAGGGGAACCATCTATAGGCTTTTAGACTGAGGCTAACAGGAGGCACTACATGCTCGAGAGGGCTCCTTGTTCTTACAGTTTAGTGTTGGGTAGCTGATAGGGCTGGATGCAGCTTCATTTGTAGGTGTGATGGCTGAAGAGAAAAGGACGTGGAGGGGGGAAATGAAAAGAGAACGGCAAAGGCCACTCTAAGCGCACCAAGAGGGATTGAAATCTCTGTGGGGTAAATTGAGTTAGTGCAATGCAAAATAGTTCTCTGTTGCTAACTTCAGGTAGATGGCTGGATGAAGTTTTGGAGGGAAGTCAGGTAACAAGTGCTCAACTTATGGAATCCCCACTGCGTGAAGTATAATTGATCATAATTGGTATTTTATTGGAAGTTGGAGTTGGAATTAGGACAGAATGACACAAAGAAGTCAAGAAAAAGAAAGTAAAGAAGAAATGAGAAGAAGAAAAAGATTGCCCGTCTAGGTTTAGGTGGTATTTTGAGGGTCGAGTTTTGCCGGGATCTACTCAATATCTACAGCCCATTAATTTATGATAATGAGCAAACTGACAAGTTTTGCTTCAGACAGAGAAGAGCCGCTGCAAGGAGAAGAGGGAGAAGTGGGATAGATGAGAAGATGAGAGAAAAGCTAAAGAGGAGAAAATCAAAAAAAAAGTCTCATTGAGGGATTTGGGACTGACTTGGGCGTTAAAGTAGAATCTCTCAGATTAAGACCGACTGGGGCATTAAGCCAAAAATCTCTCTCTGAGGCAGCTGGTAATTGAATGTTGAGTCTGAGATTCTGTAGGAGCACACAAACGGATGGACTCGAGACTGCTTTTAGAGCAAAAGCGTATTCTTAGGGAGAAAGGTACAATATTTTACATACTGCTTTACAGATCACGTGCAGACTGCTTGTCATTAAAACAGGCAGGCGTTAGGCTGTCACCCTGAACAAAACTATGCACTGACAAATGTGTGTTATAAAGATGTTATTAACCATATCGCTGTTATGAGAAATCATAACTTGCCTTAAAACGCAGTTGTGAGCTTGCCTTTAAATTTTCACCTATCTTACTTATTCTACTATAGATATTAGATACTATAAAAATATAGCGCAGTGAAACATCTATTACCATTTACAGATATTCAAATGGCCAGTATTACAGTTTAAGACCCCCCCCCCACACACACACACACACACACAAACACAAAAGAAAAAGGAAAAAAAAAGGCCAGAGTGAATAGTGAGAGAGGAATGTCCGCCTTTAATTTAAGAGCAACCTTTGTGTCTGTGTGTACAAGGCCACCAGCAGAAGAGGCCTATTTGTGTTCTCCAGTGATTTATAGAAGCTTCCTCTCTGTATGTGCTTGGCCACTCAGTTATATGCAGCCATATAAATGCTAGAAAGTGAGAAGTTTACAGTCTGAGGAGCAATCATTAAGACGACTTTTCCCCTGTTTGCTTTCAACTGAACTTTTATATACGATACCTTATAATGATTTACAATATCCTCCCAGATTAATCCTCCCAGATTTTAACTCGTTAAAACCTGCAACCTGCTTTACGCACCATTGATTGAACTAGACTATTGATCTCGTATTGCCACAGCCACGACAAAGACAAGACATACACATATACTGCACACTGCCTGAGAAACACTCACATTTTCTGCCTGTGCTAACATAATTATATTGATAGTCAACACTCAAAAATCAAAGTTTGCTATGGATTGATTTAGAGGAGCTTGAAGTGTTGCGGGCTAACTTTCTTTGCATAATGATGTGAAATGTTGATGTCAGTGTGTGAGCTGACTGGGCTCGCTGCTATCCATCTTTCATAATGAATTGTCACTGTAGTAAATGAACAGGGCCGGGGGTGCTGTTTTTGTTATCAGTTTATTGCTTCCTCCAGCCAAATTTTCCATTCTGCTTTTGCGAGAGGAAGGATTTGTCGGACTGATCTATTTCCACGTTGGCCTAGAAGATGTCTGCTGTCGAGTCTCTCCGCCTTAATAAGCCACTGTCTCATTTTGTAAAAAGATTAAATTGGATTTTTTTCTGTTTTTCTATTTTTTTTTGTTTTTTTTTTACAAAGACATAGAGTCGTGTGTGACACATGCCTATGCTGTTAAATAGAACTACACACTGTGTCACTATAAAGTCCCA
The DNA here is from genome assembly GCA_034780415.1 of Cichlasoma orientale. NCBI lineage: Eukaryota > Metazoa > Chordata > Actinopteri > Cichliformes > Cichlidae > Cichlasoma > Cichlasoma orientale. The sequence continues at coordinate 50,161 of JAVDPK010001339.1, read as the reverse complement.
ACGTGCATTTGTGGGGCTGCTTTATTGGTTTATATGCTGCCTGACTCCACTGTTGCACAGTTGCATTCATTTCACATGGAGAACAAAGAATTTTGGTTTTGTTTCTGCTGTGTGACAGCAGCATCCACACTGAGCAAATAGATCGTTAGCACATAGTATAATCCCTTCCCTATACTGAACTCTAATGTTTTCTTTGGGGGTCTAGATACTCCAGTCCCTCTTAGAGATAGAAAATAAAACATACTTAGTCTTTTTTTTATCAACTTAATGTTTACTGAGTTTTAGAAATGTTGTGAGAACTGCTATTTAGCAAGATTACATTTGAGCTCATGAAAGCATCCGCCCAGTTTCTTGTGTTTCACAGCTTCATGACTTAGACTTGTGCTCTTTTTTTTTTCATATTGCTTACTCTGTAGTACCAGTTCATAATTCTAAAATAAGGAAATATTTCTGTCTTAATAAAAGGTTCCATCCAGGGTGTAACACATGAAAAACAAAACAGAAATGTCAACATTTGTTGTAGTTTGTGACTTTGTGACTTAACTTTCAAGTGATCAAATGGGTTCATTTATGAAGTCAGCTGTCTATGTTTACATTTTTGTTTATTGTAGTGTTTTGTTATATTGTTTGTTATTGTTATAATTGTAACCATAAAAATGTTTCCTACAGTGAATTTGTCATAAATCTACATCCAAGAAGCATTGAAGTAACTAAGAATGTAGAAGAGCTTAGCTATGACGGCACTGTGTTTTGTTGTTGCTCAAAGTAACACAGTGTCACAATTTTGTCTATACTTTGGTGTTAAAACGATGCTAGCATGCTGTGAACGAAAGTATTTTTTCTAGCATTATTGAAAAAATGCTTTGTAATGCCACAAAATGCAGTTTTGTTTTCACAATTTGTGTTGAATTCCTTTTTTACAGAAAAAGATTCAAAACCATAATTATTACATTATTATATTTTTATTAGAATATCTACATATTAACCTGTATAGGTATGATAATCAGAGCCATTAATAGAGTTGTGTAAAATATAATGGGATCATAAATGACCCCACTCTATTATTTTATTTGCTAAAACAGCGCGTCTGCTTTAGGGTTAAAAATACATTAATATACAGTAGCCTATGTGATTACAGCAGCACCAGCCCATTTAAATATGAAATGTAAATAAGTTCCATTTTTTTCTGACTAGACTGAAATGTATTTGCATACAAAGAGGATTCGAAGAGATAAAGAAAACTGCAGAAAATCGCAAAGTCTGATAGCTTTACAGGGATAAAATGAATTTAAAACAGGAGTTTAATGTAAAACATGAAATTAGGGCCCGTTGCGCTCACTTATTAAATCGCAATTTAGAATGGGGGAGCCATCACGGTGGGTTTTTTAGCATGCCATCATTAAATTGGATCAACAACATCTCCAGAAGTCTCAAAAGTAAATTTGGGTGTCCACAGAAAAACACCTACACAACAGTTTGTGCAGAAAAACACTCACCCACCCACCCACGCTGCCTATACACTTCCATTGACCTTCCCTTCAGCAGCCTAGCATTGCTATTCATGTATTATTGCTTTGGGTTTTCATGTCTAATGCTTTTAAATGCATGTTTGTAGATCTGTAAATATGTGTGTTCATCACTGTGCATGTAAGCACTTTCATAGTGACATTTTTTTTTGTCTTTGATGTCTTTTTCCCAGGACACCATGGGAGCTCATCCTTTTTATTTGTTTGTAAGACAGCCGGATGAGTGCAACTGGCAGTCATATTATAATTTCACAAAGGCTGTGTTTTACCCGTGGCGCTGGTATGAGAGGCATTGTTGACAGTTGTAGAAGGGAAGATAACTAGGTTAATTAGGGCCAAAAACCTCATTAGTCAGCATGGAGGGGAAGATGTAAAGTTTATCAGTTCCTGTTTCCCTACTTTGAGGATGGTTTCAGGGTTGGCTTGCAGACAAGTTACAAAGTGGATCCTGTTGAAGAAATTCTAATGAAATGTTTTAATCAAATCCTCCCCCCTGCAAAGCGCATGCCTCCCCTCCATCTCTTTTCTACTATTGTTTTCCTTCAAATGTGTTCAAAGTGTGAGATATCACAAAAAGAGACTCATTTCAATTTGCATATTTACTGTGCCAAGAAAGAGGATCTGTTCTGGTGTGTGTGTTCCAGTCATGGATATGGGGACATGTTGCGAAACACAATAGACATGCATACATTTACACACACACGCACACACAGCTCAGGTAGGTGACCATTACAGCTCTGGCATCCTTCAATAAGTGAGCAGATGTTCAGGGCCTGGAAGCTCAGGTTTGTCCCAGTCTCCAATGAGAGCGGCTGCTGAAATTCTCAAGAAAGATTAGGCTTGGGAGTTCCCTCGTCTCATCAAGCTTACTGTATCCTCCAAAAGATGGGGTGAGAGTCAAGATCCAGCATTGCAGTCAGTAGCCAGGCCTATATCTCTGGAGGAAACATGTAATTCTGGCTGTCGCACAAAGTTACTGGAGGAGCTGCAGCGCAGCCTGAAAGACGTGCTCCAAAAAAATTTGTGCAGACAGATCCATCTATTCATCACAAATGGAGCAGATTGGTAGGCAAGATGAAATAAATGAGCTGTTTAGAATGTTCTGTTTAGCGAAATCAATCGAGATATTAACTCAAAGTGGCAACACTGCTAATTTTGTTAATTTAGCTCAAGAAGTCTGTGAATCAATCACTTGCTTTCAAAACGAGCGCTGAATAATGTCGAGGATATCGGCAATCATGGCTTCCATGAAATCATTTCTTAGACTGAATGAGGAATTTGCAAACATTTTATTTTATCCCAAGGCTGCTGATTTGTAAGATTCTACAGCTGTACCGTCTGAGGACGTTAAAAATAATAGCTTTTATTGAATGTTTTCTTGGGGAAAAAGAAAAAAATAAAGAGAGCTGTCATTTTCACACAGATGTTCCAAATAGCTGGAGGAAATGCACTGTGCACGTCATACCTTTAATGTAACCACCAGTAGTTCTTGTGATGAAAAATGCCTTTGACTCGGTGTCTCATCTTTTCATTGACTTTTTTGCCTCAGGGAAGAACATTTTGAGAGATGAGTAAGTTATGGACATGTGCTTTATTTTTGCTTGACTGGTGCTCAAACAAAAATAAAACAGCCAACGCTGTTTTCCAATCTGACGTTATTTTCTGAGAACAACGGTAATTCTGTAATTGTGAGATGCTGCGCATCCTGCAGCGTGTCTTTATTGGCATAGAAATACTAGTCCAGATATCAGATAATAGTTAAAAAAGGAACATCTAACAGAAAGCCATAATAATACACATGCAGTTTATAATGGATGATACACCTACATTAGAAGTGTTAGAGACTGAAATAACTCATTTGAATGTGAGTCTTCAAAATCATTCAGATGACTAAATGGTTCTATTTCTGCTGGGCTCTTGACAATTTTAAGTCAGTAATTGATTGTTAGAAGCTTAAAGGCAAGGCACACATTCAGAAAATAAAAATATCCAAACAGCAAATTAGATATTTGCTGTTTGGATATCTTAGATAAAACCCTACTGCAATACTGGATAAAACCTGCGACACACTTTATAGAGTTTTGTTTTTTTTTGTTTTTTTCTGTGCCATCCAACTGCTATCAAGGTAATGGCTAATAGTGTTGTGGCTCAGACATACGTATGTATGTGGCGACAGGAAGAGAGATTGAGAGAGATTTGGGCAGAAATCGAGAGAGACACTGGGGAGTTTATTTCCCATTTCCACCATTAAGAGGAAGTAATGTATGTATATACCAGCCAGAGCGCACAAAATCACATTTAGCGAGCCTTTCTTTAGCGGTATTAAGTCATAAAAATCTCCTGGTTCTTCCCCTCTTCAAAGTTTTTTTTTTTTTTTTTTTGGCCTTTAATAAGGAGGATAAGATACATTAGCAAACCTAATGGTTGTACCTTTTTGTCTAAAAAGAAAAAATAATTCTCAGTGCATAGTGTGGTTTAAACTTAGCCCTGTTCTTGCAGGCTGAGGATCCTGATCACTCAATAACATATGTTATCTCTGTTCATTTAAAGGATGCAAGGCATAGGTCTTCTTTAGTGCTCCACATACATACCCTGTCATATATTTTGGTAATTGTTGCCAGTGTCGTTGGATAGACAGTATAAATTTTTTATGTTACCCAGTGCTACAATAAATGCAGTTAATGCAGCAAAGTAAAGATGTGGAGTTTGGGGTGCTAGACGGTGGGGTGGTAGATGAACCCCACGATACATTCAGTGTCTGTTTCTACAGAACTAACATGTGACTACCTGAATTTTAACATTAAGAAAGACAAAAATAGGGAAAGAAATCTAAGTTTTGAGATGATTCTTCATTTAAAACTTTACAAATCCAGGTGAGAAAACCCTGCATGAAAGTAAGGGTTTGTGCTTTTGCAGACCTTATTGAGTCATACCAGGTCATCTGTGTGTTCCTCTTACCTGTATTCCCCTCACCCTCGACCGGTTGCAGCAGATGGCAGCCCTCCCTGAACTTGATTCTGCCAGATGCCCTTCCTTCCTGTTAAAAGAGATTTCTACCTCCCCATTGTTGCCACGTGCTTTCTCATAGGGGATCATTGCAACATTGGGCTTCTCGGTCAGGCAGTGTAGGGTCTTTATCTTAAAGTGCCTTAGAGTGAATGTTGTTGTTTTGAACTAGTCTATATAAATGAAAATGAGTTGAAGTGAATTGTGATTACAGAGAACAGTTTAAACCCCAAGAGAAGTGGATTTTAAAATAGCTTGACAACTGTTTTGTTCATAATTTGAATAAAATAAGAAAAATGCAGCAGAGTTACATATCTCTTTTTTGCTGAGCCACTGACGTGCTCAGTCTTTCGGTCAGGTAATGACAAGACATTAAACCTTGCATATGATGAGAGTCATCAAAGATGACTTGTTAAGTATTTTTTCAGCTGAAATATTTGATGTTCAGCGGTGCTTACTGAATATAGCCTGTCATTATGACGGGCAGTGGGCGTAAAAATGTTGTAGTTTGATCCACTGTTGGCTGTACTTCAGTCGACTGGCCATTTGTTTAACACGCTCCTCTCTCTATTGAAGTAGCAGAACAAAAAAAAAAAAGAAAAAGAAAAAAAAAAAAGCATTCCCAAATGGATATTTCTTCCCTGCAGAAATAAACAGGACCTTGTCATAGGTGTCATTTCAAAGATAAATTGCAATCTCTGAGCTTTCCTGCTGCTCAAAGAAACATTATGTTTCCTCTGCAAATGTGTTGGACATTTTCTTTTTTTTAAATATGAAAAACAATCATGTGTCATATGACAAGGCTGAAGTGATTGTGCATCGGGGCACACGCTGACTGACAATTCCAGGAGAGAGCTGCTCTAAATTTTGAGAGCCTTGAGAGATTTAAAAACAGGTGTTTTCAGCTCTAGGAAAAAGGCATATGGAATTTTTTTATTTCTTTACTTTTATTTTTTTAATGTTACTTGAAATTATTATTACCTCTGTCCTCATAGAGTGAGTCTGCCAGGTTCTTTAAAATAACCTACAAAAAGATCATGAAAAGAATAGGAAAACAATGGTTACATGGTTGTTGCAATAAAGATAAATTTGCTGTATGGTGCCACGTCTTGCCTTTTGCTGAGATTATTCTTGGCATTTGCCTATTCAGGGGGACGCAACTCTTCATTAAATTCATGTGTGGGAAAATCTGTTCCCCCATCATTTGCACTCTCATCACAATTCCATTGAGAGGACCTCACATGAACAAACAGTGCTTTCATTTTATACAGAGGTTCCAAATAGCCTCGAGCTACTGCTGGCCCACGTTGTGCAAAATCATATTTGAGTGGATCTGCTGGAGCTCCGGTGCTTGCTTACTGCTTCAAATGAAAATTCCTACCCCTTGTATCTCCCGACATTTCATTTGTTGTTTCTAGATTATATGAGGGCTCAAGGAGGAGTACTTTTGACACTGTTTCATGAAAAGCAGTGGTTGCATAAGTTGAATATTATAGCATAATCCTGTGGTAAAGCAAAAAAAAAGAAAAATAAATGCACTTGTCTGAAAACAGGAAATGTCTGTACATCATTAACGATGTGACGCAAAGCTGGCTTTTAGAGGTAATTGAAAAGGCAGATTAGGATGAGAGTGGGCTGTGTGAGGAAGGTGAGACAAAAGAAGTATGATGGGCAGAAAAAGAGAGAAAGTGAGGCAGAGAGAACAGAGAGAGGCCAGCGTTCTCCTGCATCAGCGTTTTGGACAGCTGCCTGTTGGATGATAGGATTAAAGAGTCTTTTAATGTGACCTCTGAGCTGTATTTTGATATTAACATGGCCAAACACTACTGCCCTATGAGCAAGGTCACTTTATACACAACATGCACAATGTAAAGTAAACCAGTGTCTCACCTGTATTATTAGAGGCTGGAGTTAGGTGTGCATTCATCTAACAGAGCTGCAACAGTAGCTTATTTTGGGGCTGTTTTACTGCAGCAGAGGCGCACTGTCAGTACAGCAACTTATTCACAAACTTCATACTATAGGATAGTAACCCATAACTTTGGTGTCGGATTTTGACAAAACACACACAAAGCATAACTGCTCGCTGTGTGGCAGCGTCTCTGCTGAAGGAATAGGGACGGAGAAAGAAAAGTGAAATGCTCGAGCTCAAACAGAAAGCATGGCAGACGATAACAAAAACGCTGGGAAGACAGAGGTCTCTCTGTCACAGTGCGAATAAACTATGCAGCACTGCTGGAATGTGAGGAGAAATTGCTGAAGGAAACACTCACAGTTTAACTGCATCAACAACAAAGAAGTTAAAAGAGAACTGGAGAGAATTTGCTCTGTTTCAGTGCTGGGTAACACTATTTCCCGCCCCTGTTTCATTAAACCAAACTACATTTCTGCCTACCTCATGTTATACAAGACCTTAAGGTAACATATACTTATTAAAACTGCAGACTCGTGAGTGCAGAATTTGACCTGAGTCAGACTTAATGAGTTCGTGTTGCCGTTTGATCAAGTTTTTCCCAGTTAGATTATCATAAACATGATTCTCTCCAATTGGAATCAGTGCCGGGGCAAAAAATGCAAGCTATGCAAATGATAAAGCTGTGGGCTGATATGAGAGCAAATCATTTTTTAATCCAGTTCATCAGGCTTCAGTGCAGGGCCACAGCTGGGCGAAGTCCACCTCACTCTCATAAAGCTCCGTTTCCATCAGCTGTCTCTGCAGAGTTCTTCTCCTCCCACACCCAGCTTTTCATTACCTTATCCAAGTCTAGCTTCCTCCTTTTTATCAGTGGCTTTACAGTGTAAAGCTGTAACATGCATTAGAAGGACAGATTCACTTTTTGCATTTCTCTGTGTTTATTTTGGTACTTTGAAAGGTGGGATTTCAGGGGTTGCATGCATCCCAACTCCAATTACTGAATCTGATGGACTCCTTTCAGTTGTTAACACTGACAAATCCCGGCATGTTAGGAGGAGTAGTTGTATGGGGAGTTGGTGTTTTGTAAGTTTAATAAACTTAAGGTCTGTTCCCAGCTGCAGAATCAGAGACTTGACGGCTCTGGACTGCTCTGAAATTTGACTTTTTGACTTGGCTCCCTGAAGTTTTGAGCTCACACAAGATTTGAAAGCAAAAAACTCAGACTCAAGTCAAACCAGAGTCTAATTTCTTCAATTTTCGCAATGTTCTTTAAACACCGTACAACAGAAAAATGTTCCAAGAAATACTTGAACAGCTTGGATTATGACTCAGTTTAATACTTGTTACTCAACTTGGACATTTGAGACTAGATTTGAGACCCGCTCTGGTGGAAATGAGATTGAACTGCCTGTTGGAGATCTGAATATGCACGTCTTCTTAAAAAAATTACATTCTGCACATTTAAAAGATGTCATGAAAAATACAAATAGCATGTGCAAGCATTAGGATGTGTTATCTGTTAATTAAAAGCACACTAACCCATAAAGATTGTTATATAAACATATACATAAACATGTGAAAATGCACACACCCACACACACACATGCGCACCTACACACACACACATGCGCACCTACACCCACACACACACACACACACACACACACACACACACACACACACACACACACACACACACACACACACACA
>JAVDPK010001339.1:19806-41904 GCA_034780415.1 Cichlasoma orientale | reverse complement strand
CACACACACACACACACACACACACACACACACACACACACACACACACACACACACACACACACACACAGACTGAGTCCGGGGAATGATGACAGCAATGTCAGACTGAAATCAATTTCCAAATTGCCAGCTCATCTCATCTCATTAAAATGACTAAATTAAAGTCCTCCCGCATGTTTAACTTTCAATAATTAACCCTGTGGATGAATATATCATAGCATTTGATATCACTTTCTTTTTTTTTTTGTTCCCGTTACCCACCGCGAGCTGTGGTGTGTTCTTCCAGTGCTGTCACCTGCATTGTCTGAGAGTAGGGATTTTTCAAACCCTCACACCCCCGGTCATATGGCTGACTTAACTTGACAGATTGTCATCAGAATACTGTAATGGGACTCAAAACCCCCTCTGTACCCCAACACACACACACATGCACACACACAGAAAAGAAAGTATCACTGCGGGGGAGATGATTGACAGGAGAAAATGGTGATAGAGACTAATGCAAGCTCTGGACAACAGTCTTAACAGCAGGTAGTCTGATAAATCACAGCAACGCAGACTTTTTTATCTTAAAATGCGTGCGTGTGGGAGTGTGTTCTTCCTTCCCTTGATTTGCATGAAAGTACAACTCTTAATAGATCTGTTGCAGTGTGACTGTAAAGTGTTTAAGTATGATGGGGATATTTTTAAAAACAGCAGCAAAGCAATTATTCACCAAGTTAAAGAGAGGAATTCATAATGAGAATCGTAACATCTACCAGTTTAAAGAGTCTTCTTCCTTGCAAAGCTCGACATCAGAAAACCTCTGCAAATCACGAAGCCAGACTGCAACCGAAGTGTGTAAAATTACTAATCAAGTCTGCAGAATCTTTCGGTTTTTACTCGTATTATTTTCTTTTGGATGAAAATCCCAACTCACGTGAAGCAGCGAATGCAGCAACTAAAGTGAAATGCTCTTTTTTGGGGGGGAATAAAAGAGCTAAATGGTTCTGTGTCTTTCTAAAGTATGATGGATTCACAGCACATGATCACAGAGCCTTTTGTTTGAAAATGCTGCATTTCTTTTGCTGAACTTATTTTTATTGCTTTCCCTGCTAGGCCCCAGGACAATAATTTTCTCTGTGTGCATGTGTGCAGCGTAGGGCTGCAACTAATGACGGTTTAATTATTGTGTTTAATTACTGGTAATCTTTTTTTTTTTAATTTGTACTTTTGCATTATCAAAGAAATCAATACACCGCAATGTCTATAAAATGTTTAAAATACCAAAACATTTCCACGATTGCTCAAACATCTCAGAATGAATATTTTGCAGTTGGTTTTTTTTTTTGGATTTGAACATGATTAAATGCTGTAAATGCTCATGTCTTGAAAACAGCAAGCTACTGTTAAATTAAAATTATTTAGAGGCGTTGTGATGGTTACTTCAGTTAACTTGTGTTTGGGCTTTGGTTGCTGTGGATCAGTGATGTGTTTTCCAGTGTTTGTGGGACTGAGAAGGTTGCTAAGGACTGAACTAACAATGGGCCACAATGAAAGAGACTGTAGTGATTATGCACACTATGCCAGGTTGCCACTGTGTGATGAAAGATGAAGGGAAACTTACCAAGAAATAAACGGACAAACAACAAAAATAACAACAACAAATCCAAACAAAGTGAAATGAGGGATAGTTGAGCACGCGCTATTTTTAAATACAAAAATCTTTTGGAAGATAACAATGGAGCAACAGTGGCACTCAAGACAGTTGACACATAATGGTTACATTATTCTACTGTAAACCTTATGTTTTATACATCACAGTTCCATCATTTGTTTTACAGTAAGAAACTGTTTATAGATCACTGATTATAGATTTATATATTAAAACACGTACACTGTAAAATTGCCATTTAAATGAGCTGTCATTACTTTACAGTAATATAACAGGAAATTTCTTTTTGCACTGAGGAATAAATCAGCAGAACCTCACAAGCTAAAATTAGCCAGTGTCATTTTTCCATTTATTAATTTATCACACGTAGAACTTGTGTGATAATTGAATTCTCATTCAAACAACTGAAAATTCAGGTAGTCACATGCTGCTGCAGCACAGAGCAGTTGCAGTTCGACATATTCGAAAGTTTTGGCTTGTTTACTTCTGTGTTTGCGGCTGTCTGTCTTCCTTGCTGGTTGTGGGTGTTTGTTTGTATCCTGAACTGTGTGTTTATGCTTTTTCTTTAGGTGTTCGGGGGGCATTGAGGCGATGCAGGTCCCTCGGTCATCCCAGTGGAGGAGCCAGCTAATGACGAGTGTCTTTGGCTGCTGAACGCCCCCACCACCACCATCACCACCACCCTCATCCCTCCTACCCTCCATCCATCTCTGATGGCTCTATGGGGCGTCGTCAGCCTCAGCCTTCACTGCTGGGTGTGTTTACGGTCCAGTGTAACAGCAACAGCAACATCAGCTAGCCTCCCAAATGACAAAGCTGGGGGACCTCTGGACTGGCTCCTGTCTGATAAGGGGCCCTTCCACCACTCCCCAGAGTACATCGACTTTGTGGAAAAGAACCGGCAAGGCTTCTCCACCAGATACAAGATATACAGGTAAGTTGTGACTGCAGCACGAGGAGACACTTTACACTGAATTTACTACTGCCAAATCACTACCCTATTATATGCATGGCAAATCTCACAGTAGTCGCATCAAATAGACTCTGTGGTTGTCCTTTGAAAGATCAGCTGTGTGTAAATAAGACCACATGATATCAGCGTGTTAATGTGTTTACATTTTCAGGTTAGTCACAGTCTCAGCATTTTGCTAACTCCTGGCTTCTTTTTTACATTCATGTGCATGTAAAACCCTCTAAATAACACTTTAATGGGTAACAGGAAAAAGGCTGACACACATCTTTATCTTTAGTTTTTGCCAAGTGTTTTTTTCTAAAATGCTGACCTACTTGTTTCAGTGCAGTAAGCGCTATGATTACATGTTTACAACCACGCCTCCAAAAAAATCTAATATGAGACACAATTATTCTGTGTGTATTTTCAGTGGCATTACATTTACCGTGTGTGTGGCCTCTGCACCGGTTTGGGGGGAACAGTTCTACATTAAGGAACACATTTCAAGACTCAGCATTATAGTATATCATAGAGAGACATTTGCAGTGCATATTTCCTGTAGGTACCACCAACCAATTATCACTGTGCTGTGGCATATTTTGTGGTGTGTGTTAAGAAAGATTTACAGATGTATTCTTCATAATTAATGTGAAATGTGAATTTCTGCAACCTCGAGGCTAAATGAAAGTCTTTAACTCGTCCACATAAAGTCAATGTGGACGAGTTAAAGAATGAAATGTAGCTGCTACGTTTAAATGAAATGACAGAGATGAAGAAGGAAAGGAATCAACTTTTACCTGCCTCGGTTGGAAAAGCTCGCAAAACGCATGTGTGTACATATGTTGTATAAATACTCGGGATAAGGGGAAAGTCAAAGTTTAAGACAGGGGAATTTTATTCTGAAAATATATGGTTCAAGGTTTCAAGGGCTTTTAGTACATTTTCTATTCCATTTTCTTTTTTTGTAACATATAAGGGAGGAAAGAAAATACTCTCTCCTACAGCGAGCAATATGCTTTATGAAATTACTATTCATGGCTGCAGTTTTTGGCCTGTGTTGTCATGCACTAAGGCATCCTCACACCACAGCGCTCACACGGTAATTGACATGCCTGGACAGAATCACGATCTATTACATGTACGCATGTTGCTATCAGCCGGCTGTATATCACATCCTGCTGCTCTCCAAACCCTCGGGGGAGTCACCTGATCGGGTGGTCAAATGAGATCTGTTGATTAGCACAGTAAAAGAAGAAAGATTTGCCATGACAGCACAGTCTGAGGTATCGCCACGCGACTAAATTAGTGGAGATTGTGTCATGAATCATATCCATCGTCGTTTAGGAGGATGCTGTCCAGGCTTCTGGAAATGGACAGACGGGATTCCTGACATCTATGGATCGTTGTAGGGATGCTTTATGGCTTCTGTGATCGGTTGCTGTGTTAGAGCTTTTTAATATTTCCTTCCCCGGCAAAAGGCAGTGGTCCGCTGGAGCTGAGCTGCATGGGCGGCAAGATTAATAGTCTTATCATGTGGCCAAGTGATTAGTGAGCTCTTAGTACTTATTACTCTGCATTATCACAGAATCCCCCGAGAGGCTTCTGTCAGCTGCAAGGTTGTGTTTGAGGCCCTCTAGATTACTACAATGCGGCATTGATTAATAGTGATTATATTAAAAGGAAAAACCAACCTAAAAAGTAAATAGCCTGTAAATCTTCCCAAATTGAATTCACTTGGATTCAGTCCCATTTGATTGCAGTAACCAACACAGACAGGTCGGATACAGCTGTGGTTTCTGTTCTAGCAAAAAAAGCTTTCTTCTCAGTCCTGATGTTGGAGGGGTGAAATGATGATTTTTGGGCGCACACACCTGGAGCTAGCTCATAAAAATTCAGGATGATTGTTTTCTTTTAAAGAAATGTGGGCTCGCTGTCTTCTCCTAAGGGGGGCGAACCTCAAGGCAATACCCCTGTTGTGTTACGGATGTCCTCAAATTTCCAATTCGGGCTATTTCTGTACTACAAGAACAGACAGTTATGCTCTGTGGCGGTAATAGCCGATTCTTCCTGGCCTGTGAAAGATGAAGCGATGCACACTTCCCACTCCTCAACACCAAAAGAACGCGTGTCTGTAATAAAAGCAAGACCAATGTTTGCTTTTGGGCTGCTTCATTTAAATAAAAGTGGCCTGAACGGGTGTGATTTTTTATTTTTGCTTTATTTTTTATTTTGCTTATTGATGATTAATTTAACTGAGGATTTTCCAAAAAAGTTAGGATACTGGGTAAAATGTAAATAAAGAATGCAGTGATTTGCAGATCTCATAAACTCATATTTTATTCACAATAGAACATAAAATATTTATTAAGTGCTTTCACTGAGAAAATGTACCATTTAAGAAAAATAAGGTCATTTTGAATTTGATGGCAGCAACACATCTCAAAATGCATCAGTGCCAATGGAACTGGCAGCTTGCACATTCCTCTCACTAAAGTCCAGAAAGTCTAGAGCTGAGTATCTCACTGCTGCTACTGTAACCTGTCTTTAACCTGGACATAACAAGCAAGGGGTGAACCTGACTGTTAAATTGCTCATTGGCTAAGGAATTATGACTGACAAGTCCTTAGCCCTGGTTTAACTGTCTTTTCAGTATGACTTCAAAGTGATGATTGAACCAATAAATTTTACAGGAAAGTGTTTACTGAGGTCACTGGTCAAGGGAGTCGAGGGCTGTTTCCCTATAGACTTCTATACAATTGGTCGCTGCTGGCCACTGAAAACAATACAAGTTTAGGACACTGAGCTTCACATTACAGACCTGTGATCCACTTAAAATCTACAGTTTAAAATAGCAATATGGCCAATAACAAATCCCAATACTGACTTTTTTCTTTATTTCTTTTTTTTTTGTGTGTGAAACAAATAAGTCTTCATTATAAACAAAATATACAAGTATTGCATTATTTCAGCTCTTCGTCACATGGGTAAATATCAACCACTTGTACCCATCTGTATCAGACCTGTCAACAACGCCATACTGATATTTTACTAGTTTTTGGTGTTTCCTGATTCGATACTAATTAGAATGTTTTGCAGTCTGTGGTATTTGATATTGCAGATGCATTTAGTAACAGTCAAAAAGACCAAAAAGCTTTGAGAATGCATCTTGAAATGATTAAATCTGCAACATCTTGCATGAAACATAATTTCATCCAAGAGGAGAAAGCACTGCCGGAGATGAAGAGGCTCTGGAGGCTGACCAGGAGGCCAATGGTGGAGACAGAGCAGATCAGGAGGCTGCCCACAGGGCCTGCGGTGGAGACGGAGATGCTCTGGAGGCCAGCTGCGGGGCAAGCACCGGAGGCTGTCCATAGCCTTAGCAGGTAGCTGACGGGATGCCTCTGGTGGTCTGGTTGGTGGCCGATGATGGCGGTGGTGGCGATGGAACCCCCCAGACACTGATGACTGAAGAGGAGGAGCTGCAGCAAGTTCTGACAATTAAAGAGGAGCTGAAGACCCCGAGGGTTCTGCTGCAGCTGACGCAGGCGCTGAAGACTCTGAAGACTGATGGAGGCTCTCATGACTCAGGCGAAGACTCTCATGAGGGTGAAGGCTCTGGACGAGGCGGTGCGGCGGCTGATTCCAAAGACTGATGAAGCACTGCAGCAGATGCGCTGCAGACTGATGAGATGCTGAAGGCAGAGGTGCCGGCTCTGAAGGCTGACAATAAGATGCTGAAGGCTGGGACGACTGACATGTTGGTCCTTGGCCATCCCCACCCGAAGAACCGGTACAGGGACTGGCCGTGCTCTACACACCCTCACCCTGGCAACAGGAACGGGTGCTGAGACCAGCTGGGCCCTAGCCACCCCCCACCCGAGAAACAGGTTTGGGTGCAGGGTGCTCAGGCACAGGGGGAAGCGTCAGTAGGAGCTACAGTTTTTGAGGGGGCAGACACAGGTGCACAGCACACAGTCTCTCAGAAAGCCACCATTTCAAAGGAGTCATGTTCAGTGCAGAGAAAACAGTTTTGCAACAGGGAACGGGGGATTCAGTCGTAGAAGGAAGAGTACCGCAACCAGTCTCTGGGGGTGCAGGCTCTGAAATATAAACAGTCTCTATCGTTTCAGGCTGAGCAGCACTATTATCAGTTTCTAAAAATGCTGGCAGGGAAACATTGTAAACAGTTCTTTGAGATGCTGGCTCGATATAGCCTTGAAATCAACCGATTGAGTGGAGCAAACAGTTCCTGGATTGGCCGGTTTAGCTGCACAGTTAAAAATCTGTGACTGAACTGTCTGAAACACACCGACAGTCTGAGGTTACAGACTTGAGAATTGATAAGGATGATATTAACACTGCTGACTCTGGACCAACACACAGAGCTTTATTTTTTGACAGAGTCAGCTGAACACAACACAGGTTCAGTATCGACTGGTACAGACACACCACTGGGAACTTTATTATAAGTTGGCTCAGAAGCAGAAATCAGTCTTTATACTCAGGGAGCCAGGAACAAAAGTCTCTTTTCTTAATCTCTCGGGCACAGAGAGAGCTTTAAGGAAAATGTCTGTTTCACTCACACTTGCTGGATCCGAAAAACTGGCGTTGACAAAATCAGGCCAGGTAACAGCAGCCCTCGCACACGGGACAGGTGTGGACCTGGTGTTGGTCGCCCACGGAGCAGGCCTGGACCTTATGTCGACCAACCCAAAAACAGAAAAGGTACTGGCTTGGGTGCTCCAATGCTGCTGCTGTGTGGCTGATGAGCGGCGTCATCGAGGCCCATGCTTCCTCTCTGGGAATGAAGAAACGTTGGAAAAGGCCTTGGGCAGGTAGCAAAGCAGGTGGATGGCTAGCAGGCTGGTGGCTGAACCCACCCACTCTGTCCATAGGTGAGGAGTTGAAACGTGGGACAGGCACCCAGGGGTCTGGCAACCCCCAGGACCATGCCTTCCAGTGGGACCCCTCAAAGCCAGCAGAGTCCCTTTGAAGTAGGGCTCATACTCAGGGGTGAGACATGGCTTCAGTTCAACTGTCCTCTCTAGAATAGAAAGAGCCATTTGCTGCTGCTCATAGAGATCAATGTCCATTAGATCCATCTCTGGTCGGATCGTACTGTCACGGACAGCGGAAGTTGACTGTGTGGAGCGTGGAGGTTGTACGAACCCAGTGTAGGACAGGTGGAAGCAAATGAGGTTTAAACAGAAAGCAAGCCATTTATTGCACTTAAGGTGAAGAATACAAAAGGAAATGCAGAAACCAAGCAGAACCTGAAACTAACAAAAGTAATGCTGGGAAACTCATCAGGGACTATAAACCAAAGAAACAAAACACTAGGCAACATGGGGGCATGAAAAGAGATACATGAGCAAACAGACACTCCGACAAGGGACAAAGGGTGGCTGAGACAATATATACACAGAGGGATGATTAGAGGAAATGGACACAGCTGGGAAGGATGAGGCACAGGTGAACAGAATCACAAACGAGACACGGGAAGCAAAACCCAAAGCAAAGCACAAAGACTCCCAGAATAAAACAGGAAATGATAACTTAACGGGAAAGACAGACATGACTTTAACACAGGGGACCTGACCCAAGAGGGAGGAATAAACTCTAAAGCAATGGACCTAGGAATAACCTACATACACTAAAGAGAAAACACATGAAACCATATAAATATTAAATAAACCAGGGATCAGAGAATAACAGATAACTAAACTACAGCACTAAGAATTAAGAGTAAATATACTAAGAGGGAACAATGAGGAAACAATATATACATATGACAAAACAGGAATCACAACCTTTGAGTCCAAAAATCAAAACACTCAAAACGCGATCCTTGTTTTGACCTTTTTTATCGAGTTACCTTCTGATATTAAAAGGGATCCAAGATATGGAAATTCTTTGACTTGTTCAAGGTCTGTACCCCTGATGTTTACAGTTATAGGTTCTTGTTTCCCAGATGGACTTAGCTTTCTCAAGGTTAATCTCCATGTCATGGTGTTGACTAACACAGTCTAGGTTCCTTGCTTACCTGGATTGATCATTGGTAGAACCATTGATGAGGTCTATGTCATGTGCAAAGCAATTTTTTTTTAACATTAAAAAATTATGTCAAGTATATTAAAATTGTAATAATTGTTTTTTTTTTATTTACATGGATTCATTCTGTTTCTCTTGGCAATACTTTCGTTAAAGATAAAACACATTTTGAGTCAACTTAAAAAAAAGGCGAACTGGAAAAGTGAGGTCAGAGGTCAAATGTGGCATGCTATTTGGATGCAAACATGATATTTAGAATCCCAATATATTTGTATCTACAGTGACCCTGAGAGGTTAAACGCACTGCAACTTAAGAAAGCACCAGCAAATAGAAAAATACTGCAAAAGCAGATAAAACATAATGGATGTTGAATAAAACACAATGGAAATAGAAAAAAAATGCAGCAAAAGCTCACCAAAAAATCCCCCGAAAAAAACTGGAACATAGCTGAAATGTTTCTGGGGAATAATGTGACAGAACAGCTGTAGAAGTGACAAGCTAACAGTAAATGGCTAATAGCAAAGATGTATCTACACTATTATATGAATTATGCAATTAAAACACACATTACCAGCCTCACATCACTGAAGAATCCTCCCCTTCATTTAAGCGTCTCAGTGCGATCCTTCACATGTTTTGGTTTCTGTCACTCCCGCCGCTGTTCCGTCACGTTATTGTCTGCCAATACAAACAAAGGCAGTAGAATTTTACGCATAGTTTTAAAGATTAAATACATTCTTATTAGACCTTGAAGAAGAGGTCAGAGGGCCAAAGTAATATTTAGAATCCTCATATATTATTCCCTATATACCTATACATATGTCGTCAATACAAACACTAGCAGTAAGAAATGTAGTTCATGAATAGTTCTCTCAGATCATTCTATTGACCTTGAAGGAGAGGTCAAAGGTCAAATACGACCTGATCTTTTAAATCCTTATATGTTATACCACACTCGGAAAAATCAGTTTCTAAATCATAAAGGTTTTTGTCAGTTTTCAACCAATAAATCTTTAAGTTGACCTTGAAGACCTTGGTGGATGGAAGTCAAATTATAATGGATTGCAACATGATTCCGCTCTACTGTTTTTTGTGGCATTTGCATGCTACCAAAAACCTAACCTCTTTTGTGGAGGTAAAAAACAAAGGAACGGCTCTTTCTTTGCCATGTACCGTTTCATAACCACCCAGATTTATCTTGTGACCCCATTACTTGTTGTTGTGGAAGCACAGTTTTGCCGAGCTAAAGCTCTGGTCAGCCGACACCGCCTTGACACTTGAATACATTTAAATGACTTTTGGGTCACTGGGCTTATCTAACATGGACCTTGCTGTACCTCACCAGATTAAACAAGTTCCAAGGTGCTTTTACTGTACGAGACCAGAATTTTTATCGCTTCAGGCGAAGTTTTCGGCTCGGTGATTATCAGCTGCCTATTATTATTGTCAGTGTGCAGATAAATATACCATAAAGTTGTGTTTATGCAACACTCATTATTTTAAGTACAGTGTTGCCATGAAATAAATATTTGCTGCTTTTTGTTAAGTGCAAATTCCACTTAATTATGCAAAAATCTTTCTTCCAAACTAATTGTTGTAGTGTAATTGCTGCGTGGAGCAATTTTGGAGCTATTAAAACTGTTGCAGTAATACTGCCATCCATCCCCCCCAGTATGCACATGCCCTTTGAATTGTATTGTGGTGGGTTACCAGGTTTTGATGATAGATGAGTTCAAAGTTGAGTGTGTTAGATTAGATGGGTGATCAAGTGACATCAGATAAACACAAACATCTTATACATGTATGGCAGTTATTCATAAAAAAAATAAATAAAGGTCACTGAAGTTATGGAAGTAGTAACAGATGGTTTTGAAATAATAGAAAAACTCAGGAACCACATAGTAAGTGCTGCCAAGTATACATTATGAGTGCTCTGATCATTGATTGGATCACTGTATTAAAAGAATGATTCCTCTTTCAAGCTGACCGTATTTTAAACATTTTCAAATAAAATCATTTAAACATTCTGAAGTAAAGTCAGTGTACCACTCGCGTTGCTAAAGCTGCTGTCAACATATTGATATTGAAGTTGTCAACAATAATTGCTTTAAACTTTAAATTAAGGACATATAATTAAACTACTGCAGCAACTTTTAGTGGAATGAATTACAGCACAGATAGTGTCAGTGTGTCTTTGAGAACCACTGTACATCAACAAATAGTGGACTGAAACAAATGGATTCTACTAATTATTTCTAATTTATTTATTCATCAAACCAGAGCATTTAGGATGCGCCCACTTTGCTTGCTCAACTTGATCAAAACAAAGCAGCTTACGGTTTGATATAAGAGGCACTTCAAGCACAATGAACAACAGCAGATTTCCTAAACCACAGGGGAGTCTGCAGGTGCTCTGAAGAGGGTTGAGGTGAGTGTTTTAGAGCAGACTCCCCCAGCGCTGCTTCTCAACATCCCACTGCTACATTCTAACTGATGTTCTCTGTCTTATCTTCTCTCCCGAAATTCCCTTAGAGGATTTGACAACTCCAAGTTTCCCCTTGAGGTAAATAAGCTGGTGAAAGAACCATAATAAATAGTATTTTTTTTCCACCTTTAAGACTCTTGCCTTCAACTGTCTTAGAAAATGCATTGCTCTCTTAGCACTTGCTTATTTTGGAAGTGACACAGCGTAGGACATTCCACTCAGAATTTAAATCAGTAAAGATCGTGGAAGTGTAAAAAGAGGGAGCGATCCCACTGTAAACGCAGGCTCCTTTGAGTTTTATTAATTTTTTCATTGTCTGTGATTTATTGTCTTTTCCTTTAGTGCCATCATGACTTTGGCATTCACAATTCTGAGTGAAATATCTCTTCTTAAATTTTACTTGGTTTCATCTGTCGTTAGTTACAGGATGCTACCATTTGCTAATTAGCAATGAACACACAGCACTGTCGCTCTTGATATGCGTTACACCTGCTAAATAGAAGCATAGGCTCTTAGCATCAGAGCTGACAATACCATTTAGGTCAAAGCACTGCAAGAACAGCACAGTCTCGCAGAACCACGGTAGTCACAGCCATAGATTCGATTCTAAATATCATTGACTTAAAGTCATGCAAACATTTTCAAAAGGCCCTTTAACTTTACATATTTACTGCAAAAAACAAGACTGTGTCAGATTCTAGTTACATTTTTTGATTCACATCTGAAAAACAAAACAAAAGAACAGATGGTAGTATGACAAGAGCTTAAAGTTTCAAGACCTCAACAAACTTTTCCCGTCTTTCAAGAGCCGCAATATATTTATATGTATTCACAGTAAAACGTGTATGTGCAGAAAGTTCAAGTCACTTAAAATTTTGGGTGAAAACAATCTACATTTCTGCTTTTTTTTTGGTTTAATTTCTGCCACAGCTAATACCAGTAAGTGTTTTTGACCACTGTGCAACAGCAGTAAGTAAATCCGGCTTGTGCTTGTGTTTGTGGCCAATGATAATTTTTGACAGTCCTTTGTTGAAAGGCACGCTGCTTAGTGCAGAATGCAGGACAGAGGTGATTGAAAGTGACAATATTATTTTCTGGTCTGCTCTTCCACATGTGTAGTTCAGATTCCTGCTAAATCCTAATAAATGCTCAATGACAGGAGAAGATGAATTACCAGAATCGGTGGTTCGAGTTACAGCGTTTGAGCTAGCTCAGCAGTGATGGAGTAATGAATTCACACCACGTTATGCCTCTACTCAATTTCCCACTTTTCTTACTGATTGAATTTGAAAGAATTTTTAACAAGTCCTGTGAAGGAAGTGAAAGAGGCTTTGTGTTTTTGTGAGTGCGCACATGTGTGTGAGTTGTGTGTTTTGGGGATTCACTGGAGAGCATCCCCACCGCTTCCAATGCAAACACAATGTGGGCCTTCTGCCTTAGCCACCTGTTCATGGCAAACACTGCCAAGAGGAAAGCTGCCAAATTCACCAGGGTGAAGGTAGGAGTGTTGACATGCATTTGGCCTCATTCTGAACCTTTTGCATTTGGAAAATATGTGATTATTTTTTGTGGTTTAAGAATTTAATACAATTACAATTTAACTGTGAAAAATCTACTATTCTGATTAAAGGTTATCAAAGCACTTACACTCTTCAGGACATGATAAAAATAATGTGGTCCTAAGCAGGCCTTACAATTAGGTAAATACAACCTCAGATGAACTATAAAACATGACATATTACACAGTGTCATTATTTATTTAACAAAAATTAAAGCCAAAATGCAGAAGCGGTGTGTGAAAAACCAAGTACACCCGTACTGCTTCCAGAATTAAGGGTAAGTAGCGGGCAGGTGCTTCCAATAAAATGTACGTGATTAATTGATCATCAGCGAGTGTGAGCACCTCCATAAACGCAGAAGTTTTGGCAGCTTCTGGTCTGGAGCATTCAGGTGTGCGTTAACATAACGCCATGGATGAAAGATACCGGCGATGATCTTAGAGAAGCAATCGTTGCTGCCCATCAGTCTGAGAAGGGGCAGATAATGTCGTGGAGACAGTGATTAGTTACGGTTATTGCTGCTAAAGGTGGTTCTACAAGCTATTAAATCATAGGGTATACTAAGTTTTTCACATTGTGTTTCTGCATTTTGGCTTAGTTTTTGTGAAATAATGACACGGTGTAATATACCATGCTTTTTTTTCAGCTCATCTTTTATTTTCCTAATTTTAATACCTGGTAGGGAGAATATTTTATTAATATATCCTAATATGTAAAACCTTAGAACTGACAGAAGGTGCACTTTCTTTTTACTAAGACTGTAATTATTAAAACACTGTACAGTTACTATTAATGTGGATGCTATTCATAGAGCCCCAAAATATTTTTCTCCCAGATGATAACTGTGCTTTTTAATACTGTTAATTTGGGCACATTAACACAGAGTCCACAGGGCCTGACTTGCTTTAAGTCCAGCTTTAACTTCCCACTTCAAAAACTGCAGTTCTTCCTCACTGGCTTTATTTTTCCAGCTCTGTAAATTGCTGCTTGCACATATGTAGCACTTTGTAGTTAGTGGTGTAATTAATTTGATCTATTTTATACATAGCTAGACACAGTCCACTGTGTCCCAAAGCATGAGTCGGGATTTGCCTGCTGATTTTAATTTTGGACTTTTATGTAATCATTTCATTGTTTTATCTTAAAGTAGTTCAAAAACCTAAACCTTTAGTCATTTATAGGCAATCAGACACCAGAGATGCAGCGATTGGTGATTTCTAGACGCTGCTTATTTTACAGAGTTTCAATCCAAAGAATCTCAATCTTGCAATTTGTTAGTGATGTTTTTTTTTTGTTTTTGTTTTTTTACTGAGGGTCAGATTATTAAAAAAAGGACTGGAATCATCCCCCTGATTTGTAATTGAGCAGAAGAATATTAACAATACATATAAGTATTTTAGTGAAGTACAAGTACCTCAATAGTTCATTACAGTACTTACTATAAATAAATATATATTTTGCCAGCACTGCTAAGTAGAATAAATCTTTATAACCTTCAAAGTGCATTTGGGATTGCCAGCAATCGTCAGATACGCTCACATATATATATATTGATGTATCAACAAAAATAGAAATGCCAACAGAACAATGCAATTTAATTATTCCACTCTCCCACTCAGTGGAGATAAAAGAAAAAAAAAGTATTGATGTGATGGCAAAGTAATGATTCTACTAGTTTAAACAGCCAATAGCTGAAGGGCCAGAAGATATTAAGTCTTGCTTATCCTGCATGCAGATCCTACATCCTGATTAAAGTAACATAACTTCTCTGTGCAGGGGAAGCAGTGGCTTCTATAAAGTCACCTTAGTGGCTGTTGCTCTAAAAAGATGGTCAAGAACATTGAGCTTATGATGATGTTGATCTATCCGCTTCTGATATACTCACTGCTCACTTTTTCTAGCCATACCAAGGATACTGAGGCAACAGACAAATGCAAAGGTTAAGATGGATCCAATGACACTGTCTTATTTTGTACTGGAACTTCTTGGAAAGAAAGCTCTGACTTTTGCATGTGAGATTTGATATTGACATTAAAATTGAGCTTGTTAGTACCGGTAAGTACTGCCGCCAAATTATAGAACTCAACAGCCATTTCCTACACTTAGGTCTTACGCAATTCACAGTCAGCAGCTAACAATGTCATCTGAACAATGTTTCATTGCCATATCGTGGAGGATCTACAGTATCTGCAGGAAGATCAGAACGCAGCGGTGATCCAGCTAGAATAGAGCCTTTTTTGGATGTGGGTGGAAAAAAAAAATCAACAACTTTAACAACTTGGCAGTAATGGTGTTAAGAGAGTTGAAACTGATGAAACTGATGCACCCCTGCGAAAAAGGAGAAATGAAATTGATAATAATAATGACTTAGCCGGGTGTAGAGAGGACTGCAGCCCCTAAAATCAACTCTGTGGTGAAACCCATTTCATTTTATCCTTTCCCTGCAGGATGAACCATTTGGCCTATTGGGGGTTTAAGATAAGAAAGGCCTAGCTTATCAGAGTCAACGATAACTGAAGAAACGAACGACAGCGGGGATTTTCGAATACTCTTTCTGTACCTGTAACTCCCCCTCCCCAACCTCCCTCCCTCCCTCTCTATTCCTCTTTTTTTTTCTCCCACAGAACGTGCTGTGGCTTTGAAGTAGTGCTTTCACACTGCAAAGTGGAACTCAAGAGACATAGTGTCCCATTTGAAGAGGTCATTTATTTGTATGGCATGAAATGAGGTGAAGATTAATAGCTACACTAGATATATCTGAGCAAGAGATTAGTCAAAGGCTTTGTCTGAATACTACGGTGTCAGCAAAAAGGTCAACGGGTACCACATATCCATTTAACATCATTATGTTTACTTCACACACTGCCCACAATTTCTGCTTAATTTTATGCGAATCAAGTCTTGCTTTATAATTATATAGCACAAAATGATATGAGTTGTGCCTAATCTTTGCCACCAGCTTGCTCTAACTTTTGTGTGCAGCAGTCTGAATTCTGGGCGATTTACTCTTTG
This sequence comes from Cichlasoma orientale, assembly GCA_034780415.1. NCBI lineage: Eukaryota > Metazoa > Chordata > Actinopteri > Cichliformes > Cichlidae > Cichlasoma > Cichlasoma orientale. The sequence continues at coordinate 26,190 of JAVDPK010001339.1, read as the reverse complement.
TATCATTTAAACATCTGCGTGTTGGAGCTTTCCTCATTACTCCTGGTTTAATGTGATATATACCCTTTCAAAAGGCCACACTCCCTCCATCCATCATCTACAGCCAAGGTTGTTCAACCCATTCTGATTACAGCAGTCAAGCTTTTACTCAGAAGACAGAAAAGTGCAACATTTGACTGATTGGACAATGCAGCTCGCAAACATTTACTAAATGTTTGTTATTTCCTGCCACACGGTGAAGTCTGACAAAAATGATCCATCACTGAGGATAGTCGTATTCATTTCTACATGGCTCATTTGTGCGTTTGATGTTCACACTGCATCAGGATGTACCCATCGAAAAAAAAAAAAAAAGTTTTGAAATGAATAGAGTGCTCTCCAAAAAAGCAGAAGGTTTTTGTGAGGAACATTTTTCCCATTACTTTCTTCTCACATAAGCATGATTAGGTGAGTAAATTGGGAGCAGTGCCAGGCAGAAATTGGCACCGCACTCGGGTACCCTCCAAGAGAAATTTCAAAGTAATCACAGTCTATCTGTTATAATTACAGCTGTGATATCTGTCTGTGACTTCATAAATGTCTCTTTAGAAATTCATTGCAATGCAGATTTGTAAGGAAAAGGGCTACAAACATAAATACTGTCTGCAGCAGTTCCTGGCCTAATAACTAAGTTTCACAGTTTTTAAACATCAAAAATGTTACTGCTCTTAATTAAGGAAAGTGTCAAACTAGGTTGTTTCTCTGTAGGCGGGATGTCATTTTTTCATCTTTGAAAAAAAAATCTATGTCATCATAATCTTAATACAAGTCCAATTACAAATTAAATGTCTGTGTTTTATACTTAATCAAACTGTCAGGGAAACAGGAACAGAACATTACTGGGGAGTCAAATAAACTAAAAATGCATTAAAATAAACTTGTATGCCCCCAATGCCTCCAAGTCTGAAATGCCACAATGTTACTCAGGTCCCTTAAGCTGATTGGCTCGTCACATACAGAATTAAAGATAAAGTAAATTAAGGTTATATTGCACTGGGATTAATGTGAGGTCTGTTGAATTGGTATCTCCTTTAAGTTGTTTTATTTTAAGTCGTGGTCTTTCATCTTGGTTCTGAGTGTTTCTTATGCACGTTCATATTTTTACTAGATAAGCAACAATTGAACAAGACAAATATGTCCATGTGAAAATAGAAGCACATTCCACTGAAAACATTTTTAAACAAAAAGTCCTCATTACAGCAGTGCCTAAAGAGAACAAGAACTGAGGAAATTAAACTTTTCAATATTTATGCAGTGACTCTATCAGTATAACAATCAGAAGCTTCACTTTTTGCTGTTTATGCAATTTGTTCATTTATTTCAGCTTCAGTCGGATCTGGACTTTGACTAGTCCATTCCACAAACCTCTTCTTTTTGAGCCATTTCCTAATGGAGTTTCTTGTGTAAATGATGATTCGCCTGAAAGAGCTACTTCAGTTTTATTTTTTAGATTAATGGCCTCACAATCTCTGCCGGCCTTTTTGATATGGTGCAAAATTGATGGTTGAATCAGTGAATACAGGCTGAGGAAGAGAAGACATCTGAAACCACATGCTCATGATTATTTAAATTATGAAAATTACTACAATCATGTGACATTAGTTTGAGAATATTACTGTTCTAAAGAGGAGCAGCTCAGATTTGTTGAAAGCCATAATCATTTTCAAGGGGTACCCTTTTTTTTAAATCCTAGCAGTTCAGGCAGGCCACAAAGTCACACTCAGCTGATCCCTGCAGATCACCTGTCATGGCAGCTGATGGCTTAGCGGATATCCTACACATGCACACAATTTACATAGGGTGCATTATTTAAGGTGTCCTGCCCACAGTAGCTGCTCATCTGCAAGCCACTCTGCAATCCACCTTCACCCTAGCATCACCTTTCATTCTGTTATTCTGTGCTCAGCTTTGCTGTTGCTTTCCACCACTTTGGCTTAATGACAAAACTACTGTATGAAGATGCTGGTGTTCCAATATTGTCTCTCTTCATTTGTCTGTCTCCACTGAAAACTTAGGAAATCAGGTATTGCATTCCTTCGGGAGCAGCAGCTAGTTTGAAGAGTTAAATTGTTCTGAACACAAATGAAGCGGCAGGAAGCCGTCCATGTTGCTGTTAATGCTGACCCCACAACTGCCACTGCGCTCTACAGTGAAAACAATGGAGGAGTAGCAACTGCTGTTTTAAAGCACCTTCATAATCTCTCTGATTGGACAGATGTTTCCCCAGCAACAGAAGCTAACAACAACAATAACTGTACTAAAACTTTTTTTTACACATAAAACCTAAAAGTACTCCTCTGCCATGTTCATATAAAGGATAAGAATGAACATTGATTTTTAACCTTGGGTGCAGTAGTGTAATAATGAATCTCACCACAAGATGAAATGAAACTCAGATTGTGATAAATAAATAGAAATAAACGATAATAATGGTAATGAGTCATTTTTCATAAAGTCCCCAAACATTTCATGTGAACAGCACCAACACAGATAGCCCTTATCTCTCTAACTTACTTTAAAAAGATTAGTGGAATATTCCGGTGCTTTTAGTGATACAATTACAGAATTATGTTTTGGGGCTTTTAAGTCCAAAGCACAGTTACAGATTAGGAATCCCTGCGCTCAGCGCTCACTTCTGAGAGCTTCTTTCCTGTATATGGTGACCTTGTATTTTGATCTTCTGCTGTTAGTCACATGGAGTTGGGCCACTGGTTCTCTTATCCTGCCTGTTATGACAGCAGGTTAGCAGTGGTCAGAGTACAACTTGAAGCCTTGCCTGCTTGGAGCAAGTGGCAGCACTTTCATCAAAATTAGGTGATTTTTTTATTTGATTTTTTTTGTCCCTTGTGGAGGTACTGAACTAAACAACCTGCCTCAGGCTTACTGGGTATACAGTATATGTGGCAACTACAGTACACTATGGGTTTGCAAGCTTGACTCCATAGACAGATAGTTAATATGTGCTGGCTCTGATACTCAGAACAAATAGCAGAGCCAATATATGGTGAATGAGTGTATATATTACAGCAAAGTTTTTGTTTTTAATTCATCATTCATCTGTGTGTAGCCCACTTTTGAGTAATTTGCTATGCCCTGTTTTAGTTTAAGAGCTGTTACTATTATGTATCGTAGGCCTTTGGCCTTTAATGTCAGAGCACACGCCTGGAAGAAGCCTCAGAAGTTATTTAGTTTTATCTCTTTGGTTCCTTTGGTGATTAACTTCAAAATCATGAGGCTTCTTCAAAGCAGTGATTAATGTCTTGGGTCAAAACTACACTGATAAAATAACTCTCTGCTATCAGTTATACTCGTATTGGCAGCCAACACTTGCATTTCAGTTTTGGCTTTCATGAACACACAGTTATGTTGACGAGAAAAAAGAAATCGCGGATGCCCATTTTGATTTCTGTGATCACTTGGCTCTTAATCAAAACAAATATATTTGGTAGCAAAAGTAAAAATGCATTATACCAAGACTCCAAGCAAAGCTTTTCACACAAAGGATGCCATTCAAACCTCTCTCCTCATAACACAATGTTCTCAGTCTGAAAGTGGTACTTTTTTTTTTTTGCCACATGTCAGACAAACAAAGCACGCAGGAGGATGCATTTAATTCACTGAGGCTCACTCGGTTGAGATCAATATCAGTACGAGTGTACAGTACTACGAAGGAAGCGCAGTACTATATGGAAATCTTTCTCTCAACACCTTGAACTTTGTGGTAACAGAATAACTTTGCGTTGAGTCAAAGCACTGCCAAATGGATTCTCAGTACAAAGAGCTGTGCCTTGGGCAAATGTTGTACACAAATACTAGGAAGAATGCATGCAGGGTGCAAGGTTGGTCTTTATTGATTGAACATCTGTATCCGTTAGTTCTTTGAGTTTCACTCCACTTCAATTTATCACGCTGTCTTTGACATACTGTATCTATTTTTTCCTCTTGCAATGTACTTGTTATATTTTTTCACATGGAAGTCGAAAGTCACAGCAGCTTAAAGGCTGTAAGAAGGAGATAGGTAGCAAAAAGGCTCTGCCTTATAGTATCGTTCATTTTTCTTTCTTGCAGTCTTTGATCGTCTGTCGAAATGCAATCATGCACAAATATGCTCAGACATATTCTAGTAAATGACAAGTATTAATATACAGTGAATGCATCACATAACCTACACTCATGGTTGAGGTCAGGCATGCCAGTTGTTTGAAGGATACTGAAGAATCTGAGGAAGTGGCAGAGGCTGACAGGCTTGTCTTTAGGCTGCTTTCACTTTGCTTTCTTTCTCATTATGGAAAACATCCTTTATTGGAGCTGTGTCGTTTACTACCTCGTACCTTATGCATTTTGATGTATATCTCTGTAATGATGGGGTTATTAAGGAAAACAGCTGGCAGCTGCGCAGCTGGAGCACATTTCTGTCCCATGTGACAGTTGTGCTTTCAGTTGGTACCAGGTTTTTGTCTGCATGCTTTTTTTTTTTTTTTTTAAGGTGTTCTCATGATTTTTTTTCTTTCTTTCTCTCAGCTTCACCTCAATTCAGGCTGTGTCAGCACGGTCGAGAGGTTTTGAACACTGTCACAGCACACAACATAATAAATTAAATTCTCTACTCTTTGTCTCATTCTCTCCCCACTTCTGTCTCTTTGTCTTTCTTTTTGTCATTTATTCAACTTGATTTTTGGCAAGAGATCCATCTTTATCATATCACTGTACCTCTAAGAAACATACGCTGTCCACGCCTTTAGCTCAAGGGGTTTTTGTATATCTCATTGTTGAGTTTACCAACAGTTCAGATCCAAAGATATTCAATTTAAAATTATGTAAAAAGGCCAAAATACAGAGAGACAATATGATGGATTTTAGGTGCATAAATGAATGAAAGTGGCCCTGTGGAGTTTTAATATAAATAAAGAATACGTTTACATGCCATTTTAATCAACAAGATTTAATGTGTATACACTCTTGAGTGCTAACAAGCGTAGCTATTGTGATTTTTTTTGTCTATCTTTGCAAAGTTGCTGTGTTCTTCTTTGTTGGTGCATTGCTGCAAATCTTGGCACTTTACGTTTTTCTGTCAGTCATTGTGAACCAGTGCGCATGTCAGCTTCAGAACTATAAGCTGTGTTTATATAAGTCTAAAATTATACAGAAATCCTTTTCATTTCTTTTCAGGTAATTAACTTATTAGCTGACTTGTTATTGGAGAACCCCTAATATACTGGATATTGATAATAATCACTTCTCATTTTGCAGGGAGTTTGGAAGATGGAAGGTGAACAACTTGGCAGTGGAAAGGAGAGATTTTCTGGAGTCTCCATTACCTCTTACTCCTGAGTTCATCAGGAACATCCGGCTCTTGGGCCGCAGGCCCACCACCCAGATGATCACTGACAGCCTGATCAGGAAGTATGGAACTCACTTCCTGTTGTCAGCTACACTGGGAGGTAACAGCAAACTTTGTTTATGAACAATCCTCTGGCCATTAAAATTAAAAAAAATTTAAAAAAAGGAAGAAAAGAAAAGAAACCAACAAGCCAAAAAATTTCAAAAGATTTTACTGGTCAAAGGAGACCAATGGAGACCACCTTGAAGCCACCTTCAAGTTGGTCTCCTTGTACACTTCAGGACCACCATGCAGCTGCTATTTTTATTTCACCCTTTGGAAGATCTGTTCAGACCACAGACAAGTGTGCCTTTGCATTTTACCATGAGCTTCAAATGAGTGCAGAGAACAAAGATAAACCTCTGTGTCAAATTAACCCAAGCAGAAATATTGAGAGGTCTCACCCTTAAAGACGGCCATCCTGTAGCAGCACGCAGTGCACTGAAAACTTTGATCACCACCCCACCTATTCAACGATTTTGCCTCCCAACAAATTTCTCTTTTAGTCTAAAATGAAATAGAAGTTGACGGGTCAAACTGACGCACTGGAGCAGATTCAGTGTGCGTTACAGACACTCAACCGCCTAAAAATAGCCTTTTTTTGAGGTGGTGCAGTGCTACTAGTGAAGACCCATGAAGGGAAACTGGGCAAATATAAACTATTTATGGTTTTTGATTTTTTTATGGGCGGAGTCACAGAATGTTTTAAATATACCTGTGCATCTTTATTGAAATAGTAGTTTTTGGTAAGCATGTTTCTATAAATATTGTAGGTGACAGACTTATTAGCAGTAGCTGAAAATGACTAACAACCCCGTCTACTTAACTGACCAGATCCGAGAAGTTTAATTATTTAATAATTTAATTTTTAATGTAATAATTTAATTAAATTTTATTTTATTTTTGAGCATTGCAGATCTTCAGCCAAACAGTTTAGATTATTTCACAGCACTGATCCTGATTTT
>JAVDPK010001339.1:7615-19706 GCA_034780415.1 Cichlasoma orientale | reverse complement strand
AATTTTATTTTATTTTTGAGCATTGCAGATCTTCAGCCAAACAGTTTAGATTATTTCACAGCACTGATCCTGATTTTAATATCTCTCACCGGCTTTAAGAGCTGAATAATAAATGATGCAAAAAGATTTCGGTTCCAGGTCAGCATTGCCACCTGCAAATGACTAACAGAAATAAAGGAGCTCTTAAATTCCAGGGTAGAACTACTTAACCCACGTATTATAGTTCAGTATAACAGGGAAATGTGCTTTAAGGAACTACTTCTCACACAGACGATCTAGGGTTCCAAAAAATATACAATCTGTGATAAAAGCTTTTAGAATTTGGTTTTCCAGGTGTTCCATATGGCAAACAGATGGACAGGGCATAATAATGCAATACACTCAGAGTAACCGAAAAACACATCACAGTGGAATTATGTGCCACTGGCAGCACAGAAAATTGGTCTCCAGAGATGCATGAATACATGTAAAAGCCTGTGTACTCTGAACCTGCCACTCCCACTCCCAGTCACAGCCGCCCCATTTTTTGGTTTTCTACAGGCTGATGAATGGACAAGCACTAATAGTTCTCTGACTGGAGAAGGGGAAAAAAAGTAATTTAAGATGCTGGAGAGTCCTGGGCAAGCCTTAAAAAGCAGATTTGCTTTTTACAAAGCAACACATGTCAATTACTTTAGACACAACTCCTGGCTTTGAAAAGGTCGCTGTTGTGAGTGGCTGCATAAAATGCAACCTTCCCAAATGCCTGAGCTGATGCAACCCTGCACTCTGGCTCTCAGCCAGTACTGAGTGGTATAAAGAGAGGAGAATGAGGAGTTTACCTTGGATCCTTGCCAGAGATATGCCTCTGTGGTTCTGAATGGATAGCCTCTGTGTTCAGAAACATATGGACTTAATGAAATTAATAAATAGATTGTGATATTAAGAGCTTGCCCTTCAGCAGCTGAGTAAGAAAGGCAGTGGGCAGAAAAAATGGCCCAGAAGCATTAGCACTGCATTATGATGAAAAATATGATGTGCAGTGTCTTTGGACCTCTCGTAGCTCCCTGTGTGCTGCATCACAGCTCCTAGACTTATGAAGTGCTGATTGCAATGAGAAGGCACTGATTCAGGGTGATGTGACTTATCCTAATTATGGTCGTGTCTTTATGCTTCAGAGGTGCCTGCTGCTGCTGCTGCGCTCACAACCACCTGGAATTTGGTCCACACGTCTCTTCTCGAAGAGAGCAGTTGTCAGATTGTAAAGTACTCTATCAATGGAAACGCAGTTGACGTCAGTGCTAGCCAAGTATTCTAAAAATGACTAGCTGAGTTACAAGATCACGCCCTGAAGTTTGGATGATTTAGTTGACCTTTCCCACTCAAGACAACATTTTGCTGTGTGCAAGAGCTTGCAAATGATCTGCATCTGTGTTTGCAGGCACTCTAGCTGTGGCTTACGTTAGCCTGGAGGAAGGCAGCTCAGGGTGTATTTTAATGATCATTCATCTTTTGTGGTTTTTGAGAAAAGTTGTCCAGAGTTCGTCACATAGAAATCCTTCCACAAGCTGCTAGAGGAAACTGAGGGAGTCAGGGAAGGTCTTGTTTTTAAGCTACATTGTAATCTATTGAGACATTGGCAATAAAAGCCTTTAAATACATGAAAAAAGTTGCATAACACATTTAAAGAGTTTCTCAGTATCTCCTAAAAGTCATTTGTGGATTCCATTTTCCAAGTGTCTTTGCAAGTGGACATATCTAACGTAATGTGGGCCACCTCAGGACAAAATTTGCCACCAACATATCCATCCACCAAGTGTATTTCAAATAATAATGAGTGAGATTATATTTGGAGGGCCTCACTTTCAACAAGCAATGTTCACTCCCTATCCTTCTCAAAAAGTCCCAACCAAATTAAAATCAATAAATAAATGTCAGTATTTTTTTATTGCAGGAGAAGAGGCCTTAACGATATTTGTGGATAAGAGAAAACTGAGTAAGAAGGCAGAGGTGAGCGATTACTCGGGTAACTCTTCCACTGTGACTCTGGAAACTCTGCACCAGCTGGCTGCCTCCTACTTCATCGACCGGGAGAGCACTCTGCGCAAGCTGCACCACATCCAGATCGCCTCCACTGCAATCAAGGTATCTTTGTGTATTTTTTATTTCTAAGTTGTTGGGGCTTTTTAATGGCACAACTATTAAAGATTCCATCTACTTTGATTTTCAGTGACCCATCAGTCAAGGCTGCAGTGACAGTAAACTGAAAGCTTTACATAACCTAAGGCTAGAACACTAACTCTCTCTGACATTCTTTTGCTTCGGTTCCACACTTATTGAGCTGAGACAAACTCCTGTGGTATATGTTGATGGGATGGAGGTAAAAATATGGAAATCGCTGTAAATAAATGTTAACTACATTTTATTGGACCACCACATAATGTAAGGTTTATGCCACGGCTGGCCTAAATTAACAGTACTGGCAATGACCAAAAATGTTTCTATGTGTTCTGTAACGGCAACTTCTTTAATCAAAATGACTTTATTGCTAAAATATAATTATTGTTGTTATCCATGATTTTTCCAATTTGCACTTTTATTAAAAAAAAGGGGGGGGGGTGGCTACCTGCTGCAGCAATGTCAATGACTGGACATGAAAGGTTCAGTTAATGGGACTGAATTATTTTGCAGTTGCTTTAGACTTTTTCATTACAAACAGGAAATGTCAAATATATTTTAAAATTCACAGACAAATTTGTACTATTAACAAACATGATAATTAACACATATAAATATTTTAATTGTTGTAGCTGAAGAATGTGTAAAACTTTAAAATGGATATCAGTTGATAGCATGTTGTGCTAGTCACGCTATTATAAAGAAAGTCTAAAAGCGGAATCATCGCTTTTTTTGAATAGATTGAAAATGGCATCGCCAAAATTCATCAGCAAAATAATTAATATTCTGTAATAAATGAATTATTGTTGAAGAAGAACACTGAAAGTTGTCACACGGTCCATCTTTGTCTCCATTTCCACCTGACCTAAACATGCTCTCGTTCATTCACCTTCCACTCAGTCTCTGGCTTTCACCTCGTCAGCTTTGCTCCTCATGGCTTTGATCCCCACCCAGCTCAGCTACTCTACATGCTCCCACCCTCTGGATGCTGTACTTGGGTCAGCTACAGCTTTCACTGCTATGCACAACAAACAACCCGACCGGTTCTCCTTGCATCCAGTCCTCCACTCTGCCCCACTTTTCCCCAGCTCAATAACCCATCCCTATCCCATTCAAAACTCTAATAAATATTTCTTTTATCTAACTCCAGCCTCCTACATACTGTACAGTGCAGAATAAGATAACCCAAGTAAGTACAAAATGTTTTTAAATAAGGATTTAATTTACTAAGGGGGAAAAAAGCTATGCAAACCTACCTGGCCCTTTGTGAAAAAAGAATTCATGACTCAACAATAAGAAAGAGACTGGGCAAAAATGGCAACCATGGAGGAGTTTCAAGGCGAAAAAATACACTGCTGACCAAAAAGTACACAAAGACTCGTCTCACATTTGACAAAAAACATCGTGATGATTGAGACTTATGGGGAAGATATTCTGTACATGGTGGTGGTACTGTGATGGTCTGGGGCTGCTTTGCTGCTTCAGGATGACTTGCTGTAGTTGATGGAACCATGAATTCTGCTCTTTAATCGAATTTAATCTTTATCTAAAATCATTGTCTAATCATCTGAAACATGTAAGTGTGACAAATATGCAAGAAAAGAAGAAAATAAATGAGGAAAGGGACAAATACTTTTTCACAGCACTGTATTACCTATTAATCAAATCTAACTAACTTTGGCTTATAGCATCAAAATGTGTCTAAACAACAACAGTTGCTGAGCAACAGGGCATGTCAGTATTTTGCAGGTGTGTTTTTATCTCATATTCAGGAAAATCCAGATGTGATAAATAAACAAATGTTATCATAAAATAAGAGATGTTAGGGAGTCATTTTAACAGAGTTTAGTGCCAAGGAGCTCATGTTTACTCCCCTGGCACAGTGTAGGACAGGAGAAAATATTCATAGACGTCAATGATACTCAAACAAGATATTGCTTTGTCCTATTTCAATGTCAAGGTTTAGCCATTTTAAACAAACAGAAACAATAATAGTATATATACTATCGAATCTTATCACCAGAAAACAATAGAAAGTAGGTTTACGCAGCCAGTCCTCAAGAAATAAAAATGTGAATGTGAAAAAATGTGCAATTCTCAAAAAAATACAGCTAATAAATTTTAAAGACCAGTAATGAATGAAAATGCATTTATAAATATTAAGAAATTGTGTGTAGTTAAGTATAACTATTTTACTGTACTATAAATGACATTAAAAAGTTTTCCTTTTACAAACTATCAGAGATATAATTTTTATTTCCAATTGCAACCTTTGAGCCTTTAAAAAGTGGTAGAAATGATTGTGGGTACTTTTTTCCTTTGTTAACAATTTTTACTTGTTAAAATACAGTGATAACAGCAATGAAAATAAAGTAGAAGATTATACTTTTTATCCTCCCGCTTGTGATGAGATACGATCTTCAGCTGCCGTAAGCATATCCGAGTCTGGAGGAAGCTCCATGATGAGCGCATATGGTGAGGGAAAGATAAATGAGTCTTGTGAAACACGCCATGTGACAGTTTGCTGCCTCCGATTGTCACCTTCAGGTAGCACGGGGTTAATAGGGTGACAGAGGGAGGGTGACCCTCCTTTCCACCATTTTCATTTCTTGGTACACAGCGGTGGTGGTCCTGTGAAGTGTCGCTTTCTTTGCTGTAGCAGAGCATGAATCAGATTCCCTGTACTTATATCAAAGCGCTGTCCCCTCACTACATTGTGTTCAGGGAGGATTGGGTATTTCTTTTTGCAGCTAAGGTGGGCCCAATGTGTGGTGGAGAGGCAGACACTTTTGTCTGTTTCATTTCTTGGGAATCAGGGTGTTTTTTTCTGAAGCTACAGATGGGAAGAGAAGACGAGAGAGTGTGCTTTCATGCTCCAAAGGCAGTCATCTGGCGTAACTGACAGGTGGGAAGTGGTATGAGGAGAGATTCACCTCCAACACTGCTGGGAAGAGAGTCAAAGGAGCGACAGATTCCTCCACACTTGTGCATCATTTCCACGGGGTGTTGACCCGTGCAGTGGCAGAACAGATCTGCATGAATTGGAACTGAGGAATGAATGAGGGGGTTGCAGGTGAGGCAAAGGATCCCTGGTGGTCTCCATACAAAGGGAAATTTGAAGCTAATTTTGAATAAAAAGCACGTTAGTGTTGTGGTTTGCCGGGGAACGGCTGTGGAAATCCGGACTTTATTCAAGAAGTCACGGCACAGAGGAGAGTCTGATTGGACCAGCTTGTTTGTACGATGAGTAATGACTGCGGTTGTTAGAGAACAGAGGGGAGCATTTTGCTACAATTTGAGAATTTCCTAGACTGAATCAATGGTCATATCCCCACCTGACTCACACCATATTTGCCAGTCTATCTAAACACAGTGATGAACTGTCTGGAACTAGAAAACAGCAGGATCCTCTTGTTTTATATTTTCTTCTTGTGGGCGGTCAATTTATTGGGCTTTATGGCACACATTTGTGCGTGCCCAGTCTTGTGACTGGATCGATTGTCAGCTGAAATATCAAAGAGCAGACAGACAGCTACTGTGATCATTTAGGATCTCACTCAAAACAGTTTTTTTCTTGCAGAATATGTCTGGCATGAGGACACCAAGGAGAAAAATAACAAATCAGTCACAGGCAAACTGCACGCACACACACACACACACAGAGACAGCCACAAATTGACACACTCATAAGGGCAGTTGGAGGCAACTGAGAAGGATTTTTCTTTTATTTATTTATTTTAGCCCACATCTCTGCTTTCTGGTGACCATTCTCTCTCTCTCTCTCTATCCCTCTCTCTCTCGTTAAGAAAATTTGGATGGATGTCTACTCTCATGACTCCAGATTCCCGTTAGAGAAAGGAGCCATTTTTGACAAATGGCATCAGAAAACTGCAAAGCAGTGGAGAGTATCTAAGATCTAGTGTGAGGTTTTTTTTTTTTTTTTTTTTTTCAAGAGTTGGTTAAAATGAAGCATTAACAGAGAGTGATAATGGGCCTGAATTCCATCAGGTGAACAAAAACACCAGCTTTGAAACAGACACTAATATTAACTTACAATAAGCCTGAGTTGCCTTTACGATGAGATCAGATGTGCGAATCAGAGCTGCAGTAACTTTTTTGTAATTGTAGATGAGAGCCAAATACCACACCCCAAAGTTGTGTAAAGTTGAAGTCAGAATCTGACTCTGAAAGTAAGTTATTTGAAGCTGGCGTAATAACTAGCAGAACTTCTGAGTCCTGGTTGTCTTCTTTGATCGTGTCTTTATGATTGCATTCAACCTTTTTTCTCCCCAAGAAACAGATATTTTTTAAAGCAGTTTAGTCCCTGTTCTAGTTATGATTAACTTGAGTGTTGTGGTCTATACTCTATATACCATTTTACTGACCTAAAAATGCTAACTGTGTAAATAGATAAACCAATGAAGTAAAACTGAGTGATATAACTGTCCACTGTGATCATTGTCTGTGTGTCCCGTGCTGCTTTTTTGATCTTTAATGTTTTTAGTTTTTTTTCTGCACTTCTTCCTCTTCGAGTTGAACTCCACTCTTGGAGTTCAGCTGCCTTTCTTGTTCAAGCGATCTTTACAATCAGCCAGCATTCTACTTACATACAGTACGATGTCATCACTGTCAGACTACACGCTGTTGGGTTTTTATGCCCGTAGTCCACTCTGCGTAGCCAAAGACTTACGCTAACAGACACCAACATAAATTGGAGATGCACTGATTTCTTGGGCGATTCCAGTTTCTTCAAGTTTGACCTGCCAACATCAATTTTTGTGGATTTTCTTACTAAAAACTATAGCTACTTTTCTTCTGTGCGACATGTAATTTTCAAATTATATGCAAATTATTAAACTTTATAATTTTCCCAAAACTGCAGTAAGTTACAGGATCTTCTGTCACTTAACTAAAAATAAAGTGTTCTGAAAATGAATTGCTGTTACCTGACATATTTTACCTTTCCAGACAAATGGTTTATTTAACCAAACAAATGTCAGGCACTTACATCATTTTTAGTATTCAATTCAATTAAGTTTTATTTATATAGCACTAAATTACAACAGTTGCCTCAAGGCACTTTATATTGTAAGGTAAAGACCCTCCAATAACTACAGAGAAAACCCAAACAGTCCGACCATGAGCGAGCACTTGGCGAAAGTGGGAAGGAAAAACTCCCTTTTAACAGGAAGAGACCTCCAGCAGAACCAGGCTCAGGGAGGGCCAGCCATCTACCGCGACCAGTTGGGGATGAGGGGAGAGACAGGACAAAAGACATAACTGTGAAAGAGAGCCAGAGATTAATAATAACTAATGATTAAATGCAGAGTGGTGTTCAAATAGAGAGAGAGTGAAAAGAGGTGAATGAAAAGAAACACTGAGTGCATAATGGGAACCACCCAGCAGCCTAGGCCTACTGCAGCGTAACTAAGGGATGGTTCAGGGTCACCTGATCCAGTCCTAACTATAAGCTTGATCAAAAAGAAAAGTCTTAAGCGTAATCTTAAAAATAGAGAGGGTGTCTGTCTCCTGAATCCAAACTGGGAGCTGGTTTCATAGAAGAGGGGCCTGAAAGCTGAAGGCTCTGCCTCCCATTCAACTCTTAAGTATCCTAGGAACCACAAGTAAGCCAGCAGTCTGAGAGCGAAGTGCTCTACTGGGGTGATACGGTACTGTGGTAGAGAATTTTTTTAATTCAATATGCATGTATATAAATTCACCAGATAACAGAACATCGAAGCTTTTCTCTTTTTCACTCGTCTCCGTAATTTTCCTCAGAACTTTTTCGATCCTTTGACGGCTCCTGCCGAGGCTCATACTGAGGCTGCTGCCTAGTGACTGGCTCTGAGCTCTGGTTAGCTTTAGTTTTAGGCACTTTGCCTTTTTTGAGTCTTCTGAAATGTCAGTGTTCAGCTGGGTGAGGGTTATTTAAGTATCTGATTAGATTTGTTGATGTTGTACAGACGTTTTTGCGGTGGTCCCCCCCATGGTTTACTTTGGTGAACTTTGTGTCTTCCTCACTTGTAGTGAAGAACTCTCAAAAGGCCACAGACACAAGCTAATGATGTGTGCCTGCTCACAGCATGTGTGAGTGTCCATGTGTATCTGCCACTGTATGCATGTTGTGCATCCATAATCTGTCAGAAAGTTGTTTAAACCTAAAAATGACTGAAGCCACTGAACTGAATTCACGTTCTTATACTCAAATTTGAGCCGGCACACTGGACTTATATACTATAATTCAAGCGAACCATTCAACCACTAAAACAAATTTTTCTGTTCAGGAATGCAAGTAAACAACTGCAATTCGGTATCTTAAAATAATAATGACATGCTTTACAATTTATTCTACCTTTTTTTTGTAAAACAGTAATTTAAAATTCATGGATAACAATAATAATTATATTTTAGCATTAAAAATATCATTTTGATTAAAGAGCTTGAGCATACTGATGAATTAACCATTACAACAACATAAAACATAAAAAAAATGATTTTGTAATTACCAATATTGTTAATTGAGGGCAGCTGTGGCATAAACCTCACAGTGGGTGGTGGACTGATAAATTTGTCAAGCACTGTTTGTATGTCTGAGAACACTGAAAATCGGTCAATTCTTGGGCCAGTCGAGTGCAATTGGGAAGTTACAGAGTTACAACACTGCAGATTAGATCATGCAGGTGTGTGTGTGTGTGTGGGGTACTCTCACTGAAACTAAATAAAATAAATATCAGGATGTGAAAAGGATACACAAACACCTCTTCACCGACACCTTGCATAAAAAAAAAAAAGGAAGGCTGCTGTATTTTTACGTTTGCGGAGTAGGTCTCTGCAACACACACACACACACACACACACACACACACACACACACACACACACACACACACACACACACACACACACACCATTGACTGTAGTGGAAGTATTCATGTAACTATGGGGTTAGAGGCATTTTTATTTCAGTTTTACTCACCCTTCAAAGCATGTGGCAACACGGTCAGCCAGGCCGTCTCACTAAGGTAATAATTTTGCTTGCTTGCTTCCTTAAAGAATTTTCCTGAATCACTCCTAAGCTCAGGCTTCTTGCTAGAAATCGTGAGGCCAAATTAAGAGGTCTCTATGTTTGTGAATACTTTCACTGCGTTATCATTTTTCATGGTGTAAAAAAACGACTAAAAACAGACACAAATTTTCCAGTTCCATCTTCCATATTTGCTTCCATCCCTCATACAGTCTTGCGCTGAGGTACAGGTGGCCAATAATGTCCTATTAAGTATTTTTAATATGCCAGAATGTATCTACAGTGAATAGCAGCTGCTAAGCAAAGCGGAAATTGAATGCTCTGCTCATCACTCAGTGTTTTGCCATATGGCATATCATATGGCATATCAAATAATTCCTTATATGGATTCAATATTCATGTGGTCTGAAACCCAGCATTGTATCTCATTTCCTCACAGTCATATCAGCAGTAAAATCCCTCATAAGGGAAACAAGGGATTTATAATGTGATATAAATATTATAGTCGAAGAATTGCACTCAAATTATCTTCCATTTTCCTTTTCCCATTCACAGAGGATATTTATTCTTCCTCCCAACCCTCTATTCTGGATTAGGCTTTTGATTAAAGAGCCCCATACTGAGTTTTCACTTCCCTCCAGCACTGGCCTCATATTAGTTCCCAAGCCCTTCAGTCCTCTGTAATGGTGCTACTGATTGTCTGACCCTTATTGTCTTGCCTCATCCATCTGTCACTTTACACCAACTGTCCTCTGACAAGTCTGACCAGGACAAATCACTAAACAAAATATGGTGTCCAGCATCCTCAAAGAGAGAAAAATGAGAATGTGTTAGGTGCTCCTGTCTATGTCACAGAGACAAAAAGGAGAGTGAGGAAATAAGATCTTTTTCTTGCAAATGAGGTGAAAACAGGGTCTTTGTTTGAGCTGCTTTGTGACAAAGGTCAATCGAAACATCTTCAATCAGTGGCTGAGGTTGGGAAAAAAAAAAAGAAATGTAGCATTCTTGCATAGAAAGAAGTGTGCGAAAGCACTCTTACAGCAATTTAGAAGAATCAAAATGAGCTTACCCTAGTTTCCATTCCTTTCACATTCACCAGTACAATCGATTATGGAGAAACTGCTTTATTTAATCAAAGTCGAGACAGCCATTTGTGTTGCATAAGGTACATTTTCTTTGACCAACTATACCCCATTTGTATCTGAAATGTAAAAGTACCCTTTAAACATATCTCTGTATAAAGAAATCTAACTTAATTATGCACTTGTCCTAAAATGGATGCAGTTGGGAATTTATAAATGAGCTTTTTATTTGTTGTTGCCCAGGTGACAGAGACCCGCACAGGTCCTCTTGGATGCAGTAACTATGACAACCTTGATTCTGTGAGCTCGGTCCTGGTTCAGAGCCCTGAAAATAAAGTCCAGCTGCAAGGTTTGTTGAATTTCTACCAATTTTTTTTTTTTTTTGGGACTTATGTGATATCTTTTTAAAAACCAAATATTATCTGAAAAGTTTGAGCTCTGAGGTAAACAACAGTAACTCTTTGCAATGCAAATATGGGGATTTCTAGATTATATTCATGAAGTTACACACTCTGCCTGCAGTTTAATTCTCCAAGTTCTCAGTTTGATGTCAGTACTACACCCAGCTTTGTTTTACAGGCTTGCAAGTGATCCTTCCAGACTACTTGAGAGAAAGTTTCGTACAGGCTGCTCTCAGCTACATAGCCTGCAATGGAGAGGGTGAGTTTGTCTGCAAAGACAGCGACTGCTGGTGCAGCTGTGACCCTAAGTTTCCAGAGTGCAATTGCCCCTATATGGACATCCAAGCCATGGAGGAGAGCCTGGAGAGAATCACAGAGACATGGGGATTGCTGTATAAAGAATTTGAAGAATCGGGTAAGGAAGGCCACGTGATAAGAATGCATTTTTATTATTGCAGCCTTTCACATTGCACCCCTCATTCTAAATGCAGGAAAATCAGACCGTTTGAATATAAATCATTTATACGAGAGGAAGTGGGGATGAATTCAGCTGTTTTATCTGCCCCATTAAATCTGAGTGAGAATCCTCTATGTATGTCCCTCCCTATTCTATGATTTAGAGGTGAAGTATAATAGCTGATTGAGCATTGGGGATCCTGGCACACTATCTGCATATAGCAAATTAACAACACGACCAGATTAGAAAAAAAAATAAAATAAAAAATCAACAGCTTTCGGCTCAGGTAGTTTACAATATGTCTGGAGCAGATTAAGCAGCTATAAAACCCATTTATTCCCCGTCCAGCTTTTCACATCACCAGTGAAACGGAGTTTGAATGGAAGCTCTAAGCATAATGTTTGGTTATTATTGCTGTGCTCGGTCACCCAGCCTTGGTGATTATTACTCAGATGAAATCAAAATTGATGTTTTTTTTTTCTTTTTTTCCCCACTCTTCAAATTTGGCTGAAATGTCCCTAAGTGTAATTACTTTCAAACTTTATGTTCTACTAGCTGGCTATGAAGCTGGATCAGGAGCGTGCCCAGAATATAGACACTCACAGGTGTCATAAATGTGTCCTTTAGCCAGGAATAGTGCAGATATTTAGCTCACTGCTTTATCAGCAGAAGCAGAATCCTAAAGTCATAAAGGCTGTGACACAGGTGGAAGAGCGGGTTGTTCAGTAATTGCAGGTTTGGCAGATTGATCCCCGGCCCCTTCATGTGCTGAAGTGTCCTTCAAAAAGACTGAACCTCAAGACTGTCAATACAAGGAGGACCTTGCATGGCAGCTGAGCATGTGACAAACATATTGTAATGTGCTTTGTAGAACCTGGCTGAGGAACTATTTTGCAGACCATTTACCATTTAAGTCCAACCACTGACGGATGGAGTTCAATAATATTGCCTTTTAATTCTGAACCAAAAG
>JAVDPK010001338.1:54473-72113 GCA_034780415.1 Cichlasoma orientale | reverse complement strand
AAACAAATATAGCCTAATATTTTGTGTCTACGTTTATATTTGCCCACCTACATTTTCAGTCTGCCCACCCAACTACAATGGGCTAGAACCGGGCCTGGTTCACATGCGTGGTTATTGCATGCTGGAACCATTCTGGTTCAGGAGAATTCTGAATGAACTAGATTACAAAATGAAAATCATTCCCTCATCCTCCCAGACAGATCACAGAGTAACTTCCGCTCTTACCACCGGAGAACACGTCCTTGTTGACCTCGAGCAGCACAGCCACCCCGATGTTGTCTTTGGTCATCACTCGGTTCAGCATGACCTCTGAGCCCTCAGAGTTAGCCATCGCCACCTGATTGAACTCCACAGTGTGTTTCTGGACCAAAGTGAACCTGCAGGAGCATCAAAAAGCAGCAGAAATGCCCATGAGGACTTTGAAAAGTGAAGCACTTGTTGAAGAAAAGATTTCCTCCTTTAAATCTGCCCCTCTGAGCTCATAGTGACTACCATCCACACCTATGGGCAATTTAGAGTGACCAATGAACCTAACCCCAGTAACTGCATGTCTTTGAACTGTGGGAGGAAACCCACGCAGACATGGGGAGAACATTCACACAGAGAGGCCCGGGCCAAGGTGGAATCGAACCTTCTAGATGTCATTTTAGCTGTGAGGCAGCAGTGCTAACCACCACGCCATGGTGCTGTCCAGCTAGGATTATAGTAATAATATAATCTTGGATAAAAGGCACCAAAAAATCTCTAAAATCAAAATGTGTTCAGCCACAGCATAAAGTATGTTCATGTTTACCCCGTGTCTGCGTGGGTTTCCTGTATGAAGTAAAGCTCTTAAACTCACTTCTCAGTCTTGAAGAACACGGCACAGCCGTCCACGTGTTTCCTCTCCTGTTCTGAAACCAGTTTGGCACGAGATTTTGGACAGAAGTAGCCGTCGTAGCCGCGCTCCTTTAGTGTTTCCAGAAAGAGCGTGTAGTACTGCTCTGTCTCCACCTCCTGCAGACACACAGAGCAAGAACCTAAAGGAGTCCGTGAGATGCACATGGCTCAAACACAACATTAAAACCATCGAGGTGTGACGTTAATACCGCTCATCATCTCAGTGCAATGCAAAGTTCTGCTAGCAACTTTGTAACTGGCTCAGGAATCACTCAAAATCATATCAGGGTTCTTGTACCATTTCAAAGAAGGGCACCAGGATAGCTCAGGGCGTGAGCAGGCGACCATGTATGCTGCATGTCCTCCCCCAATTCTCCTCCCCGCTTTCCTGTCTATCTCCACTGAAGAACTATCAAATAAAGGCCAAAAAATATCTTAAAAAAGAAAAACAAAATAAACAGGATTTAAGAAGGCGGGGAAGTTTACAGCAAGTTGTGCATGTTTGATAAAAAGCATCCCCATTCTGTGCCTGACGTGCGAGTGAAAGGGGACAGTGAGCGGGTAGCTGATGCAGGTGGATGGCTCAAAGCTACATGAGCCATAATTATCCCTTCACTGAGTCGTCACCTCCAATGCTTTCAGCCAATTTTTCATCCTCAGTAATCGTGAAACTGAACTGAAGGTGGAGCAGTGGAGGGAGGGGCACAGATGCATACAGACTTTTTAAAGTGAGAAGAAGAATATGCAGCGTTTTGGATTTTTTCTTCCATTTCCACACAGAGATCGGTCCATAATAAGTTTACACAGCTCTGCAACAGTACTGAAACGCCTGTTACAAAGCAGATATTAATGGGACTGAAGTGTGTTAGATCGAAGTTACAACATGCATACCGACTTTAAGAAATACCTGAAGCATCACACGGCGAGCCAAAAGAAAGATGGTGGGATTTCTGCACGCGGCACGCTCACTGTGTAACTGTTATATGCAGATGGATCAGGGTCTGACCGCAACGCTTCTCTTCTGCACGTCCTGCAGGTCAGCTGAACACAGGTGGACTAGTCTGTAATACGACAGCTCGTCTCTGCACTAGCCACCAAAGACTAACGACCAACAATGAAACAACCACCCTGTAATAAAGTGGAGTCGGTTTCAGTGGAAAACCAGCCAGCATCAATCAGTAGCATCTACCTCTTTATCTGCTTCAGTGGACAATGACTTGGTTGCGCTGATAGGAGAACAGTGGACACTCTGGACTGATCAAGCAGTTTATAACAGCTCTGCACACAGTGTAATGACTACAGAACAGATACTGTCAGGCTTTGTTGACATTATTCTGAGTGAATCACCTCAGGGCATGGACAGCCGCTCCGATTAAAACTGTTATGACAATCACAGCCAGACAGGCGCGTTTAGTTCATCGTTTTCTTTCAGATACTGATAGAAAGCAACCAACATTTTTTTACTCTGAAACATTTATAAATGGCTCCGATGCAGTAGTCAGGAGCAGACTGGGCAGCAGTCTGATCCTGGGCTGCCAAGACTGATTTTAGGAACATGGAATGTCACATCTCTGGCAGAGAAGGAGCCTGAGCTGGTGCACGAGGCAGGAGGTACCAGCCAGATGTAGTCAGGCTCACCTCAATGCAAAGCTCGGATTCTGGCACAAACTCTCCTGGAGGGGGGCTGGACTCTGTTCCAGTCTGGAGCTTCCCTCAGTGACAGGCGTCAGGCAGCGGCACGTACACTTTTATACCCACAGCCCAAATGTTGATGTAACCAGATAACCTTTGTCCACTATGTTCATCTGAGTGGAAAGATCCAAATATTAAACCAACATTTGGGACTGACCAAGAAGTCTAAAGTGTTTAAGGTCTGCTATGGCTGCAGCACAAAAACTCAGTAAGAATACCTCGATGCTGGCAAGCAGCGAGCAGTGCCGTCTTTACCTGTAGGCTGATGATGTCAGCGTCACAGCTGGTGATTTCCTCCATGATGCCCTTTTTCCTGTACTCCCAGTTTAAGGCCCAGGATGGACAGTAGCCGTACAGCTGTCGCGTGGCGTACTTGTCGCACAGCACGTTGTAGCACATAACCGTGAAGACAGCTAGAAAAGTTAAACATATAATAGGTATAGGTATTACCACCTAATGGAAAACCTTAAAAATCGAGCTGAGTAGGCACAAGTGGAAATCTGAATGTTGGTCTCGGTTTATAGTTTATAGGGGTCCATTTCATAATTTTAGTTTTTAATGCCTTAAAATTTTTAATTTCATTTTAGTCTTTATTATTATTAGTTTCAGCTGAAGCCATTCCTGTCAAAGCAGCAGCAAAACTAAATTTAAGTTATTAAAAACTAAATTCAGTTGTTCTTCCGGCTGTAAAGGTGCTTTTTTACTGCCATAGAGTTCAGCTGGGCGGTTTTAACCTCATGCATGATATGAATTTTTAACGCAGCCACACAGGTGAACATAGGAAACACCCACTGTGGTGTTTCCAGAGGCTTTAACGTATTAACTGTACAGATAGTTTATGGAGAGGGAGCCGTTTTAACTGAGCACCTCTCTCACTCACAATCCAATCATGTGACTCAAGAACGTTAATAAAGAAAACAATTAACAGCTCAGAATTAACTCACTTCAATCACTTGTGAGACAAAGACTAATGACTGCACATTTAAATAATTATATATACCATCAGACGGCATGCTGGGTAATACTGGCTAGCAGTGTTTTTGCTCTGTGCAGCATTCAAGAAAATAAAAATGAAGATTTATTAGTTGGCTTAGATTAAAAACAGCTCAATAAAAAAATATTACATTAACCTAAAAAGCATCACAAGCTATCGGCTTGTTAAGGACCGCCTCCTTGTGCCAAGTCACTCCCCCTGAGACAAGCTTACCGGTGGGCATCATTTGGTCTCGCTCTTTCAGAGTGATCCAAGGTCTTTGGGGGAGCTGCTCTGGGTGCACTGGGGAAAAAGCAGGGCAGGATTAGTGCTCATCTGTCCATGACAGACACAATGGTATACCTGCTATGATATATACCTGCAGCGCTGAGGTCTACACAAACCTGTTAAAATATGCACGAGTTCTGATCAACAGCGGAGCGCTAAGGTGACGCGCAGCCGAGCCATTTACCTGCTAGATTGTCGAGCATGTAGTTCAAAAGCTTTCTGGTTCCGTCCGGCTCCTGGTACAAATTGAGGATGTCTTGGGACAAAGGATTTCCTGCAAAGGAACCCGTTTTTTGGGTAAAATAACAAAAACATGGGGCAAAGACTACATATATACACACACAACCGGATGGCACACAGTAAAAACAATCAGATTGTGTCACATTGGAAAATCTATGTTTACTATTTTTGTTTGATGTGCTGCAGTAAATAACAACCCAGTTAACAAAACTAACTGGTAACTTACTTTTAGCTCTGATTAAAACGCTGAGAGAAGCATTTATATGCACTAAACACTAAACAGAGATAAATAATAATAATGAAAACGATCAAGCCAACAGTATTTTTGGTCGACAGCTGCAATTCAAAATTGTCAGACAT
This sequence comes from Cichlasoma orientale, assembly GCA_034780415.1. Taxonomy (NCBI): domain Eukaryota; kingdom Metazoa; phylum Chordata; class Actinopteri; order Cichliformes; family Cichlidae; genus Cichlasoma; species Cichlasoma orientale. The sequence goes on along the minus strand of JAVDPK010001338.1, from coordinate 67,681 downwards.
TAATTTTAAACCGAGTTGCTGCTTAAAAGAAAATGGTAATAATGAGCGACAGAACTCACCTTTTAGCCCCAGGGTTTGTAACTGGAAAAGCCTTCCAAGTTCATAAGGCAGAACTCGTAAGAGATTATTGTTTAAAAGCAATTCCCTGCAAGAAACGGGACAAAAGATGTCAGCGTTCGGTCTCAGGCCTCCTTTCCCTGAGCTTCTCTAACAGTTCGCTCAGTCCTCGTCACACATTCTTCTGTCTTTAGTCTCTGCTTGTTTGTGACACGCTTTTATCACCTGCTCGCTTCATAATGTCCCCTGCGTTTTTAATCATCGTGTTTATTATGATCGCTCTTCCTCAGTGCTGTGACACTACTTTGCATGCAATCCCTTGAATGACTGAAGAAGAAAGGCTAAATATGCACGTCTCATTAAGTGACGTCGGAAGCTTTGTTCATAGCAGAAACATGCTAATCTGCAGCTCGGTCAGTTACTCTCCACCAGCGCCGCCTACCTGAGAGAGACCATATTGCCGAGTTCGGCGGGCAGACTGCGGAGCTTATTGGACGACAGGTTCAGGTAGACCAGGTTGGGCAGCTTGGCGATGTCTGGCGGGATGCGGGTCAGGTTGTTGTCATTGATGTGCAGCGCCGTCAGGTGGGTGAGCGTCCACAACGAGGTGCTCAGGCTCCTCACCCGCCCTGCATCCACACAGACAGACACAACAGGACGGAATGAAGCTTTAAATCCACAAGAACAAAGCAAAACGTGACTGTCTGCACGACGTCCACACGACACAAAATATTCATGAAGCCGACACTGAGGGAGCGAGTTAGACTGACCAGATATCTCGAGCTCGGACCAGTAAGACTTCTTCCCACTCGCCGCCTCCTCGGCTGACATGATGGTGTAACATCTGCGGGGATCTGGAGGATCATATTTTTCCTTTGGCATACCTGTTAATCTGAAACACAGCAGAGACACTCTTTAGTTTTCTGTGCTGCAAAGAGCAGGACGACCCCACAGATTAATAATAATAATAATATTATTATTAAATAAAACATTCATGTAAATAAATGTAGACATGAATCAAGAAGCAGCACCTCCAAACAGTTCCCTTAATTTAAATTAGAATAATATTCCTACTAATAATGATAATATTAAATATTTAATAATATAAAACCAGAATTACATTTAGAGTAAATAAATACATTTAATAAAAATAATAGATAAGCAGAATAAGATGGATGGAAATAAAAATACCTTTAAAGAGTCAAAAATATTTAGTAAATAAATTAAAAATAATAAGAAATATATAAAAAACACTCAAAAAGTTGGCTATAAGTACACGCGGGACTACAAACTGTTAATAAAGTATTAAAGTCCTGAAAAATACGTCTGTATTAACGTCCTCTAGTGCTGGACAGTATAGCGACCTTAATATTGTATTGATATGTATTTTTCAAAAACCGGCACACAAGTGAACACACAAAATCTGAAATGTAGATGTTCAAGTAGTTTTAAGTACATTTTAGGTAGTTTTTATACTTTATTTACGTTTTATTTTATTATTTTATTCACTTCGTCGCACACGGGTCAGTCTAAACATTCACCGACGACCTTTTCTAAAATACTCTGAAGAATATCTTCCCATCCGTTCAGCTCGGCTGTCAACATTTACCATGAGCAGCCTCACAGAGCTTCGCCGGCACGCTGCTGCTGGATGAAGGTGATTTCCCACTGTTAGCATACATCAAAGCCACAGCAGAAAACCACAGCGGGAGCACCTGGAGGAGAACTGGCAGCGACACAAACAGCTGAGATTGGGACGTAACGCTTCCAGCGGGAATTACAGGTAAAAAAAAAATTTAAAAATCAGGTGGGGACAGTTTTTGTGATGTTGGCAGGAGATCAAATGACTTTTTGAAAGTTGTTTCCACTTATTTGAGCAAACTGAAGATATTATTTAGAGTGAGAATCGGACACTGAACCCAGCAGAGGCTTCGGAACCCGATCGGCCCATGAAAGGCACACCCACAAAAGGATGTCTGTAAAAGTGTTCAATGAATCCCAACTTCAAGGACCGTTTGTCTCCTACAAATACAAATTTGGGACCCGTTTTGTCCAACAGTCCAAACGGTTCAGCATCATATGTGAGGGGAAAGCATTGGATTTGAAATGCTGACGCCTACAATTTTTTGGTTTATTTGATTTAAATGGCATATTTTTTAAATTACAAACCTACATAATGAAATATCCAAATTCTTACTACACATCACCAGCAGAGACATTTATCCACGAGCAGCTGATTCACTGAGATTCCAGCTCGCGCTCATCTCGATTTGATTAAAATGGCTTTAAAGTTCAGTTTTATTATTAGAGCCACGCTGCCCTGAACTAATAAAATGATGCCTGCAGCACAAAGACACTACAGACTCTGCCTGCAGGGTTAAATTCTCCATCAGTTTCCCATGTGGTACTTTCTCTGAGCCTGAACACAGTGTAGAAATATGGCTCAGCAATTAATTGGGTTTTAACATCATTAAAAATTGTGGCTGCCAACAATTATGCAGACCATCTATAATGGTGCTCGTTTGTTACCTCGCCCAGCGACAGGTGCAGGGAAGTTACAAGTTCGGTCACGCTGGTCTGTCTGTGAGCGGGGTAACTTATGAATGAAAAGTTCTGGAGCTGCTGAGGCTGGTAGGTAAGGTGAGTGCCACTCCCCTGCAGGCCGCAGCAGTTTTAGCTCAGGTGAGGAGAAACAAATATTACCACAGGTGGGTGTCAAAACAAGCTATAATATGAAATGTCTCCTTTTTACACAACATGTAAAAGACATTTTTACATTTTTGATACCAGGCTCATCGTCTAGCTGCGATTCCTTCTTGTGGCCGATGACAGCGATGCTGAGGGGAACGGAGGATGTGCTGAACTGCCTACAGACAGCCTGTTTTTGCTGCCGTTAGTGAAACTGTCTTTGAAGTGGATGTAACATTGTTGAACTCTCACAGTGAATAAACTCTAATATGATGTGAAAATGCAATCAAAGTTTATCAGAGGGAAAGTGTGATATTTAGGACACTCGAGCCTAACATTAGCTGGGATAATGTTAGCTTAAAACCAGCTTCCCTTCGCAGCTGTGCTGAGAGGGGAGGGTGGCAGGTCCGATCTGCTGACGATAAGTAATGGCAACAATATCGGGAATAAATAAGCATGTTTGTGAACATTTTTGTGTGTTTAGAGCCTTCAGCTCAAGAGATGAGGCTTGAGGTGAGGAGGCAGAGGATGACATTTTATTAAGATGCCGATGGCGACGTCTCTTTCTCTCGTGTTTTCGCTTCTTTGATGAAGGCGACCCCTTCTCCAGCTTCTCCTCTGCCTCTGGCATAGTACGTTTATGTGTGGTCTCTAGCTTAAAATAAAAGTAGTTGGAAGGGAGATGCTGGCCAGTCAAATAGGGTGGGGGAACACGGCGGCTTCCAAAAACTGCAAACCTGCTCCTGTGTATTTTTAATAGATTAATTATAAGTTTATGAAAATGCATCAGTTTGATGACGCAAGTGCACACTAATCCCTGTATATTTGTGAGTACAGTATCATTTGTTCAGAAAATGACTGATTGCACCTTTAAAGTTTGTTTGTTGGTTTTTTGTAAACTAACAGCTCATTCTGAGGAAGTCAGGTGGGACCTTTGGCTGCTCTTATACAAAAACCTGCCTACGTAAATTAAAAATGTAGATAAACTCTCTTTAATTTTAGCTTTGTGAGCTCACAACAACCTCGCAATTCTCGTTGTTCCCCAAACTTCCAGCTTCTATTCTTATGTCTAATTTCTAAAGTTTTTTGCAAATTTAGTTTGAGTTTAGTTTCAGTTTACTATAACGACCTTGGCTGCCCGCAGCTCGAACCAGGAGCTTGCAGGTTATTTAAACTCCTCTGCAGTCAACAAAGCCATGCATGCAAATCTCCAACATTGCATAACTTTTGAGCACCGTGCAGGTCAACATGAAAAGTATGCAAAGCATAAAAGAAGAAAGTGCACGGTTATTACGCACCAGCTGCCGTGAGGGCTGGCAGAGGGGGAATAAGTTTTGAGAAGGCTTACATAATCTGTTTACAGGCTGCTACCAGGTCACAAGTAAGCAGCGACAGATATACAGCCTGTTGGCATCGATTCATATCACAGCCATATGGAGACAGGCACCAATCTGCAGCTCCAGCAGCAACTTTTATAACAAGCTGGAGGTGATTTCCATAGTTTTGGCTCCAGATAAATATTCTCAGAATAAGCAGCTGAGTTGCTGGAAGACTGAGGAGTTCTTATTTTTCTAATGTAGCGGTGGCAGCTGCTCCAACAGCTCAGAGGGGACTATCCAAACATAGCCATAATGTCAAAAGTGACACGACCGGGCCCGTCCAGGAGAAGTTCGGCCCACCGCCCTCCAGCTGTGACACCTGACAGCGAGGTAAACACGCCCTCCGGATGCGCGCACGCCGAAACGCTCCAGCGCTCAGTATCCTAAAACAGCGCCAATACAAAGCCCAAACCCGGGCCAAAGGCGGCTAAACGCGGAGCGCTCCCAAAGCACGCCGCTGGATTAGTTTGGCTAGCGGCTGTGAGGCGCGAGCCGCCGGGGGAGTCACCGAGGCGGACCGTGGGGGAGACGACTTGGCACGAATATGAGCGGACTTAGGTACTACATTAAACCCGGGAGAGCACGGAAAGAGTGGCAGCAGCACAGAAACAAAGTCAGACCTGAATTACCTTCATTCGGGGGCGGTAGAAGACGGTTCGGTGCGGGAATTGGCAGCAACATGCAGACGCGGCTGCTGCACCCGTTTAGACCCTGAACGTCTCGGAAACAGAAGGAAGAACAACAAACGCTGTTTCCGCTCGTGCCCCAGCGCGCGCGCGCGCGCACACACACACACACACACACACACACACACACGTGGACGCTGAATCGTACGTCTGCGTGTCCGCCATATTGGATGTGGCAGATCTGTAAACTAACAAGTGAATGGACCGAACTTAAAGCGCCTTTCTACAAAGTTCTTTAAGTTAATGCGTCTCATTCACAGATTCACACACGCACTAATATATACTGGGAAACTGACAGGCACCAAAAATAACGTTAATTATTATTATCTGATAATTATAAATATTAAATACTCACGTGTGTTAGGGCGCAGCATCTAAGCAGCGAATGTATTTCTAATGTTTTTTATGGTGTTTACAGCTGCCGATGTTTGTAACAATGTTACTGTGATGGTAGATGCCACAATAACCAGATCCTGACATGCAGATATAACACCTGCAGGTTCTTGAATTTAAACATTTTTATGTTCAGTGATTTTTATCAATTTAAGTTTTATTAATTACAATCTTTAAGAAAAAAATCTAATTAAAGTGATCAAATTAAAATAAACTGCAACAGACACTGATCTACTTCATTTCCTGTTAGCAGTGAAACTAAAATTATAGATCCGTGTTTTATTGCCTACAATAAAATTTTATGGTTAAAAAGGTAAAGAGCTATTTCCAACTTTTGTAAAGTGCTTTATAAATTAAATGTATTATTATTATATAAAAACCAGGGGACACGAAGCACAAATGCAAAAACAGAGTGATGAGCAGGCAAACAGAAGGTCTGAAGATCATCAGTCTGTTTGTATCAGAGTCGTTAATTAGGACTGACTTCATTGTTTGGAGGCTGGTTTCACCGCAGGACTGCAGAGTTGTAATGGCCAAATACAATAAATAATCATTGTTCACTCTCACCTGTGAAAGGTAAGCCCACGTGATCCAGTTTAGCGCTCCACGCAGCACTAGAGTGACGCACTTCTGTGTTTGCCACCTCCAATATAGCGGGCTCAGAGCCACACATGTGACATTTCAGCAAGTTTACAGGAGAGCCAAAACAAAAATGACCAGTTTGCTCCTACTTTGTATACTGATTTTTACTTTTTTAAGCATGTGTCTTTTTACAAATTGATGACAGAATGCTTCATGAACAATAATCTTTTATTTAATTTTTTTTCTTTTTTTCCACATTTAAAATGTAAAAAAATAGTCACACACGCCTTTTTGGTGCCAGAGTAAAGATGGTCATATCTGATATTATAATAAACAGGAAAGTACATTAGTGTCTTTTTTTAAGGACATAAACATTTAAAGGCTATGACAGTAATTAAGTCATTTTAAATATCAGTTTTAAAATTACTATTAAAATACTATAGATGAACCTATTGTACTGCAATAATAAAACACATCAGTGTGAAAAAGGAATGATGAGTTAATTTAAAGTGAATATTGCTACTACTACTACTACTACTACTACTAGTAATTGAATAGTAATATGAGATAAAATCCTTAGCCACATTATCGGTGAACTAGACAACATGAGGATTACATGAATATCAATAGTAATATTGCTAGGCTATTGAGTAATCGGAACAGTAAATCTGAATGCAGTGGCTTTGCAAACTGTTAGCAAAGCAACTTCACTAACGAGCTAAATCAATACAATGTTTTTAATTTAAACATGACTGATTAGGCCATCCTCTGGTGTCAGTGGGCCGACTCAGAGACAAACCAGGTGGATGTGTGTTTGACTTGTTATGTTCTGTTCCACGGGAGCGTCTCGTCTTCTACCAACGTTAAGCTCTCTGAATGCTCGCTTAGAGTTCATATTTGAACCGAATAATTTTCATTTGTGTCGCGCAGACATTTGATTTAATGCCAATGAACAAACTTGAAATCAAGGATGTCAGAATGACCGAGCTCAGTCACACTGTATGGAACGCTCTTCCTTGCCGTCCTCTCAGGTAGTTCCCTGTGGACTGTAGTTAGGCATGTTTCTTCTCAATAGCTGCATTCATTCCATCTGGCTGTGTCCAGACTCCATGAATTTATGGTCAGTCATGGAAATGATCAAGTTCTTTACTGCATGGAGGCACATGGCAGTGAGTCTGGAATTCCTGTTTTGTCCTTCACATGTGTCATAACAATTGTAGGGTCTCTACCTACAATACAAAGCACCTCGAGGCGACTGTTTGTTGTGATTTGGTGCTAAATAAATAAAATTGAATTGAATGTGTCAGAGTTCAGCAGTACATGTTCAGTATCTGAAGGTGAGGACTGATAGTGATTTCAGATGATTGCCGTCCCCTTTCAGCTTCGTGCCCCATGCAGCAGTTCGCTGCCCTGCTGCCTCACAGTGTCAGGTTGGTCTCTATGCTGTGGTAACAACTTGCTCAGGATTCAAAGACACTACTTTAAATGTGGGCTGTTGTTGTTCTTGTCTTTGATCTTGTGCTTTATGCTCTCAGGCATGGGTCTCTCTGTGCTGGTGAGCTTTGTATTCTTCAGCATTGGTTCATTTCTCACTGCTACTTGTTTGGACCATTCACAGCACTTGCATGCATCTGTTTTGGGCTGGTGAGAGCATAAGTTGAATTAAGTGCTGAATGCATATATGACTGTAGAAACAACACCTCTCTGCACTGACTTTCCATTCCTCATTGCATTCCCGGACATAGAGATTGTATAGCTTCTTAACATTTAAATTGTCTTCCTGAGACAATCGATCTGAGTTTTATTTTGAAATACCTGGAAGACACCTGTTCTATATTAAAAATTTGTTGTTTAGGGCATGTTGCCTTTCTAGACTTATGTCTAATGTCTTTCAGATGGTTATGAATAATTTCTCTAATGGTTCATGAAGTCATTACTAGTGAAAGGAATACTTCACAGACTCGGCCTGGCTGCAGTGCTGAACACAAACCTGGGCTTGTTCTTACTTTCTTCAGTAATGATGACTAGAAGATGTTCTGGCTTCATGGAGGGCTTTTTATAGAGCAACAAACTCTTTTACAGGGTAAATGGAGATCTTCATTGTAAAACATGAAGTATGCAAAAACTTTTCCAGATTCACGATTTATTCCAGTCATCATCACATTACAACCTTCATCTGATTCCCTTTGAATCCTGTAAAACCACTGCCCCCCCCCCCATTGCTTTTCCCACTTTTCCTTAATTTTCTGCCTTGTTGTGCCTCCTTTGCAACCATATTTGTCATTTCACTTCTGTTTACTATCCATGAGCAGGTAATCATAAGCCCCATCATACTGATTCTGTATAGTGATTGCTGAATTTCTATGAGAATGTCCGGTCTGCCGCTCAAACAGGGTCATTTTAAATTTACCTGTGCAAAGCAGAATGCCTGGGAATGATCCCCAGGAAGGACTAAGCTCAACGACAATTCATGTTTTCCTAATTAGCATCAGGATGAGAAATCTCAGTGCAGGCCATGTGTCCTCAGCCAGAATACTTCATGTCCTGTTTAACAACAGCCACTAGATGGCAGCACAAGTCCAGCATGTCGCTCTCACTTTAAATATTTGATTGATTATTGATTGTTTTCTGTTGTGAATAAGGGTTTATTAGATCTGCAAATCATTGCATTCAATTTTTATTTATATTTTATTCAGCGTCTCAACTTTTTTGGAATTAGGCTTGCATTAAATCACCATAAAATATATTTTTGGCCAAAGCTCAAAAGGCATAGCTTTCCCATATTAGATGAATTATTGCATGCAGTCTCATTTTTAAGTTCATAAGCGAGGATTTCATCTGCATAGAGGGTTTTTTGGGGTCTTACTTGGATCCAAAGGAAAAGCAGCAGCGTTTTAATCATAGTTTAAACAGTGAGGTGTTACATTTACCAAAGCACAGAAATCATGTGAATGCAGGAAATTAAGAGTCTGATTGGAGGTCCATGCCAGGGGGGCACCCGTCAATCCTGAGATACGATTGGCCCTCACTGGTGTTCCCCTACAGTGCCACTGGCAGAGTACTTTTAAAGGATGACAGCATGTGGAACGCAGCTTCGTACATTCACTAAAGTTGTTTCCTGAAATGCAGGTTTGATGTACTTTATTTCAGTATTTCTGTTATGCTTCTTTCTGCTTCTACTTTACTATATTTTAATGCTAACATTGTTCTTTCGAGTCCAAACCATTTATTTTAAACCTTCTGATAAAGTGCATTATTATAGATCCAGTTTCCCAGCATGAAATAAGCAATTAAAATCAACAGCTGCAACATTAAAGGCATCAATGAATCAATAATTAGATCAGATAATATAACGTATGATTCTGAAAAGCAAAAGAGTGAATTTAGATACTTTAAATGTAGTTTATCGTACAGGCTATGCACTATTACTCTAGATTATAACTTTTATTTAGGTAAAAGTGGATACTTTTTACTTAAAAGTATTTTGAGTACTCATTTCTAACACTGATTTTATTTCTGATTAAATATTCTGATCCCAAAGAAGAAAAGACCAAACCTACAGTATTATGACTTGATATTATTACTTCCTGTTAATCAACTGCTTTACAACATCATTCCTTTATTATTCATTCAGTGATACATTAACAGTTTCAGCACAGAGGAGCCATTTATATTTGATTAAATATGAAGATTTCAGGAAGGATGCACATTTTAAAGTGATCTATAAACTGCTGCACTGAACGTATCCATAAATGACATTAGATCCTCTACAGAGCTAGATTCATAACAAATGATAACAAATTTAATAACATTTGTATCCAGTTCACGTCACAACACAAAGGTGAAAATGAACTGTACACTGCGCTGAACTGGGATCTGATTTTTTGGGGCCAAGACAATGAAAAACATGTAGCAGAATGAGTCTCAACTCCTCCAGGAACTCCTTACAGCCCAAATCTTTTTTAAAGAGAGAGACAAAGATTTTACCTGGCTGGTTTTCACTCAGGTCAGGTCAGGTGTGTCGGGGGTCAAAATGATCTACCTCTGAGAAAAAATACTTTTCAGTAATATACTTTCACAACTGTAAGTAAAATGTAAGTAAAGTTAACTCATGGATCAAGCTCACTCGAGTTCTGGCCTGTTCTTATTGTTGACTGGCTGACGCAGGAGAGTCCAATAATACAGCTCACCTGGGCCCAGATACCTGCCCCCCCCCCCCCCTCGTGATTCCACCTTGCACTTGTGTTTTATTGCTTTATGTTTAATAAATTATCTTTTATTTATGGAGACTGCTTGTGTGGACCCGCTCCTTGTCACATACCTCGAGCCAGTTTGTGACAAATGGGGTCTCATCCCCCACATACATGAGCCCCCACGAGCCACAGCAGGTTCAGGCCTCGTGCTCCAGAAATGTTTCTGTGACTCCAACAAATCATAGACAGATGTTCACGATGTGAGAGTATCAAATAAAAACAGCTTCATGAAGAATGAAATGACGCTGAAATAACCCCAGAAAGGTCTTTATACACAGCATGCAGGGGGCGTGTCTTTGATCTGGGATGATTAGAGGTTGATCTTGTGTGGACTTTTGGAATTTGACATGAAGAAATGTTGTGACACTTTGATTTCTCCAGTGATCCGGCAGATGAGTCATTTTGTGTCAGTGCAGTCTTTGTGTGTCTCTGAGGACCAGACTTGTTTAATTATTCAAAAATATTCAGCTTTGCAGATATCAGAGCGATTCTCCACAGAAACCCAAGCTGCCGTCACTGTACGTCAGTGAAATTCATCTTCAAAGTCTGATGACGTATTCAACCTCAAAGAGTCCATTAACAGAGGCCAGTATGAGATGGCTCAGGCTCAGTCAAATTTAGCTTCAGAGTGCATAGAAATCCTCTGATCATGCTTAAATTGATCATGAATTTATGTTGCTGCACACTGTGGATCCTTAAGATGAACTGGAATGAGCTCCTTCAGTGTGGCTATGCTACTATAGAAAAAGTAGTAATGTAGGACTCCAGTGTCTCGCCGCAGTGTCAGAGAGCACCGAGTGTTTGTAGAGTTTCTTGAAGTCGGCTCTGATGTCCAGCAGGTCGGTCTCAGACCCACTCACTGCGATCCAGTTCAGGGTGGACTCGTCAGTTCCACCGCCCTGACAGTGAGATCCACTCAGTTCATTTAAAAACATGTTTAAATATAAGGTGATAAACGGGCCTAACACTGATCATCATTGTTTATGACACATTTGTTTTTGTTTTTTTTCCAGTTTTTGTTTTGGTGACATTTAGTTACAAAGTGCTTCCATTTAGAAAATTCTCTGTGTAGTGTAACAAGCTACAGCTTCAGCCTGAACCTTCTTAGTCGTAAGTTCTGTTTTTTGCATGTAATTCAATTCTCAGCTGCTCCTCCCCCTTTATGAGTGGCCATAAAGGGGGAGGAGCTAAAATGAACAAAGGATAAACTGAGCAGCTGCACCCGGGCCCAGAGGTTTATGGTCAGCATATTGTTGTGTTGCGTGGCAGCTGTGATGTTACCACAGCCCCGTCACCACTCATACTGGTGCTCTGGACTCATCGCCCATAAAAAGCTCTGCATCACTGCCTAAATCATCATATTTTCAGTTTTTTGTGTTGGATGACTTTGGAACAGGTAAAAATGGATTTTGTCAGATTTACAGCAGTTTTACTTGTACAGAAGCTGCAGTTTGCTGCTCGGGACCATTCAGGTGTGGGAACACAAAAGGAAGGACATGAGCAGTGATCTTAGAGTTATCTAGCTGCAGGACTGGACACCTCGCACTGACTGAGTGGACCATGAGCTCCTCTGTATACCAAAATATTCTAGAGTCAAATGTGAGGCCGCCTGTGTGACATCTGAAGCTTGGCCAAACTTATTCACGCAGCAGGACAATGATCCCGAGCACAGCAGAACCTCCAACAAGTATTATCTTCATTTTTTTTACCTCAGAAATGTTTGTGTGTGTCTACTGTGTGAAAGAGTATGCTTTTATTATCATCCATAAATCAAATTTGCCCATTTGAGAGTTTGCAAAATTAGCTATCTAACCAAGCTAGCTAACATTACTGTATCTATTGCACGTGTACAGCATGCGTGTGTGGATTTATTTATATGGCTATGTATTGATCAATAGGTTTCCTTGCCAACATTCTTTTGTTTCCTCCTCCAAGGTGTCATGGCTGCCAGGTATGTGGCTAAAATGGTCCTACAGATGCTGGATGAAGAGGGAGTTAGACTCAGGGTCTGAAATATCAGACGATGAGGGCTCAGACTGCTGTCCAGGTGGAGGTGATGGTTGTTCACCTGGAAATCCAACTGAACAGGATCATACAAGCCACAGCGCAGCAGCAGGACAAAAGCAGGCAGAGCCGCCCACAGAGAAGGAGCGGTGCTGAATGTTGACATCGTTTTATTGCCTTTGCGTTTTTTTCCTTTTCCAATTTTCAGACTTTTCTAAAAATGTGAAAAGTGAAAAATAAAAAAAAATTCATGAAACATGAAATCATTCATAGGCAGCATGGTGGTGATTAGCACTACTGCCTCACAGCAAGAAGGTCCTGGGTTCGATTCCACCTTGGCCGGAGTCGTTCTTGTGTGGAGTTTGCATGTTCTCCCCGTGTCTGCGTGCGTTTCCTCCCAAAGACATGCAGTTACTGGGGTTAGGTTCACTGGTCATTCTAAATTGCCCATAGGGGTGGATGATTGTCTGTCCAGTGTTGCCAACTTAGTGACTTTGTCACTAGATTCAGAGAGTTTTGGAGATAGACCGGAAACATGAAATCCTCCATAAAATAGCCTTCGTACTGCATCCCTTCTTACATTTTGGCATCACCTGGAACCCAAGACTACCTGGCTGCAGCCAAGAGGGTGCTGCCATATCTCAACTTCATTCCGGACCTCCATAGCAAAAGCTGGTCTGCACCGGAAGTCACATGACCTTCATAGCGAAAGTGAACGGGCTCGGTGTAAGCGAGAAGGATTATTGTGAAGTCTGAATCACGCAAAGCTACTCGAGTAAGAATAAAAAGACGATTTCACTGTACGCAGATGATGTTCTGATCTTTTTAAACTCTCCTATACACTCTATCCCTAAATTGATAAACCTAATTGATAGTTTTGGCTCTTTTGCTGGTTACAAAATTAATTTTTCTAAAAGTGAGGCAATGCCTCTCTGTCATTCTCAAACCCTGGATTCAAGCATTTCACACCCCTTCCATTGGTCTCCGCTAGGATTCTTGTATTTGGGTGTGAAAATTTCACCAAACTTGAATGATCTATTCAAATTAAATGTTGCACCTCTCATACAAACCATAAAACGGGACCTCGATAGGTGGTGTGGCTTGCCCCTGTCCCTTTTGGGTCGTATCCATCTGATCAAGATGAACATTCTCCCCCGCCTCCTGTA
>JAVDPK010001338.1:17034-28500 GCA_034780415.1 Cichlasoma orientale | reverse complement strand
GCGCGCGCACACACACACACACACACACACACACACACACACACACACACACACACACACACACACACACACACAGAGGTTCATTCTTCTACACTTGTAAGGACTTCTGTGTGATGCTTTGTGGTCTCGCTGTGAGAAAAAACACCGGCATGGATGTCAGAGTGAATCTAAGGCGTGGGTGTGGACCTTCTTCATCCTGCCTGTGACGTCCTAACAGGAAACAAACTCATCCTCAAAGGCAGCATCAGGTTCATGCATCTCAAGGCAGCAACAGAGAGTGTTTGCCCACATGGTGACCTCCGTTCACGTAATACGTCCTGTCTTTCAACAGGTGCATAATCAAATTAAGTATAGTGGTAAAAATGTTATTTTCTTCATTCAGACAAATTATGATGGCTTTAAAATCATCCGGTCTGATTGCACTTTTATAACATAATAAATGAGTTTCATCAGTAACCCATACAGCGGTGCAGGCTAATGTAAAGACTGGTGCAGCACAGCATTCACGCTCTCACTGTAACATCAGTGTGCAAGTCGGTATTTTCTAAAATAAATGTAATGCTTTTCAAACAAGGACTCAGGCTGTTTACTGTTGTCATGAAATCACATTCATGGAGTCATGTTTCAGTTGAGTCCAGTGTGCGGCCCTTGGGTCATCTGAAAAAGAAATGCTGCCCACCTCTGATCTGAGTAATGCTGAGAAGATTTTCAGGGTAGGAGGTAATTAAATAACCTAAATGTAGAATCACAAAACTTTCTGTCTCAGCCCTGCAGGCCTCTGAAGGATATTCAAATGAGACGAGCTGCAAGCATAAACCTGCTCCTCCCATGTTACAGAAATATCCTTCCAAACATATCCTTTACAAAAATACCTTCCCTCTGTCTCTGAAGGTGTCCGCTCTTTTCAAAAGCACCATTACTGTCCTCACAAAGACGGAGGTGCACGAACACACCCACGGATTCATGAAAGGTTAGAAAACACACACTCTCACACACACGCCCGCACCCTGCATTTCAATCATGTAATAAAAAATGTCAAGAAGGTGCCTCATATGCACACACACACACACACACACGCACACACACACACACACGCGCGCGCACACACACACGCGCACGCACACACACACACGCACACACACACACCCACGCACGCACACACACGCACGCGCACACACACACACACACACACACATGCACACACGCACACACACACACACGTGCGCACACACACACACGCACACACACGCACACACACACCTCTTTGCCCTCGTCCTCCACCATGAAGAGCAGGTTGGTGCTGTCGGTCACGGTGAAGGTGAAGCGGTCCTTGAGTGAGTTGGAGCCGTCGTGGTTGTAGCTGATGCGGTTCTGGTAGATGTCGTCCATGGTGAAGCTGCCGGTCTGTCGGTAGTGTTGGCCGTTGATGGTGCGCTCGACGGTGCCGTGCCGAGGAGCCTGGACGACGCTGAAGACGATGGACTCCGCCTGGAGGAAGGCCGTGTTGTAGCAGGGAAGGTGCAGGGAGAGGAAAGATGGCTCAGTGACAGAAAGGAACAACTACAGACTATCCTGCTCTGGGATCAGTCACAATGCCAGTGAGTTCACCACCAAGCCTCAATCTGTTTCTACAGCCGATACTTGTTTCCACCACAGAAAAAATAGTTTAGCTATCCATAACTCAAACATCAAAATTTTGATAAATTTTTGAAAAAAATCCATCTTAGTCACAGCTCCCTCTGTAGGGACACCAGAGTTTTGTCATGATGAACACACACATACTGTACAGTAAAAGTAAAAGCTGTGAAGGATCTCCAGTGTGTCACCTCTGTGTCTCCATCCGTGGCTTTCAGCTCAAACTCTGTGATGGTCTTCCTCACACCCTCCTGCACCCTCATGCCGGGGACCTGAAGAAGAGGCAGGGAGTCGTCCACCGGCTTGATGGTGATGTAGAAAGTCTGGGCAACCTGAAGACGATAAACAGGTGATAAGATGGTGAAAGCATGATATTCAAGAATGCAGATGTGGAGAGTCTTCAAAACAAGTATTTTTATGCATCCATTATTTTACTGTAGCTGCCTGAAAACAGCATCAGTCTAAGAATGATCTGAAATGAAATGCATCTAATTCTGACACTGAAACAGTTTTTGTTTGCTGCCGTCACTCCTGCTCTTCATACTGGACACCAACCTCTGCTGGCTGAAAATGAAGTCCCTGGATCCAGATGGAGATCTGGATCCAGGGACCAGAATCCTGGATCCTGGATCCAGATCAGTCTGTGACGTTTTCTTCAGAATATACCTTCCTGGTAGGAGTAAAAATGTATTCAAAAGCCTGAAACTTTAATATCAGGCACGAGCAGGACAAGTCAAATTAGGCCAACCATGGTCGCTGTTATCCCAGGTCTCGGCCGATCAGGTATGGAAATCTTAATTCCGGTTCATGTAGGAATTGTGTCTGTTTCACCATAAAGAGTCTCCGGCAAAGGCTAGTGCACCAAGCTCGTTCAGCAGCAGATGCCCAGTACGGGGGGCTTCTTCCCTGGGTTTTGAGGGCCTGGAGAAGCACAGCTTACTCCCGGTTCCCCCTACGGAGCCATTAGTCTCGACCCACGTCCACCCACATCTGCAGGTGCTGAATGTTTCCTCCATGCTCAGTGCTTATCGAGCAGATCTATGCACGCACATGGCGACTAGGCCTGACTAAGTGGGAAGAGATTATTAGAGAAACCTTCCTCTGTATGCAGCTCTGTGCAGTCCAAGCACAGAGAAATCTACAGGGATGATGGTGCTGCAGGAATGAGCCAGAAGGCTCAACCTGACAAACCTGTCAGAGAGGGTCGAGGAGGATAAAAGTTTATTAGGATGGCATTTTCGAGACTGCTGCAGCTTCCACGCAGCTGAGACGTGAGGAACGGAAGAGAGATGATGATGATATTAAGCTCCGCCTCCTCTTGACCTTTGCACAGGCTGCATTAATTAACAGGTATCAGTGTCTTTGCAGTATATCTGTACAGTTCTTAAACAAGTGAGCTGATTAGTTAGCACTCCACCCTCTTGACCAAATATGACCAGCATGGTGGCTATGTACATCTTTTAAATACAGTCTCTGACTGATGCATGCATGTATAACACAGAATACTTCCTGCCATAAACTTCCTACTTTCAGTGAGAACTTTCCCAACAATTCAGTGAATAAAGTCTAATTATGCTGAAAAGGTTTAACCCAAATACCACAAACTGCATTAACATGAAACTGTGTATCGGTATGCCTTCAAGTAATTCCATATCACTGCACAGAAAGTAACATATTCTGCTTTGGAATCAATTAAAATGCAAAAACCCTCCTAATTTTGAAGCAAAACACTTGCTTATAAATATGCAGGAGCTCTCCAACAGGAAACAGAACGGGCTTCTCAGAGCTAGCAAAGGAAAAAGAGCTACACCACTTCAAAAACACCAACCACTACAATGGCCACAAAGCTCCCACACACTGCAGTCAGCCAGGCGTGAAGGCCAAATGACCTTCTTCACATGTTTACTCAAGTCCTTGTGATCCTCATTAGTTTGGATTAGCAAAGCAGATTTATGCATGAGGTGAATTGGAACAGGAAGGTACCGCGTTCCTGCAGCTCCCAAAGAGTTGGTTAGATTTCACATTTTTCTTCATTTATTCCAGTTTTATAAAATATTGAAGTTTTTTTTTATTGAGCTATAGATCAGAAAACCTTTCTCTTTCTGAATCCTCCAAATAGCCTGATTTCTGCACCATTGATAGCCTGGACCTGTGAGAGATGGTCTCTCTGCTCAGCCACTTTTGTAAAGCCTTTAATGTTGTTGTGATTTGGGGATAAATACTGAACTGAACTGAATTTTTGGGCAAACTGGGAACCGAATTATTATTAAAATCCAATCAGCCTTCAGTAAAAACTGATAAATCACAGAAGCTAATAATCAAAAGCTGAATCTGTGTTGGACAACAGCTGCTGCCCATCAGTTTGGAGGTTACATTTGATCACACTCTGATTAATGAAGCCTTTTAAAATGTGTCCTGTTACCAGGCATCATAAAGCCCGTCTGTTACCCCCTCATTCACCTCGTTTGTCCCGTCAGACACGCTGAAGGAGAACTGGTCAGCGTGCTTCTCTTCCTCACTGGTGTGGACGTACTGGATGCTGCGTGATGCCAGGTCAGCCTGCGTGAAGGTGCTGATTCTTGTGCCTAAAGAGATGAAAAAAGTGTTGATAGAGTTCAGTGATGAATTCTTCTGAGGCTGCTTCTGCTATGTTTGTTATTTTATCTTTGATATTTTGGTGTGAGACGGTTTTACGCTGCTTGAAAAGGTTACACTTGATCATCACAGCATAACATGAAGCTGGTTATTCTTCAGGGACATCAGTCTGTCCAGTTAGGAAGCAGAAACCGTGTGAATCCATCTCACCTGCTTTGGTTCAAATTAAAGTGACAACAGGAGAGGAAAGACTCCCCAAAAGGGAATGGCTCTGCAGCTGCTGGCCACAGATCATTGCTCCTATGAGATGGTACCTGCAGCCCATTCAGGTAGCATAACCTGAATGTTCCTCCAGGATGGCACAGCCATACAAGCCATTACAACAAGGCTCGCCGTGCCCACGAGCACAGCCTCAAGGGTGTGGAGGAGACACCAGGGTCACGAGGAGAGCTGGACGGGGGCATAGAAGGGCATCTACCAGCAGCAGGACGGGCATCTGCTCCGTCCTGCCCCCACGCTGAGCTCCTTTCCTCATTATGGCTCTTATCATTTTTACGAGAGGATAAAACTAAACTGAAACTAAAGTTGAACCGGTCTAACGAGGCTCCGGCTTCTCTTCACTCCGTGCTGCCTCTGAAGATTAAAACCCAGCGGGAAACATAATCAGATCTGACTCCAACAATCCAACATTACTCAGCGTGAAACTAAAGGCGACTGCCTTAAAAACAAGAGGCAGAATTTATTTGGCTTCCCGGGACTTCTGTTATCTTATTGTGGCGGCAGACACTTTCACAAAGAGCTGATGCAGTTGTTTGTATGACTGCTAACTGCATTTATGGTTCTGTGTGACACATAAAGCGTGCAGCAGACACATTACGCAGTTATCTATGATGGATATAAATCAGGAAACGGACAGAAGTCTGAATTTACATTTTCATTGATTTCCAGCTGTGATATTTCATTTTCTAACATTTCCACATCAAACAGTTTAACAAACCCATAATATTATCATATAAATTGCTATATTAATAGTAGAAATGAAAGCGTGCGAGTCCTATAATCTAAGCACATTTTGCCATTAGGTGATGCCACATTTTAAATGAGGCACGTTGCTGCAGACCTGTCATTGCACGGAGGTTCGTTAAGTAACATGAAAATGGATTTCTCACGCCGCAGGTCACGTCCATGTGAAGGTATTAACTTGCTGAATAATACAAGCTCTGCAGAGGAGAGGGAATTTCACACAGTAAAAACAAGAAAATCAAATAAAAACATTACACAGCGAAGGCAATAACTCATGCAACATGCCAAAGAGGCATTGAGGAAATGAAGACATCCCAGCATCAGTTCTCTTCATGTCAACTACTGACAGTCTGTGGACTTCCTGGCTCGTGGCATCTATTCCTCAGCTGAAAGCTTATAGATCACCATAATCAGGACAGGCAGGCTGGAGACACATGCAATATTCTCAGTCAGTGATGAAAATCAAGCTTTTTTTGCTCCGTCGTATTAAAGCAAATTGCATTTTCACTTCCATTTGTTCTGACAGGAAATAGCAAAAAATGCCACATTTTATTTAAACGGGCTGAACGCTGCACAGGTTAATATCCGATTCTGTGCTACAAAACACAGCAAACACCTTTCCTGCTTTCACACATGAAGTCGACGCCTTCTGGGAAGTTTCAGAGTTTAATGGGAAAAACAGGCTTTTTTAGGCTTCTAGAAGCTGATTGGTCCAATATGAATCTGGCTAAACTGGATCCAGCCTGCGTATCCAGTTTATTGTTGCCATTTGTGGGTAGTTCAGCTTCATTTCAACACAGGGACGGAGCAGAGCTATTGGCTGAGCTCTGGAAGGAAGCAGGAACCCAGGGAGGCCTGAACATGTGACAGGCAGAGAAAAACTGTACCTGCGCAGCTTCAGGGACCCAAAGTCCTCATAAACTTTTACGTTTAAAAGCTGTGCCTATCACTTATTAGGAAGCTGGAGCTTCACCTCAAACTGCAAAAAGCACCTGAGCAGGTGAGGCAGGTGCTGGAGTGACAGGTGGAGAGGTGTGCCATAACTTCAGTCAGTTAATAAGCCTTTTGAAGACTTTGGCTTTGAGAGCCGGCACTGAAAGAGAGCATTCATCTCTTTGTGCCGTTCCCTTCACATTCCTCGTACACTCACAAGCTTCCCACAGGGGCGCTGAGCTAGCTGTGCGTGTTAGCATGGTGCGACAGGCTGGCTGAATGGCTAGCAGTAATTATCCGGTGCAGCTCTGAGGCGAACTGACGCTTGAAGATCGGAGAGCAGCGTTAACATCCAGCTCATCAGCATGCTGCAAGCACATTCGGCCATGTGGGGAATCCATTGAGCCGGGGCCGAAATCCTCAACAGCACAGAAGCTAATAATCACGTCTTTGTGATCGGAGGATGCATCAGCATCTCCGTTCCCTCCAAATGCAGATTCACATCAGTTATTCCTTTTTGTTTTCTCTCTCTTGCATAACCACACAAGATGAGAATTTTAGTTCCGGCTGCAGTCATTAGAAGTCTGTCTGTGTCACAAGAAGCAGAAAGACTGTGTGAGTGTGTCTGTGTTGTAGAGGGCAGCAGAAATAATGGATGGAGGAAGTGGAGCAAGGTTCATTACAGCTCCATCTGTGTGTGTGTAGAATCAGTTATCATATACAGAAGGATCCTCCCTGTGCAGAGTTATTTAGTTCTGGAAAGTTTTTCAGTTTTTGGTTCCAGTTTCCTTTGTTGATGCAGCGAGGTGAGGAGCTTTACTGTCGTTCTCCCCACTGTTCCCATCTATTCGAGTATTTGTTTTATTGGCAAACTCATATAAATAAAGCCTCAGTCACACAGGCCTGGACACCAGCTGGCGACCTCGAGTGGCCAAATTAAATGTGTATTCCCAGACTGGTGAGCGGTTGCTGGCTGCCGCCAAACAAAATCAGCTGCAAAGAGGCGGCAGCCCCCAAAACCTCCCTCTGATCGCTTTGGTTGCCAGCAGACTGCACAGTCACCTGTAGTTTGCATGGAGGCCGCCAGCTGCTCGCCGAGCGGTACTGAAACTGGAAAAAGTTTGGGTTGGTTTGGTCGTCGCAGTGTAATCAGCCCCCCCGTGGATAAGTAGTCCTGTCTTCTTCCCCTGTGAATCTTTGTTCTCACACACAGCATCCACTCTAACGTACAGCCCTGGCCTGAAATCGTCCCCTGCCTACCTGCATTGGTAGCACGTTCAAGGTGGCCCAGGCTCGTCTGTTTGGTAATACGGTAGACGAGCTCGCTCGGCTCGCTGTCCTGGTCGCTGGCCGACAGCTGCAGCGTGGTCAGCTTCTTCATCGAGTTTTCATCCAGCACCAGGCCTTTGTTTACCACCACAGATGGAGGGAGGTGGTCCTCTGGAGGATGAAATAAGTAAGGTCAGTATAAAAAGGAAAGCAGAGGAGAAAAGAAAAAAGAGAAACAAATCTCCTGTCAGATTTATCGGTGAGACCTGCTGCTTTTTGTAGAGTTTGTGAAAGGATTTCATCCAAAAGGAAATCAAAGTATTAGGAATCAGTTTCTTATCCTGGTAAAAAGGGGAAAGGATGGAGTGAAGCAGCGGAGGTGAAAAAAGCTGAGACTGATATGGAATGAGAGGCGATAAGGAAACGAAGGAATGACAGGAGGTGTGAAAAAGTGATATAGGTTTGAAAGATGTGAAGAAAGGATAGGAAAGATTGAGAGAAGGGCAGAGAAGCCATCAGAGGGCAGTAAGGTGGGAAGAGATATGGATGGAGAGCTTCCCCACAGTCACATCTGAGAGGCTGCAATAAACAGAGAAGGGAAAACGCTGAGAGAATAATCGGTTAAAGATATGAGAGAGCCGGGACGCTTTTCAATCCTTCAATCTCCAGCAGCTTCTCGCGTGGACGCTGGATTCAAACTGCTGAACCGGGGCCGTAGTTTGGCCGTATCCCCACAAGGAAGAGAGAGGAAGCTTCTGAGACAGCAAAGGTGACAATAAACGTTGGTACAGCTGAGTGTTCAGGGTTTATCGTGGCTCAGAGTGGGTCTACGGGGGGATGATTATCCACATCTGCAACATCTGTCCACAGACACTGTCATTTATAAATGAGTGAATGAAACCCTGATAAAAATGATCATATTACAATGATGGTAAGAAGGAAGTCTCTGCAGCACACACAAAATAAAACATACGCATTTCCAACGATGTCGATTAGAAACCAAAAGGCACTGATGTAACACGTGAAAGCTAACAAGCTGTAAAAGTGGGTTATAAATATCATGACTGCACACAATTCGTATTCAGGACATATCCGGGTGCAGCATCACATCAGTCAGCACGCCTGAGATGGAGGGATAAATCTGCAGTAATTGCCTTCTCTTCTCCACCAAGAGAAAGAACACTTCAGCCTCTACTTTGCAGGTATCAGAGGATGGAGGAAACCATACCGAGCACACTGATGAAGAAGGACTGGTCGATCAGTTTGTTGCCCTCTGGATCGACCAGGTTGAACTTGAAGGACAGGCTGCCTCCCTTCTCCCCCTTCTCGTGGCTGTACTGCAGCAAGCCTGCAAGATGGAGACGAGCGCTCGGTGTCAAAGCTTCTAACATCGTGCAGAAGTCAAACTGCTGGGGTGAAGTAAACCCCAACGAATCACAGCACCCTACAGCTGAGTGTCTCCTACGCTCTTATTTTGTAGTACCACCGTCTTTAAATATTATTTCATTTAGATAAATATACAAATGACAATGCCACTAACCTGTGATGGATGCTAACATCTTTTTAAGAAATGCAGTTTCACCTGAAGTTAATCTCACGATTTCTAAGGATTGCAAACCACCTGTAACCTTTTCTACTTTGTGGATTCTTGCCTATAAATGCTGCATATGTGTGTGCTGCGCGGAAGTAGCGCCAAAACTGGGGCAACTGTTACGCAAGCATGGAGCTGTGCAAAAAGAAAAAACCTCATACTGTCACCCCCAACAAAGAACTACCAACAAAAAACAGGTTCAAACTATTTTCTTTATTTTCTTGAAAAAAATAAACTGTATACAGAAATGTGGATGTAGCCATTGTGACGTCACGTATCCGTTAGCATTGCAGTCTAAAGTGTTTGAGTTGAAGACAGCTGAACTTTTTTTAGGTTTTTGAAGATGTTTCATCTCTCACCTTAAAGATTCTAAAAGCTGATGGGGAGGCCCAGGTATATTTAACCTCTAAGGTGGTCCCAAGCACCCGAACAATGCGGTTTTCGTCCTGGTCACGGAACGCCGGACCAGCTCTTTATCCTCTTGAGGATGTTTGAGTGTGTGTGCGAGTTTGCCCATCCAGTCTACATGTGTTTTGTGGACTTGGAGAAGGCATTCGACCGCGTCCCTCGGGTATCCTGTGGGAGGTGCTGCAGGAGTATGGGATGTCTGGCCCGTTGTTGTGGGCCATTCAGTCCCTGTACAACCGCAGCGAGAGCTTGGTCTGTATTGCCGGCAATAATGCCTCTGATTCTGATTCTGATTCTGAATAAGTCGGACTCGTTTCCTGTGGGTGTTGGACTCCACCAGAGCTGCCGTTTGTCTTTGATTGTGTTGATAATTTTTATGGACTAGGTGCAGCCAAGTGGCGGAAGACTTCCACCTTGGTGGCCTCAGAATCTCATCTCTGCTCTTTGTGGATGATGCGGTCCTGTTGGCTTCATCAGGTGGTGGCCTCCAGCTCACAGTGGAACAGTTCGCAGCCAAGTGTGAAGTGGCTGGCACGAGAATTAGCACCTCAAAATCTGAGGCCATGGTCCTCAGCTGGAAAAGGGTGGAGTGCCCACTCCAGCTCAGGGACAAGTTCTCTCGGCTGGCCTGGGAACGTCTTGGGGTCCCCCCGGATGAGCTGGAAGAGTTGGCTGGGGAGAGGGAGGTCTGGGCTACTCTGCTTAGGTTGCTGCCCCCGTGACCCGGCCCCGGATAAGCGGAATAAAATGAATGGGTGGATGGATGGGTGGTCCCGAGATGCCACATCAGGACATGTTTGTGAATCCTGTCCTCCTACCATCATTTGAGTTATTAAGGACACAGGTTGAGGTGTCAGTGGTGGTTAAACTGCCCAGACGGGATCTCAGGACTGTGTTACAGGTGGCTGATAATTGGTGTCATAGGCCACCACCTCTGTTCAATGATGGTTGTTCATGGTGGACACAGTGGCCTGCTTTACTGCTCTCTCTCACCATCTGTGAACCTGTGTATCCTCAAAAGAGTGCCCTTTGGCCTTTAAATGCAGAGCTGGCTCTTCAGGATATCCTATGCTGCCTGATGCCTGTGGAGTGGCTGTTTGGCCTCTCCTTTGTATTAATCCAAGCACTCTTCACTGCACTGCATACACAACATTTCTCAGTCCAGCTGCACTCGACTCAAGGACTTTAGACTATCGTGACCTGGGCTGCTCAGAACCTACAGTGGCACCATTTTTTAGATTATCTTGCTGAATCATGAAAATGTCCTAAACTTTTCTTTCCCACAGAGCTTAGCTTCTATGGCTCTGGCTGTGAACCAGAGGGACACTGCATGCTCATTGGGTAACTTCTAACCTGGGTTTATCCTGCTCTAATAATGACCATAATTTACTAAACACATGAGTTACATTCAGCAAGAATTGAAACCAGTGATTAAGTCCATAAAGTCATCAGGAAATTGTTCACAGATCAGCAGAGCTGGGGGTCATTTTCCCATCAAGTTCTGCAAAGCTGAAAGCATTCCCTGCTTCTATTAAAGGGACGGTAATTTATAATCTGAACATCATGTTGTTTTCAAACCTAGAGACTACAGATTAAGACCACCTTTGTCTCAAAGGAGACGGGCTTTTTGTCAGACACGCTCTGCAACATAAGTTTTGATATTTCTGTTCTACAACATAAAAAATCTTAAGTAAATCCCACAGCTTTAAATTTTGAAGTTGGTTGCTAACAAGTGGCTAAATGAGACTCTAGAAGTTGTTGGTAACATGCACCATGATCACAGCAAATGCAGGACTATATTGCACTATATTGATATGCTAAATATTCATTTATGTTGCTAACTTCATGTTGGCCTGCAGAAAACATCTGTCACTTTATAGAGTCTGACTGTGTAACCAGAGGAGTTGCTGCCCTGCTGGTCGAAGAACGCAGGAATAAAGTGCTTGTTGCTTCACTGTCATCTTATCCATACAGTCTGTGCTCGGGCGGGGGGGGGGGGGGGGGGGGGGGGG